>CM066036.1:69139284-69478902 GCA_033557465.1 Ichthyophis bannanicus
CAAAGGTGGGTGATGGTTGACACCCAAGCTGCACTGTAATAGACGTGTCCGGTATGTACTCAGCCCTGTGTAATGAGAGTTACGTATGTTCTTGTTAGCCCACCTATGAAAAACACCACACAAGTGCACACCGTTTACAAACCTTTGCAAATGCACAAGAAAGGTATGTGAAATCCACAACATGCTACATTACTCAACACAAACATTGTGATGACATCATTCATCCTAAACACACACATGGGTAAAACACTGGGTATGGTCAGTGTCCATGCTCGTGTCACACAGGTGTGTCACAGCTAGCACACGACATGGCATCTGTTTATGTGCACATAGAGGAAACATTATATGCATATAAGACAATTATGAATCATCAACAGGTAAAACATAGATACAAATCTGCAATTAACAAATGTGCAACTTACCTTGTGTGTGCATCAGGTGTATGTCAGCAATCCCATGAACCACTACACAGCAATAAGAGGTGACAGTGAAGGGCAGAAAATCTCAGCAGGTCCGTGTACAAACAAAAGGTCAAGCCGCTGCTGATGCATGTCCACATATGGTCATATCTGAAAATAAATAAAGGTGAACATCAGTGGTGACTCAGAACACAAGACACATTTTGTCGCACACCACACAACACATGTTGATAAGACTCATAAGGTAAACAGCACTAAGTAAGACATACAACAGTCACAACTGCCCCCCAGGTGCACAGTCCCCTCAAATTACATGATAATGTACTATGACTGAAGAGTGTCTCATCACACAGGCAACCTGTAATCACCCACACACATCGTATGCATATTTCTGCATTCCAGCTGCAACACATGGCCTGTATGTGTCCAAGTGGACCTTTAGACATATAAAGGCCCCGTGAACCGGCAATAATACCCTGTTGTTGGCATATGGTACAATTTTGGGGTAGGGAGCAAGTGCAGGCAACCAAATACAAACCTTAAATACACACACATGCAGATCTGCTGTACCTGTCACATATAGAGTGTGGCACAGGACATGCTGAACACAATCACATGGGGATATGTGTGACAACAGCAAGGTATGGGTGATGGAGCTTGAAGTGAAAAACAAAACAACACAACATCTGCCCAATATGATGGAGCAATGAAGATATGTTTTCCACATGACCCCAGGCACACACAATCTCGCTGTACATCCACCTACCCCAACGCAAAGCATATTGGGTGATGTTCAGTCACATGCCAATCCAACACATCAACAGCATCTGAATAAACTATGTCCTGTGCATTGGGAAACACAACAGTAACAAACATATGTCATGTTCTACAAGAGTATCACACACTGCACCTTCCTGTCCACAACTCTCATACCCCACACCATCACCTAATGTCTGACTGCTCCCTATCACAATGTATAGATCTCTCACATGTGAGAGGCAGCACAGAGTTGTATGAGGCTATCCTCAGGTGTCCATAATCAATCCTTGTCCCCATCGTACCTCTGTGTTGTTGTACAGAAAGATCACAGACATGTCAGCAACCACCATGTTTGCACCTCATCACAAAGTACAGACGAGTCACACAGATCCACTATATTGGCAACAATGCCCCCTATCTTTGTGTAGGGGTGTGTCAATGTTGAATGCTAAGTCGCTTACAATTCTGGAAACACATATGGAATATGCACGAGTGTCTCATGTATGCAGGGACCAAATACATATCCTGGTGTGTAGATGTCATACCTTGAATCATAGTGACAGCTATTTGCTGATGATCTCCACAGATAGCTGTCAATGTGTGCGTCATGTCATTAAAACACCAATGGCATGTATAATTTTACGCAAACCATGATGGCTGCATGCCATCACACTGTGTGTCATTGAGAATGTCAACGCATGGATAGCCTATATGTGTACCTCAGAGAAACAACTCTCACATATGTCTGGTTTTCCTTGCCAACATAATCCTCCCCTTCCCTGTCCGACTATCTATGCAATCTATGTAATGTGGACTGTACTATCCTACACTACTCACATACCCAGCCTGTAGCTGAGGCATGATGGCATATGTTGAGAATTTATCAGCAAGATATGCCATGTACTCCCTGAGAATTCTGCACAACCATAAGCCACCAACACATTCTGTGCTCATCCTGCCCACTGTAACGCACCCCTTGCTGATATGGGGTAGGTTATCCTCTGTATCTGTGTACATATGTAGCACTGTACTTAAGGTCAATTCGCCTACATGTAAATGTGGCAATACTACCTCTCTGGCTGGACAATGCTCAGATCCCCATCCTATAACATGTCCATGTCATGGCTTTCTGGTGCAGTATACATTCCGACACACTGTAGGGTGACATTAACACCCTTCACATAGATTCCCTAATATCCGCAGAAACTACTACTAAGCATCTGTCCTGTGATATGTATGTCCTGATACGGCCATAATAACAAAGCAACACATAGCCAGCTGACAGGAGTGTAAGAACCAAATGTACACCCCAAAGGTGAAACATATAAATTCAACCCACTGGACTAATGTCCCCAAACGTGGACTGGTCTCACACTGTGAACATCTCACCATATGGCTAACACTGTTCTCCACCCATATCATCACAAAACATCATTTGTGCTCAACAACAACAGGTGCTAACACAGGCAGCCACTAACTGTAAATTTAACCTTAAAAATCACACACAGTCGTATGAGCAACCACCCACATCATCTGGCACCAAATGCTGTTGTGTACTGGCCACATTGTTTGTGCCTCACACATGCCTATATGTGAGTTGTGAATTATCACTAAAATACTAATGTGGTGTCGCATACAATTATATCCTGACATAAACTGTAACTGCTGTAAGCATAACACACATAGGATTAAAAAGCCGTGTGGGTAGGTAATACGCACATGAGAAGATCTCTCCAATCAACCTCCGTCTGACTGCTGTGCCATCCTGTGTGTCACCACTGGCACGTACAGGGGGGCACATTGGATCTTGCTCCAGATCCTCATTAATCTCTGCAGGGATATTGTGCCTGAGAGCAATGTTGTGCAGGATGCAACAGGCTATGATTATCTCTGCAACAGTCCTTGGCTTATATTGTAAGGCCCCGCCTGACCTATCCAGACACCTGAAGCGACTTTTCAACACGCCAAAGGTACGCTCGATGACTGAGCGGCTGGAGGCATGGGCCTCATTGTACCTCCGCTCTGCACGTGTCCGTGGCTGACGTACAGGGGTCAGCAGCCAGGGGCGACACCCATATCCTGCATCACCTTGGAAATAAAAATAAATGTGCGTGTCAATATTCAACATAACTGACATATGTTAAGATGTAGTAACCCTACACAAAACAAATTCTGACATCAACATATAACTGAACAATTAATGAGCTTTAAAAAAAACATATGCTGTTAGAAAAGGAACACATAGCCTAGAAAGTAAGTACACTCATGGGAAATACCCAACAGTTCCATCTATACTGTAACATATTGTGTGTGTGTGTGCGCGACATGGGTATTGTAATGCATTTACTGTCCACATTGGCACCCCTGCCAATGAGAGACTATAGTAACGATTCACTTGTCACATGTTCATATTGTATGTCTGAACAGTAACCTAGGTAAAATATGCTGCCATGAGAGGGTGGGAAAAAACAGAACATGTATGCCATGGAGGCTGGTAATAATGTGAACCATATCACCTAGATGCATCCTGTCCTGTACGGGCAACATATCTAGATTTCATACTCTGTCTCCTTATGCTGTATATTGCTAAACAGAAATTGTTTAAATACCAATCCTGTGCACTGTGTCTATCCTGGGAACATCCCACTGAAGGTGGGGTCTGCAAACCTGCACACTGTACTACTCATGTCTTAACCTCATAGAGATACACATCGGTACATTACCGTCATGTGTAGCTGAAAACAATACAACTCTGTATGCACACACATAGCCCACAGCTTTAGGCATCCCCTTTCCAATATGTTAAACTACATGAGGATCACTGGCCAATATGTGGCTAAATCATGATCATCTACAGTAGGCCAAGGTACTAGCACCAACTATACTTCGTTACACCCCTGCTGTGACATAGGCCAAATGCGTGACCATACATATCCACACGAGTGCTGCTAGCTGGAAAGGGCAAAAGCATACATCAGATATTCCCAAACACCCCTCATATTATATACTGGCTCCTGGGTAGCAACAACAGTCCAGAGTGAGTGTGTGAACCCAACACACACATGAGAAGGGTTACCTGTATGGATGAGCAATTATCTCAAGGTTAAATGACATACAAGCATTATTTGGCAATGACCCATCATGATACGTGCATATGAGGGCCAACCCCCCCCCCTCAGAATGTGTGCAGTTGATATTACCACACACTATGAGGGATTGTGCAACAGCCTAGCCACATGCACAGGGGTGTTGTCACCTGCACACCCTGTGAATGTCAGGATCATATAATGCTAGGAGTCTGATGGTCTATGTTTGTTTGTAGCTGCTGTATGTGTACGTCTATACCCCTGTAATAATCTAAACATACAACAGTCCCCAAACAAACATTGCTCATATGTTGATCTAAGTTTTTGGGTTTTAAACGAGTTTGCTAGCTATGTGAGTAGACATAAAGAAAGTTACAAAGACATACATACATTACGACACCTGACATACTCACCCAGCAAAATACAGTCCCCATAACGTCCGCCTTCAAATTGTGTGAAGATTGCCGAGTGATGCAGGATATAGGAGTCATGGGTGGACCCTGGAAACCTAGGGACCACATTCAGAATATGCAGATTAGCATCACATACAACCTGAACATTCAGGGAATGGTAGTGTTTGCGGTTGCGAAACGCCACCTCCCTGTCTCTAGGCGGGACCAGGGCAACATGTGTGCAATCAATAGCTCCCATCACGTGTGGTATCCCTGCTAATGTCTCAAAGGCCTGGTTCAGGGTCCCCCATTGTTGCCTAGTGTGGGGAATGGCTATGTAATTCCCCACCCGGCTGACCATGGCACGCAGTACTTGGTGGAGACATCGTGAGAAGGATGGGCGGCTCATGCCACCCACTGCAGCCACAGATGACTGGAAACAGCCAGAGGCAAAAAATGTAAAGCAGCAAGGAGCTTGACTAAACCTGGTATTGCATGGGACCGATCAGTCAGGGGCTCGAGGTCAGGTCTTAAATCCTCATAAAGCTCCCTAATAGCCCTTGTGCTCAGTCGGTACAGGGAGATGACCTGGTCCTCACGCATGCCCTGGAGCTGTGCCCTGGGCCTGTAGAGGCGTGGCTGCCGAGCCTGCACCTCGGCACGCCTTCTGTGCCGTGAACGCACAGCACATGGCTGGACCACCTCCACAGCTGCAGGTCTGAGTTGCTGCGGGACTACACCCATGCCCTGTGCTGCAGCCCCGTGGACACCATCTCCCCTGTCCGGCAACCGCAGCATCTGCCCACCACTCAGGACACATGCATAAGCATAAATTGCTGCCATAAACTCCTCCCGTCCCACTACCGAAACACACTCTAACAACCACACAAACTCTAACAAACACACAAACCACACTATACAGTATCCAAAAGTAAAAACAACACCTGACAATACACACACAACACAATATAATAAGCAATACAAACACCAATACAATCCGCTAGTACAACTGCTTAGACTTTCGTTCTTCTCCACACCAACCACACTCCTCCTGCTCTTCGTCTACAACCCTCAACGTGGGTAATGTTGTGATGGTAATATATGGTATTATGGGGTGTGTGGTTTGCGCACACTGCGCATGCGCAGTTGATCGCATGCGATGCCCGTTGGTGGCGCGCGTGCGCCACTCTACGCATGGGCATCGGTCAGTGCGTGCCCACACGTATGTGCGCCGGCGTGAACATGCGCACAAAACACAGACACCCATGCGGTAGTCGTTGTAGTGCGCATGCGTACTGCGACACATGCGCAGTACAGTGTCTCAGGGCGCATGTGCGTTTGTCCGCGTACGGCCACCCATGCGTTGGCGAGCACGCGCCCAACGCACGAGCGTCACGCCCGCCCAATTGCGCATGTGCAATGGAAGACACATGGCAATACACTATAAATAGGCCTGCACACGTGCATCACGTTGAGGGTTGATAAAGGAGTTACAGTTAGAGAGAGAGGGTGTCATAGATAAAGTCTGAAACAGAGACAGTGGTGGGACTACTGCACAGGAAAGAAGCACAGTGAGGGATAACAAAAACTATAGGTAGAGAGGCTGTGGTGGGAGTAGTCCAGAGGAAGGAGGGAGAGAGTCAGTCCAGGGAGTACGGCAGCGGAGAGAGGCAGAGAAAGATAGTCAGGAGCAGAGTAGATTCCTCACCTTGTGCTAAGATAATATTTCTGTTCCCTTTGTTATTGTGTCCTTTACTGTGTCCTGTACTGTAACATTTTGTAAGTCTGTATTGCATGCTGTGTATTGTTTTGTTTTGTTTAAGTGAGTGCTGTTCTGTTGAAAGGAGCATTTAAAACATACAGAGATGGAGAGAGAGAGGGAGAGAGACGGTGAGGGTGAGGGTGAGGGTGTGGAGGATGTGTCCCAACCTGTGGTGGGTGATACACCGACGCTACAGACTGCACATCCTAGGGAGGGACATGCAGGACCATCTTTTGGGCCACAGCCTGCACAATATGTCCAAACTGGGAAGAGAAAAAGGGTACCTGTGCCTGGTCCACAGCGAAAAAGAGCTTTACGCTTCAGTGATAGAGAGAACTATATCCTACTCTCGCATGTAATTGAAAACTATGACCTCTTATTTGGCAGGCTCAGCAGTCGCACAACAGTGGCCACCCGAATGGCAGTATGGGAGGAGGTGCGTGCTGCAATGTCAGAGGCAGGGGGCCCCACAAGGGATGTTGAAAGCCTCAAAAAGAGGTACTCGGATATAAAAAGAGGGGTGCGCCAGCACATGGTGGCTGAAAGACAACATGCGCTTGGCACAGGTGGTGGGGGCCCTTTTATCCCATCACTCACACCATTGGAACAAGAGCTGGCAACACGTTTGGGCCACATCTATCTCCGTGGACTGCCGGAGGCCCTTGACACGGCACATCCTGACGCAGGTATGTATAGTAATTGCCAGGTATACAGTCATGTTCACAATGTCCCTTCAGTACACATCATTCAGCTGCACAGACACTCCCATACCTGTGACCCAATCCACACCATGTTTAAAAAGTGGTGTCACATGTGTGTGTTATGGCCATGCACAAACTGTGTTGTTGCCATGTCCTGTCACAATATTACATATGTGTCCCTCGAAAACAGCAACCTCCCCATCTGTTTCCAAAACTACACACAACAATTCCTATCCAACCTGCACATCTGTGATTGCAAAGCACCATATGATTTTGTGGCACACTAATCAGGTAACGTGTGTGTGACATACTATTTGCACAGTGCTACATGTGCTTCTCAGTGGGCCACAGGTGCTGGCTACTTGGGATCCACGGCACAATGGGTCACAGCCAAACATATCCAACAATGAGCATATAGTATGTCTAGAGACAATATTTCATATGCATAATTAAACATAAACAGGCAATGTATGGTCAAAACAAGTGTAAGGGTGATGTATTCTCACACATGTGTGGACATATGTTGCACAGATAGGGGAAGGGATGTGATGGGGGACACATGTGGCATGGCACTCCAAAAATACACATGGAAAATATGCAACATGTGCATGGCCACACGACACACATGTGCCCCAGAAACAGCTGAATGACGTCGACAAACATGTATGGGAGGGTGTCATGGGTCGGGTATGCAGCACACACGCACATACCCACCCCATCATCTCTGTGGTGTCTGTGCCACACATATATAGATATGATTATGTTGAAACATATGTGTTTTCTTTGTTATTGTTCAATATGCAGGTGACTACAGTAAAATGGGAGAGGAAGAGGAGGAGGAGGAGGAGGAGGAGGAGGAGGTGGAGGAAGAGGGTGACTTTGACATCACAGTGCCAATGAGTGTGTTGGAGGATGAACCTGCTGTCTCAGGGGGCAGCACAAGTGCTGTTGATGAGCCCATAGAGCCACCTGTACCCAGTATATCACCACTAGGGGCAGCATCAAGGGAGAACATCCAAGGACCCAGGCCGCAAGTATACACCGAGAGCCCTGACCCTCAGATGATGATGGCGGAGTTAAGGTCCCATGGCGTATCTGCACGTCGCGATGCTGAAGGTGGGTGACATACGACAGTCATAATTCCAAAATAAACACCAATAGTCACTAGTTGGTGTTTGTGTGGTGAATGTTGCAACATAACCACCACATATATCACATGTATGGCTCATGTTGTTGGGATATTGTTTCTTGAAAGAATGGTGTGGGGTATAATATATGGTGTTACTATGTCGCAAAACAGAATCACCGAAGGTCAGTTGACACCCACAGATGCAGGCCTAAGAGGAATGTTGTATAAGGGCCACCATGTTGTTGTCATGAGAAAGATCAACACTTGCCCTTGCAACAGTCTACCTCATTGCAGACACCCAGATGTCTGGTAAACCACAGGATGACATCTAAATGATAGTTAAAGAAACAAACATACCATATATAAAGCAATGCAACCCTCCTCTGTGATGTAACAGCACAAAGACTTCATTCCCCACAGTCTGCATCTGCAGGTGTCAAATTACATAGCATATGGAGAGAGGTGCGAAAATATGTCAGGTCAACCATAGATAAGGATCTACAGAGGGGTCTCAAACGTACAGTATGAACCTGATGGCTTGTTTGGAGAGAACATTCCTCAATTTCCTCTGTACATAAAGACATAACATAGACTGTAATCCAGACAGAAAAGGAAAACACCATGTCCCCTTACTGTAAGGCCAACAATCCATCAACAGATTGCATAGGCTGTGAGCATGTGTGTCCCAGTTAAATTGTGGGCCTATGTCCCCATACCGTGTGATGGTCCCCAGTATCATAAGTGTCATACCTGCAATATGTGTTGTATGCAACCATACAGTAATGAGTATGAAGCATGTCTATTTCTCAACAAATGGTTAAAGAAGGACTAAAACCGTGAACAATTACTGTGCTGCAAACAAAACCTAAACACATATGACTAACTACAACAAAAGCTTGCCATGTTGAGACCATATCATACACCACGTATCCACACAACATTACCAGAATTGGCACATCACCCTACCCCTCCTTTCCGAATGCAAACATTAGAGCATTACACAAAGACCTCACATAACATACTGGTGGATGATAGCAATTGTCAAGCCCAATGAGAAATAACATAAACTGAAGACCTCATCTCCTTTACAAAATAACCAGATACATCATCATAGAGCAAACAACCAAAGAAAAACATAACCTAGTCGAAAAGTGTTATTGGAGCCACAAAAGGCAACTAGGGAATTTGACACAACACTGTATAGGTACTGGCCAGTGGGTAGATAGAAATATCTGACCAATCAGTACAGTGATACATACATTATCCCTTACAGCAAGGTAAAAAATAAACATACTGAAGCTCAGCCTGTAAGGATCCATATGCTATGTCAAATGAGAAAGCGGAAAACATATGTTGTCTAGTTGTTATGACTGTTTTCCATGTCCTAATTGCTGCATCCACGTTCACAATGCCTGTGCAAGAGTTCTGCTCACTCACCATAGTCTGATGTTTATGTGTTCAGACAGCTCTATTGTACTGTTTTATCCACTCTACATTGTCACATTTGCTTTAACATAACCATTTTTTCCTTGTAGTAGGTCTCTGACATCCCACACTATCAATGACGTTTTCAGCATGCCAATGTCTATCCTCAACTACACTCACATAAGCAGCTATGTTCATAAGGTATCACCCACTCCCACAAAACACGTAAATGCTTCACGGGATTAACGTCTGTCAGCACCATCACATTCTAGTCATTCCCCAACATCAGCTCACGTACATTTTGTACACCACCAAGCATACAAATCAGTTTAGTCCTTGCACCAGGCAATTCCAAGGACCAGCACATACGGATAATGTGTACATCCCCACATCCAGCCCTTATACTGACAATGTAACCCATCAGACCATACATTGTCATGTCATAAAACAATCATTAGGGCAGGCCAAACCTGATTTGCCGTCACACAGTCTGACACAAATATATGGCATCCCATGAGGCTACATCCAGTACAAACATCTCATGGAGAATAGCAAATTCCATAAACACATAACACACAGTTCCTGTCATAACATGCCCCAACAGCTCATGTGCATCTCTATGCCACATATAGCAAAACCCTGGACCCATACATGACCCGTCATCCCACACCTCATAACTGTTGTCAATCAGCTATTGTCGGTTGAGGGTGTCCGCCCCCCACAAATGCCCCCTTACCCCCTACACACTCACTAAAAACACATATACTGTCCTAACCCAAAAAACCCACAGCCCTACGCACTTAACGTCATGACCAGAACCCCACCATTGTCTATGTGATGTGTTGAACAAATCCACTGCTGTATTGTGATGTTGTTGTAGCTGTAGCAGAAAGGAGTGTCTGAGGGGGGTGGGAGGAACAAAAGCCCCCTGCCTGCTGGTCCCCTCTGCAGAGCCACACATCATGGACAGGGAACATTGTCTGCATTGTGTCTCCCTTAAGGCAGTGTGCCTACTGACACGCTAGCCATCACACCCCTGTGTCCAAAGAAGCCAAGACCACAGTTACCAAAAGCACATGTGGCCTAAACACCAGCAGAACGTAGACACTATCCCTTTACAGATGATAAAATACTTGCACACATTATAGGCAAACAGGGGCGACCTACACAACACTCCATTCTGTCCTTGCTGGTGCAGCAACGGCATTAGCCAGATTCACAAATCCTTTTCAGACGGGTGCTGAAATCCGCAATGTTACCTACGTGCAAACCCCTGGAAGAGCATGACCAGTGCATATGCACACGTGATCAAAGGTGTGGTTGGACCTGTATTGGATTGACACACGTAAGCACATAGCTGAGCAAACTACCTATGTGTGTTACCTATACAATACACAACCCCCCGTTCAAACCCCTGATGGATATTGAAATCAGACATATAACCCGCCAACTCAGGCTATCACTGTCCATCACCAGTCAGTACCAGCAGATGTGCTTCCCTCAACATACCCCGTCACTATTTTCCTGGTTGTTGCCCACCACTGATGGCCTCCTATGTTGCTTCCCTTGCTCTGGCTGAACCCTACAGATCTTTTCCAAAGTTTACCAGATCTGATCCCCAAGCCCTCATAAGTGGTACACAAGGTGCACATGAAACTCTCACGTGTCACACACACGCGCCAGCAGTGCACATGTGCAGGTAAGGTGTGACATTCCTGTGCTGTCATTCCATACCACTGAGTTCATAACACATCACCCATTACCTGTACATATTAAGAATATGTGTCTGAAGGTGGCTGTACCTGTGCAGACATTTCCAAACACACCTCGGTTCAACAATGCTTCTGGCCATCTGAGGTGTTTATGGCTGCTGCATGCTGCACCTGACCTAAATAATGGATATGAGATGACTGTCCTTGCCCAATTCTGTTGCCACGTCAGTAGTATGTGGGTGTGTATGCAGAAGCTATTTTATGACTGTTGTGTTGTCCTCCCACATCTTCTTCCTGTATAGTGTTCTCTGTGTTTCTATTAGTTGTAGTACAGTGCGATATATGTGTTATACCCCTAACCATGTTCCCATATGACTCAGCACTATCACATTAGCATTAGTGTGGTATGTGTATGACATGTTGCTTTATGAAGGTGTTTTCGTGGAGAGGTAGTTCATTGACCACCCTGTGTCCCATTCACAGCCAATCGACGTGCTCTGGAGCGGATTCGCTGTGCTGTGGAGCAGAACACCAGGGATGTTTGTGCTGAGCTCCGGACATTACATGAGGGGGTCGTAGCCATGCCACTAACTCGCATGTGTGAGGCCCTTGAGGGCATACGTGATGTTCTGATCCGAGCTGCACCTGCACCACCAATGTATCCGGAGGAGGATATAGCCTTGCCAGGGAGAGGGGCCCGACGTGGCAGGCGTGGCCGACCACGCCGTCAGTAACCTATGATAATATAGAAATGTACAGCAAGAAACCAAAGGTTTCTCTTTGTTGCACTGTTCATTTTTAGCAACTATGTACATAGTATTTTCTGTTATTGCGGCTTGGTTTGGGTTATATGTGAAAGTAGACATATGTGATTAGTATGTTGTGTTTGTGTTATGTAATTGGCTTGGGGGGATCTTTGATATGTATTACACACATGTTTGTAACAATAGTTTTATATGAGAGAATTGCTGTGATAATAAACAGCTGTCCAAAAATAGATACACTGTCTCTTTCCAAAGAGTGTCCATTTGGTCCCATGTGTATCTCTGAGAGGGGGGTGGGAGGACCATAGGATCTGCAACCATGTCCACTGCATAAGCTACTTTGCCACACACATATACTATTTCCATGATCCACACATATGTAATGTTTCACTAGCACAATGTGTCACCACAGCCTCTGAGCTGCAGCGGCACAGTGTGCACAGACATCCATGTAGGACATGGGTGTGGAACCGTGATACTGTGGAGCCGCAGACCAGTCAGGTTCTGAGCATATCCCTAATGTATATGCTGGCGATATATATCTCAGCATTACAATTATCATGACCACCTTACTGGTTTGTGGCCCTCCAAGACTGGATTTTGAGAGCGCTGCCTTACACCTCTGTCATGTACGATTTATTTTGGGCTAGGTGCAGATGTCACAGACATCGGATGGTTATTTGGAATGCGTAACATTGCTCCTTGTTTCTCACCAGCAGTAACGGGTGGTGGCAATGGCAATATGTTGTTGGTGGTGAGAGGTGAGGAGGAATATGACACACTCTAGGTAACATGTTTGATGTCGGGGACATCTGCGCCTTGCCCACTCACATTCCAAAATGGCAGAGGTGTAATCCAGGTCTCTCAAAAGCGAGCCCTGGAGGGCCGAAAAATCAGTCACGCTGACAGGATATCTCCAATTCATATATATCTCTGCCACACTCATTAGGAATATTTCCAACACCTGACTGCCCTGCGGCTCTACAGAACCACGGTTCACCACCCTTGATGTGGACACAGGGGTACTGTGTTATAAATGGCCTGTTTATGTTCCATAAACATCACCATCTGCAACCCGTCATACACGACACATTGGTGGCATATGTGTGACCCGTGCCCTCACCTATATTAGTGGTCACATGCACCCCAACCCACCATAGGGATGCATGTTACAGAGGCAGACATTTGTGTGCCGCATATTTTGCCGGCTCATATATGTGAGAACATGTGGGTCATGTATATACATCCCTGTGGCAAGTACGTCTGTGGGGCAGCCACTACATTGTAACATGTAATGCAGCACCCTGCTATCACACACCTACACACATGATTTTCCCGACACACTGCATGTGGTGCCAATTGAGGTATCACACGCATGTTTACCCGTCAGGAATGTATGTGGCTGCACACATATGACATGCTGGCATCTATAGTCATATGCTACGTGAGACACGTGACCATTACAGGGTTCTGCAAAAATACTTTAATATGTACAAACAAAAATAAAACTATATACATATTTAGGGTAGGGGGAAAATGCCATCACCCACCCACCAAAAACAAACCCTCCCCACCCCGCACACACACACACCCGCAATAAACACACTCCCACACACTAACCCCGAACCCCCACATGACCCCACCCTCCCTCAGCCTGCCCCGTGATGGCGGACAGGGCAGCACAGGGCACATGTGTGGACGTCACAGGCACCATCAATGATGCCTGTGACGCCCTTCAGGGGGTGGCTGCCGACATGGCAGATGCTCAATGTCAGCAACCACCCTCTCCATGGCTCCCGCCATCCATTCCTGCAGGTGCACCAACCGGTGCACCCGCTGCTCCAGTGCATCCAGAGCCTCACACAGATGTACAACACATCTGCCACCACACACACACATTGTTCCTGGTGTTTGTGTGGTGGCATCTGCATGCACTGTGTGTGGGGCCCTGGATGTTGGAGCCACCTGCCCTTGATGGCGGGAGCCAACAGTGCCCTGTGCTGCACTGTCCTCTATGTCACTCTCCCAGACACCCTGCGGCCACTCTTCCCCCCCTGACTCCTCCCCAACACCCCCCACCACCTCCCCCCCACCCACATCACCTGCGCCCTCACCCCCCCTTGTGACCCTGGCACCCACACCTTCCGTCCCAGCATCCCCCATGACCCCCTCCGCTGTGTCTTCCGCAGGACCCTCTGCCTCCTCCCCACTGGTGTCCAGGACTACCACCTCCACGGCAGCGCGGGAGGTGGGCCTTCGGAGGGCATAGGCAGAGGTACGGGGGTCTTCGTCACTGTCATCACGATCTGTGGAAGATGACAGTCATCAGCACACGTAGATGTGTGTGACACATCACATGTACCCATGCAGGTACCATGCACACTGATGGGCCACTGTGACCTCTGATGGTGGGCAGCCACGTCATCAATACGCACCATCACCATGTGATGATTCTGCATTCTTCACGCGCTCAAGGTATGCGCCATGGTGCAGGCGCAGCTCCCTCCCTTTCTTTCTCAGATCCTCGACCTGTGTGTGTGAGAAAATATGGGTGGGAGCATGAGTGAGCACTTACGTCTGGTGGGTGGGCAACATAAACATAGAACAGTGTGTCCTGGGTCTGGACACTTCAGCTCCACTGATGTGTGTTTCATGTATAGCATAGTTCAACACCTGTCACAGGGGATCTTCATGGGCACATGGAATGTGTTATCACATGTGGACAACACCATTACCAACTGAGCCTATTCACCAATGTTGGTCATCGTCACATATGTCAGTCTCTGGAGCCATGCCATGGTGCTTGCGTGATGCTACTAGCTGTCCAATATTTGAATCTCTTGTTGTGTATGTTTTGCACACCAGGAGCGGGTGAAGGGATACATTGGAGCAGTTGTTGAATGCGACAGAACCCAAGGGGGACAGGGATGTTTGTTAATTTGTGCATCCTGCTGTGTCTGGAGACCACCTGTTACAGGCAATGAACTATGCTATCAGCAGCTACCAACATGGCTAAGTCACACATGTGGGAAACAGTGGGATGAGGAGGGCAGGAAAGGGTTACAAAACTGATCATGTGCTGTGGAGGGTCTGTACCTCCACCCATGTTGGCTGGCCATCCTGTGTGAGAGTCAGGTTGGGGTGTAGTATGTATGGGGTATGTTTGGTAGAGCAGCCTAAACAAACATACAACACCTGCAGGTGCCCTTATCTGAGCTTACCGTGCCCATGTAGGCTGGTGTAGGTAGCTGCGTCCACAAATGTAGTCTATATGTCAGGTGTGTACTTGACACCATGACTCTGCCATGACTCTCATATTGTGTGTCTCTACATGGGCTAACAGTGAATGCTGCTATCTACGTTACATAACAGGTTGAACCACTCAGTGCTCCAGTGGTTGCGAGATGGGGCAATAATGAACCCACATGCAAACATTTTAAAGATCTGAATAGTTGTTGAGGCAGTGGCCTTTGTTGCGTACTCTGCAGATGTTAAGTCACATCTCCTGCACAGTCACGGGTATGATGTGTCCTGTGTGCATTTGCAGCATGCGACTGTTGACAGACTACAGGTACCGACATTTCCTGTGTTCACTGAGAGAGTGAATCTACCTTATGCCAAATGTGTGGCTGTGACCGTAGCATGACATGCTCATGAGTAAATATTGTGTGGGGTGCATAAGGCAATGTATACATGTCTCCACCACTTTGACTCGATGATGTGATTGCAGGATGTTATTTCACAAACACAGTCATACACCCTATGGATGTCGTCTAAACGGCCACCAAGTGCGTCAGCATCCGCTGGCCAGGCAGCAGATGGGGTCACATGTCTCTGGAGGTGTTTTAAGTCTAGGTCTTGCAGGTTGCAGGCCTCTCATGAATATTTGATTCTACAGGATGGGATGACATTGGTTGGGCAGTGAGGGGTTATGATGGAGCAGCAATGCAGCTTTAGTGGACCAGGACTCACTCTGTTTGGAAAACAATGTTTTATATGTAATGGGGTACGTCACAAACATCTTTCCATATGCATGAGAGAAGGGGTTCCAGGCCTGTTGAGTGGCCCACATAAGCTATCACAGCCACCCCATGGCACATGAGGGCCCTATGGAAGGCTGACAGAACACACAACCCACAACAACTACGCTTTCACACCCAGCGGGAGGGGCAAAGCATCTACACCCATCGGTAGACAGTCTCTGTGGTGTTGTGACGGGGGATCATTCTGCCATACATTTCCTTCCTCCCCCAACAATACGTCTGAAGCTAACCACACATACAGTGGATACACCTGGGTCATATGTGTTAACAGAGTGTATCACAAACGTTAGTGCATGTGTAGGTTTTTAATGATCATGTGGCCTCTCGCACTCAGGGGTTGCAATGGGGTCTATGCAGAAAACGCAGTGGCATGTAAGCAGTATAGGAATTAATGTTCCCAGTTGAGGGGGGCCTCATCCAGTGCTTATTAGTTCTGGGCTGGGAGGGCTGCCTTGTAACATTACGTATTTGCATATTCGGGACGTACAAAGATGTATGACTCCTGAGTTGGCCAGAGTTGAACTCCTCACCAAGGTGGGTAGATTTTTGCAAAAGATGTGTGGAACAGCACAACACCAAAACGTTTGTATGGCTAGGAATAGTGCTTTGCAGGGGACTTGACAAACACCAACTGGATCTGCTGCTGTTTTGAGGACACACACAGTTAGGGTGCATCTTCACAAGGTGACAGAGAGCTCTGTCCTCTTTGTTATGTTACCTATACCATAGCTACATCACTGTTGTTGCAAAGTCAAATTCCAGTGACTTGTAGACGTGAATGTCACACATTACTATCAAGGATCATATCTATGGGGTCAGAGGGCTTATTTTGGAGCTGCCTCTACTGACATATGCTCGTGCCTTGGTTGGAGGTTTAGAGATCATGTGCGGCACAGGCCACTTTGCCCACACCAGTTTAACATGCTATCTGAGGTGTGAGTATTTATGGGAAGCTGTGCCCTTCATCAGTGTCACTGATCTCAACCATCAGTCCAGGCACATGGTATGGGGTTTCCATTGTCTGTGACATCTGGGATACAGTCAGATGTTTCCACTCACTAGGTAAATCATGTAACCACTGCGCAGGTCTCATATGGAGACATGCGTATAGAAACACATGCACCGTTGATGCCATGTGACGTAGCAACTCATGCATCTCATGAGGTGCGAGATGCGTCTGTTGTATGTTTGTCCAAACACGTTGCACAATGCCATGACAGTGACGCTGAGTCACGTATGTCTTTGTTTGGCAGGTATGTAGCCCTGAACCGAGCAGCTCCAAGGTTCGCATAGGGGTCTGACTACATTGCTCAAAATAGCTGATTGGCCCTACATATTGGACTTCAAACATTGTGCAAGGGAGAGATGCATGGACATGCGTTAGTGACTGTGGCTGGATGTGGCATACGTCCACGTTGTGACTACCAACTAAACCCCTAGTACGGAGCACACCAGCAAACACAAACATGCACTTTCTACATACTGTGGCTGCTGTGGCACCGTTGTGGGGAGAACATATGTGAGATTGTTGTTTCCCTGATGGGGGGAATAACAAGACCTTCGGTGTGGTTGGGGACAAAGAGGATGTGTGTATGCATCGATTTGATCTACACAACACAGCCATTTCTGTGTGTGGGTTAGCAATTATGTGTTGTCGATAGCTCATGTGCAATGTCATCAGGATCAGGAACTGTTTCACCTCTCTGAGATGTCAGATGTGTGTGTGACCTCAATAAACCATATATTTGACTGGTTTTTCTTTTTTATTAACAAGTTATGTTAGTGATGGGATACCTCTTCCATTGCTCTGTGCGTTAAACGATGTGTTGACCCAGTACGTATGTGAGGTGAGGTCTGCCACATGATTACCCCCACTATGTGCATGACGCCTTTACCCTCTGGTATGATGGACAGAGTCCAGGGTTCTGATGTTATTTGCCTACATCTGTTGTTGATGTGTCCTGACTTTCCTTGACTTGTGGTCCGTTTCTTCCCCTGCAGTGCCATGGAGGTTAGGTACTCCAACACAGAGACCAATGCACTGTAGGGGCTGGGGCTGCTGAGTCTGCTGCAGCTAACAAGCTATTGGCTTCTTAAGCATATTAGGAGTTTTAGCCTTTGTAGAAGCTTGCACTGCAGAGTGGCGTTAACTAACCTAGGAATGTCTTAACAATTCCTTCGTCATGGTGACGTGTTTTTATACAGCTCTCATCTTTGCAGGATCATGAATATGTGATGGGTTCATCACAGCAACATTGTAGTGCTGCTTTCTAGACATACGTTTGTCAACAGTACAGGGGATGTTGACCACTTAACCTGCACACATTGTTGCATCTGTGGATATGTGTGCAGTGACACCTATCTGCAGTGTGACTGCCAGCCTAAACGCATCAAAACAATACCCTGTGGCCCCCTTGCATGACGTTGCTTGACCATGCCACATTGAGAATGACAATGATGGTGTACTTGCTAACCCCGGTAACCCTGTTTTTGTCTTGCAAGCCATTTGTTGTGACGTTACCTACACATGTCCTGGACAACGGTCCCAATGGCAACATCATATTCCACCAAACGTCACTGATTTGTTCCTACAAGGAACATTGTATGGGTGTCCATATTCACCTTGCCAGGGCCCACTCCCATGACATTTGGGTTTATGCACGTCCCAGGATAACAATGTTTCACATGGGGTACGTGCAAGCTGTGTAGGGACTACTTATAACACTGTTGTTGGAAAGAAGACTGTGCGTGACAGACGTAGTAATGACCCAGTCTGGCCTATATCTTGTAGAAATGTCACTATGACCTAAGACCTGTATGATGACAGCAGGTGTATTTTGATAAACCATGGACAGACACCAAACAAACACACTACGCAATTGCCACCTGTGCTCATGTGGCTGCTTGTGTCTGTGGTGTCCAACCACAAGAGGTGACTGTAGCTTTCCTACAACATCAGTTCTGTTCACCTGCTACAAGGTAATGGATTTGTAGGAGGTGTGAGGATGGGTAACCTAACTATGCATAAAGTGAGGGGAATATGGCTCTGTTACAGCCTTTGGGAATATCTTTGCCTAGGTCATGGAGATGTTGTACCTATACACACATCAACATGTGCACATAGCTTTTCATCGTGATACATCACAGACATGTGTGATGAGATAGTGACCTCACAGACTATGTGAGAGGTGCAACTTACCTGTCATAAACTACCACAACATGTGACTGCTATACCCACCAATTCAATGTGGCGTACGGCCCCATGGGGGTTGCGTGTTGTGCCACACATCATCAGCTGCATATCCCATTGCAGTGGGATCATAGACAAGCGACCTTACACAGGTCATAGGACTCCTGGAGATAGGGAGAATGTATTGAACTGGTTAGGCACACACAACCATATCACCAGGGTGCGTGATAGACCACTGTGATGGCCTCACTTAACTCCTGGGGAAAGGGATGCTCTATTAAACTCTTTATTCACACACAACCATTTCAACAGGGTCCGTGATAGCCAAGTGTGGTGGCCTCACTTAACTCCTGGGGAAAGGGAGGATCTATTAAACTCTTTATTCACACACAACCATATCACCAGGGTACGTGATAGCCGACTGTGATGGCCTCACTTAACTCCTGGGGAAAGGGAGGATCTATTACACTCTTTATGCACACACAACCATATCTCCAGGATGAGTGAAAGGCCACTGGGATGGCCTTTGAGGGCTCATGGAAATAGGGTAGATGTTTTGAACTAGTTCAGCACAAACATCCATAGCTCCAGGATACATGAAAAGCCACTGGGATGGCCTTTCAGGACTCCTGGAAATAGGGTAGATGTTTTGAACTAGTTCAGCACAAACATCCATAGCTCCAGGATACATGAAAAGCCACTGGGATGGCCTTTCAGGACTCCTGGAAATAGGGTAGATGTTTTGAACTAGTTCAGCACAAACATACATAGCTCCAGGATACATGAAAGGCCACTGGGATGGCCTTTCAGGACTCCTGGAAATAGGGAAGATGTAATGAACTGTTTCAGCACACAAAACCATAGCTCCAGGATACATGAAAGGCCACTGGGATGGCCTTTCAGGACTCCTGGAAATAGGGAAGATGTAATGAACTGTTTCAGCACACAAAACCATATCTCCAGGATACATGAAAGGCCACTGGGATGGCCTTTCAGGACTCCTGGAAATAGGGTAGATGTTTTGAACTATATCAGCACAAAACCATAGCTCCAGGATACATGAACGGCCACTGGGATGGCCTTTCAGGACTCCTGGAAATAGGGAAGATGTAATGAACTGTTTCAGCACACAAAACCATATCTCCAGGATACATGAAAGGCCACTGGGATGGCCTTTCAGGACTCCTGGAAATAGGGAAGATGTAATGAACTGTTTCAGCACACAAAACCATAGCTCCAGGATACATGAAAGGCCACTGGGATGGCCTTTCAGGACTCCTGGAAATAGGGAAGATGTAATGAACTGTTTCAGCACACAAAACCATATCTCCAGGATACATGAAAGGCCACTGGGATGGCCTTTCAGGACTCCTGGAAATAGGGAAGATGTAATGAACTGTTTCAGCACACAAAACCATAGCTCCAGGATACATGAAAGGCCACTGGGATGGCCTTTCAGGACTCCTGGAAATAGGGAAGATGTAATGAACTGTTTCAGCACACAAAACCATAGCTCCAGGATACATGAAAGGCCACTGGGATGGCCTTTCAGGACTCCTGGAAATAGGGTAGATGTTTTGAACTAGTTCAGCACAAACAACCATAGCTCCAGGATACATGAAAGGCCACTGGGATGGCCTTTCAGGACTCCTGGAAATAGGGAAGATGTAATGAACTGTTTCAGCACACAAAACCATAGCTCCAGGATACATGAAAGGCCACTGGGATGGCCTTTCAGGACTCCTGGAAATAGGGTAGATGTTTTGAACTAGTTCAGCACAAACAACCATAGCTCCAGGATACATGAAAGGCCACTGGGATGGCCTTTCAGGACTCCTGGAAATAGGGAAGATGTAATGAACTGTTTCAGCACACAAAACCATATCTCCAGGATACATGAAAGGCCACTGGGATGATCTTACAGCACCCCTGGGGATAGGGATATTGTTTTGTACTTTGACAGCACACAGACCAATATCACCATGATGACAGGTGAGCCAGTGTGATGGCCTCTCTAGTCCCCTGGTGATAGGGTGTATGTATTACATTGCTTGAGCACACACAACCGTATCTCCAGGGTGACTGATAGCCCACTGTGATGAGCTCTCAGGACCACTGGGGATAGGGGGGCATATTGAACAACATTGGCAAAAACAACCAGATCACCTGGGTGATTGACATACCATTAATACTTTGCTTCACATACCCTTTCTGTGGACGGAAAGGTTATTTGCTGCAGCTACACATTTCACCATATTCATATGATGTGATTTGGATCTAATTAAGCTGATCTATAGGTTTGCTTTCTTACAGTATGTGTTGGCACGTCCACAGCAGCAAATGCCAGGTAATAGGGCTAGCATCATGACCTGTGTGACCATATCCATCACCACCTGGGTACAGGTCAAACCTGTCACATGTTATACAAAGACAATATGGGATGTATGTTCAGCTGCAGCACATTACTGACACACAATACCTGACCCCAACAGCATGAGGATCTGCAATGCACACAGGCTCTAGATATATATGTCTATTTCTAATGACCTGTCCCCATCCACTTACCTCCCTTGGGAAGTCAGCTTCTCTATTGAATCTTCTCTGTAGCCGTTCCCAGGCCCTGCGGACCTTTCTGCTGTCCCTGTACTTGTTTTGCCCGGGGAAGAGCTTATCCTGCCTTGTGGCAATCAGGCGAGACAGGATGCGGAGCTCCCGAGGAGTGAATGCAGGCTTTCTTGTTCTGGACGCCATTTTGAGATATTATCACCTGATTGCACGCAGCGTCATTGACGCGCATGCGCCCCGCAAATGCCACACATTTCCAATGTTTTACGTGCAACTGCGCCCCGCAAATGGCGCAGTTTAGGGACGTATGACGTCCAACTGCGCCCCAAAAATTGGCGCACTTTGGCGACGTAACACGTCTCATTGCGCTCCGCATCTGCTGCATGTTTTATACATTTTTTGTGCCACAGCGTCCCGCAACTGGCGCAATTTATACACATATGACGTTCAACTGCGCCCCGCACATTGTTTTGCGGAACGAGTTGCGCACATGCGCACAACAACTGCAATATACAGTGCTGTGTGTCTCTTATTTAAAACACATAACTATTTCATGACCTTATGGTGTTGACACATTTGGGACTTGAACTTATCATCACTTGCACACTGGTTCTTAGGCATTTGTTTGATGTGATGTGCTACGCCTTTCACATTGCACTGACTGCCACTACAACTGCTACTTCAACAAGGTGTTTTGAGGGACCATCAAATTGGCCTATCAGGCACCCTGGTGATATGGGGATATGTGTCGCAATAGATGATATTCACTACTCCATCTCAATGTCAACCCATAAATTATGTATGTGATGGCATGGGGGGGGGGGGGGTTTGCATCTGCACATGCTACATCCACATTAGGTTGCATAGCACACATATTGAGCTTATTGAGATTGGCATGCGATGGACATGGATGTAGATGTTAGGTGGATGTGCTGACATACAGAGTGAGTGGCTGGGGTGTGCGCCACATTCACTGTCATACCTACCTATGTTACAGACGTCGTGTTTGCCTTCACACCATCAGCCTAATCTATATGACTTGCTGGCACATTACTATCTACTATCAACAGTGGTTTGTGTGGCCTTTGCTTTTTGGATTTGTTTTTTGAACAAACACACTGTGACAATGCAATAACCTAGTGTGGCACATCAGGTACCCTATGAGTCACTTCAGAGAGGACAATATGAGGTGCAGTGTCCACAACAGCACCTTCTAATGTTCAAATAAACGAACCTTATAGGGTACTTTTGAGGAACCTTCATGCTACAGCATTGAGGGTGTTGTTGGTGGCACCACCAAATGACATTACAAAGGGAAGAGGCCTCAGAGAGCCATATTAGATTAGACCACTGTAGAATCAGAGGCATTACCTATGTCTCTACACGTTGTGACGTCACAGGGGGCGAAATCTCCATAGCTCTGTGTATGAGAGACACTCCTCCTTGAACCCCTAGGCCAGTCTGCTGATCAGTATAGCCCTAATTAATATGCATGAGATCTATAGGCATCAGAGCTACCCTGGCAACCTCACAGATTTGTGGCCCTACAGGTCTGTATTTTTAGACCCCTGTCTTACACCTCTGTCATTTAGGTGTGTGACTGTACAAAGTGCAGATGTCAGTGACATGAAAAGCATATATACTCACTGTGACATACTTCCTCAATTCTCATGACCACCATGCAGTTCTATAATCTATAAGATGTTGGTGGTGGTGAGAGGCAGAGAAGCATGTTACACAGTTTATGTGAACTTTTTGATGTCTTGCACATCAGCACCTTGCCCACTTACAAACGTTAATGACAGAGATGTTTGTCAGGGTTGTTGATGGCCAGCCCTGGAGGGCCACACACCACTCCGTTTGGCAAGACATCTGTAATGCATATATATCTCATGCATCTTCATTTGTACTAACATAAACACGTCATGGCTAGACTTTCACGGAGGACTGCTTCAGAACCACTGCCATAGCTGCTAACACACCCCTGGCTGGCTACAGTTTGAGTATGGGCCAACACATGATCTGTTTGCTTTCTTTACCAAGATAGACTTCAAACACACATACCCATGATGCACTGCACATGTAAATAAGCAGTCTACAAATATAAGCAATATGGTTTATGCAGCCACTGAAACACCTACGTATGAACATGATTAATGAGCGTGTAGGTTAATGACACAGAGTTAGTCTTGGACATCACATTGTGCGGCTCCTGTGCTCACCCTGAATGTGAGAGGGGAGACCCAGAACCATGACCACAGCACCTGGCTCAGCTAAGATAGCCTATGGTGTGAGTCCACATCAGTCACAGTGTCTGATGAGTAGCACTTGTAGATGCACATGCACATACACTTCTGGGCATCTGTTATTTCCCTGTGATGTTTAGCCCTTTAAGCAATTTGCTGCAACCACATCAGTCATATCCTGTGTGGTGGCCATTGTCACCGCCACATTAGTTATGTGAGGGGGAGAAGTGTGTTAGACAGACGGATTATGTGACAACACCCAAACGTAACATTCAGACTCATCACTGCAATGGTGCTGCTGGTGGGAAGTGATAACCTCTGTCCAGCAGAGGAAAATACAACTTACAGCATGGGGCATGCATTTATGTGAACATCAATAAGGTGACAGCAGACAGATGGCATGCCTGGACATGCTCAGCAGCCCACCACCACTATCTGACATTGTCCAGCAGCAAACACAGATAAGCTGCAGCTGCTACACCCTTCAAAGTGTGGCACCCTTACACATACTAGGTGCAAGCAGTCTGATAGCTAATCCATACTGCATACTACTGGTGACAATGTGTGCAACCCAAACTGGGACGTCTGCACACTCACCAAGCAGTTACGTTCGTGATTGGGCTCCAAAAGGCAACCCATAGATATCACTTGCAAAAGATGTTGTTGCCACTACAGCTGACCTAGCCATGCTATGGTAACTACTCAGTCAGGGTGAGAGTGACCTTCCAGGAGGACATGCTTGGGCTACCTTGTCCATGCTACTGATGACCACACACTGCAATTTCACTTACATTGCCCTACGTTCTGTCCTCATGCATCCTGCCGAGACCAGCCTGTTGGGGGTCTGACCACAATACCTAGCACCTCATTATGCACAATGGCAAGCTAACACTGCACACAGTACAAACATTGTGCGCTGAGTAAGGTGTTGCATACATCACACACTGGATGTACAGCCACACAATCCCACAGCTATGCCATCACTGTGCTACTATAGATAGTTTTTCCAGTCTATGCCAAATCAGCAGTCGTGGACACAGTGCATGCATGGCTAGGCTATGAAATAGTGCTACTGTCACACCCCATGGTGGGGAACATCGTCAAACAACAGACCTGAGACACACTCCACAAACATCAGACATATTGGTGTGATACCACTCAATAACCATATTGTGATGTACGTAGACATTGATATCTGCCACTGATCAGATCAACATGTTGCTATATGTGTGGTGTATTTCAAGGTTTATGGTGACAGTGCTACAGTGCGCACATACTAGTTTTATGAGATGGACGCAACGCACACTATCATGACTGTCCAATAGGCTTTGGGTCCTGAAGCCTGTGTGTCTGGTCATTTCGCCTCCTGTTGATCGGTAATCTCTGGCACAGGTCCCCAACTCCAGTCCTGTTGTAACAGACACTGCTACATTTTCACAAATGTGCCTCAGATATATGCATGAGATATATCTGCATACCATGGACCGGCACATGCAGATGAACAGAGACATCTTTATTTACGACATCATAACATGTGAATAAATTGTGTCCCTACAGGACTGCATTTGAGGAAATCTGATCTATGTGATGCACATTTCTCTCTTATATGTCCACCTTGAGAGACAATATACATGTACTGTCCCTGTTTGCACTTTTCCCACTACAGGTGGTTTGTTTTTTGAGAAAAATTAGGGGATGTGACAATTGCAGGGATTGGTTCGGCAGACCTGACACACGTGATTTGAACTTGTGACCTTCACCTCCTGCAGGCAGTGCCTGTGTGCTTTGCACCACCTTCTTGACACAGAGACAGTGCATTTCCAGGTAAATCCATGTCTGTTTGTCAGACTAACCCTGTCTGTTGCACTACACAGCACCCACCTAAAAACAGATAGGCCATGGTGTGATGTGGACAGGTGTCACCAGTTCCCCTGCCGTCAACATGCTCACATGGCCTTATATTGGAATCTGCATTAACCTTTAATGATGTGGGACACTCCAGGACTGCTTTTGTTTGACTCTGCTGTAGGTGATGCACATGTTTATGTGGTGGGTACTGTTGAAGATAACATAAACATATGCCAAAATATCTTGGGTTCTCAACAGAAAATTATCAGTCTTTAATGCCTGGTTTTTTAAGGGTACACTTATGTGGACTAGTTGCAAGGAGCCACAGACAGGATTTGAACCTGTGACCTTCTGTTGTTGCACACACTGTCTGTGTACACTGCACCACTGTTTCTAAACATATATTCTGCATTCCGAGGGAAGTCCATGACTTTACATCTGACAGTGCCTGTCTGTTGTTGTGTACGGTGCCAGGCTACACACGCCTACGGCACTGTCTGCTGTGGCTTGCAGTCCTTATCTGGCAAACCCATATAACCTGATTGCGTTGTGGCACTCCAGGACAGAATTTGAGGGACTCGCCTGTACATAATGGCCATTGCTCTGGTTTGTGTGCGGTGTGGGGTAAAATGTAGGTGTTGAGACCATGCTTATGTTCTCTGCAGTAAAGCAGTGTGTGAACTCTCACTGTTTAGTGGTGGTTAAAAATATGGGTACTGGGTTGCCAGGAACCACAGCTGTGATTTGAACCTGTGAACCTCTCGTCATACAGTCACTGGCTGTGTCCGCTGCACCACACTGTGCCCACAGAGACAGTGCAGTATCTGGAGATAGGAAACCTGGCTGCACGAGCCTGACACCCTGCTCTGCATAGGTTTACTGTGGGCACGTTTTCTTTGTATGGGGACAGAGGTGCAGAACACACACAAATATGCCCTCCAAATAGGTGCAGTCACAGAAATAAACCGAACAGTGCATCAGTGATATCACTGGAAAACCTGATATGCACTCCCAGGACAGTTCCATTACATTGCAGTGCTTTTGAATAAGTCCACGGACCATGGACCCTTCCAATATTCATTTCAATTCTTTGGAGCTTTCCTGGGAGTGTTTATTATTGTTGCCCATTAATAGCAGTGTTGCCCAGCAGAATTAAGATTTTCGCATACTTGGGGGGATGTTTACTAAAAACCGCAAAGGTGCGCGCCGCACAATAGCGCACGGAAACGCGGCACCTAAACGCTCTTAAACGCTCTTAAACGCCCCGGACATGTGCGATGAAGCCCCGTGCATGTGCGCGACACACTAACGGGCCCCGCACAAGTACGGGCCCGCAAATGTCCGATAGAGGCGTGGAAAGGCTAACTGAGGGCGGAGGAAGGCCCCAGAGGGGCGGAGAGACGGGGTTAATGGGCGGGGAAGGGGAGGGGAGAGGCCCCTCGCACAGTTGCGGGGCCGAATTTACAAGTCAAAAATAGCGCGAGTGAAACACTCGCGGTAGAGGGCATTTAAAGGGAAGAGAAACCATTTCCGTCAGCAATGTAGAGCAAAACCGGGGAAACCTGTAAAACGTGAGCAGTGTGATACATGTGCACAGCACAAAAGTGCTATTAAAACTAGAAAATGACCAGCACAAAAATATTAAAAACAGTAAGTCAGCTGGGGAACAGTGATAGCCATGGGCAAATATAACAAATACACCCAGGAAGGTTCCAGAAACAGGAAATGAATGTCGGAAGGGTCAACGGAGCGGAGACCTTTCCAAAAAACATGTCCGTTGTTTGGAGTTGTCCTGGGAGTGTTTTATATGGTTGGCCATTAATATCACTGTTGCCCAGCATGGTTATATGTCATCCCCCTCTCTTGTGGTCAATTGCGGGGTTTATTTGCACGTGTGTCACCAGACAGGGTGAATGAGCCCACAGTCAAAATGTGCAGAGCAGGGGTTGAGACTCCATCCTGCAAGGTTAACTATCTCCAGGGACTGCACAGTCTCCGTGGCCACAGTGTGGTGCAGCAGACAGAGCCAGTACCTCTAGGACCAGAGGGCAGAGGTTCAAATCCCAGCTGGGGCACCTGCCAGCCCAGTCCCTATATTTTACCCACCACCAAGCAGAGATAGCACAGACACTCCTGTATTGCAGGGAACATAAGCATAGTGCAAACACCCACATTTTGCCCTACACTGCACACCCCCCATAACAATGAGCCGTACCTACAGCCCAGTCCCACAAATGCAGTCCCGGAGTGCCACAACGCAAGCAGGTCATATGCTGTCCCTGAGAGAAGGACATGCCAGCATGTTGGCGGACGAGGACAGGTGGTGGAGGGGGTAGTGGGTGCTAGCCACAGAAGACAGTGGCCTAGCCATGTGCAGGCTGACACTGTCCACTGCAACAAACAGGCCCTGTGGGATGTACAGTCATGGTCTGCCCAGGGAATACAGCCTATCCATGGCAACACGGTGGTGCAGTGCACACAGACAGTGTATGCAAGAACAGAACATCACCGGTTCAATGCCCAGCTGGAGTAACCGACAATCCTCTCCACATATTTATCACACACCCACACCGTGGTAGTGAGGACATATGCTACGCATTGGTAATACCCCTCTATTTTACCCCCCTGAGCACAGACACCATGAACTGGTGCATTACCCAGAGCAGAGTCTCCCAAATGCAGTCCTGGAGGGCCACACACCATTCTGGTTCCATGCTGCCCCTAATACAAATGCCAGTGCTGCATATCTATGAAACACCCCCATGGCATGTGGATGTAGCTCATACATATTCATGAGGGACAGCACTAAAATACGAATAGTGTGTGGCATACCAGGACTGGGGTTGGGAACCCCTGCTGTAAAGCAGCAGCCAAGAGGGGCAGACACACCCACACCCACACCCACATGCCCCATTGGCCAATGCCCCCTGGAGAGGCAGGACATTGGGCCCTGCATGCATCTCCCATTACCAGCACCTGCATACCTTAGCAATGCCACCCTATACCTGGGTACACGGTACACAGCCCTCAAATGTTTGCTAGGAGTAATGGTAGATAGACATTCCTACATGAAGCACTGTTTGCTCTCTGAGCAACATCAGAACAAAATACTAATACAGCTGGGGAACACTGATACTATTGATGGGCAAAAACTAAAAACACACCCAGGAAAGCCCCAGTAGAAGGACAGGAGCTGTGGAAGGGGCTATGGAGCGGAGACCTGACCAAAATTCACTTCCGTGTGTCTCAGCTGTCCTGGGAGTGTCTGTTATGGTTGTCCATAAACATCACTGTTGCTCTGCTTGGTTACATTCATTCCCCCTTTGTCGAGGTCAGTTGGGGGAGTTATTTGCACCCTTGTCACCAGACAAGGTGAAAGACCCCACATCACAAATGTGCATAGCAGGCATGTTGACTCTGTTGGTCAGGTCTGCCATCCAGAGGGACTGCATTGTCTCTGTGGCCACAGTGTGGTGCAGTGGACAAAGCCAGTACCTCTAGTTTCTGAGGGTCACAGTTTCAAATCCCATCTGGGGCTCCTGCCAACCCAGTCCCCATATTTTACCCACCGCTAAACAGAGAGAGTAAAGACATACATTTATTGCAGAGAATATAAGAATGGTGCACACACACATTTTGTACCCAACACTGCACACACACCATAACAATGGCCATTACCTAGAGCAGAGTCTCCAAAATGCATTCCTGGAGTGCTACAACGCACACATGTCATCAGCTTTTCCAAGATAAGCACATGGCAGCATGTTGCCGGAAGGGTACAGGTGGTGAAGGGGGCAGTGCCTGATAGCCACAGAAGACAGTGGCCTAGCCATGTGCAGGCTGGCACCGTCCACTGCAACAGATAGGCCCTGTCGGATGTACAGTCATGGACATCCCAGAAAATCCAGCCAATCTGTGGCAGCACAGGGTGCACTGCACACAGACAGTGTGTGCAAGAACAGAAGGTCACAGGTTCAAAGCCCTGCCAATCCTGCCCACATATTGTTTCCACAACGAAAATGTGATAGTAAGGATAATCCTTTATTGCTGGGGACATATGCATTGGTCATACGCCTATCTTTCACCCCACTGATCACGGACACCATGACCAGGGGCACGACCTACAGCAGAGTCTCACAAATGCAGTCCTGGCGGACCACACACCATTCCTGTTCCATGCTGCCACGCATAGAAATGTTTGTGTGTCATATCCCTGCACCACCGCCATGGCATTTAGATGTAGCACATGCATATTCATGAGGGACAGCAGGAAAACCAGAACAGTGTGTTGTAATCCTGGCCTACATCTGGGAACCTCTGCTGTAAAGCAGCAACCAACAGGGGCAGACACACCCACACCCACACCCACAGGCCACATTGGCCAATGCCTCCTGGAGAGGCAGGACATTGGGCCCTGCGTGCATCTCACAATACTAGCATGTGCATTCCTTAGCAATGTCACCCTACACCAGGGTATACGGCACACAGCTGTCAAATGCTTGCTATGAGTACTGGCAGATAGATAACCCTACGTTACGCAAATTATGCTCTGTGAGCTCCATCATGACAATCATTCTGTTGTCTGCAGTGGGTGCATCAGGTCTGGTCTCAGACAGTGTTTACCACCCTGGGGAGTGACACCCAACGGTATTGCGTACCATATCCATGCCTGTACTGTGCCCAGGACTGGTGTGGTGGCCAATGTTGACAAACGCCTCTATAGTAGCACAATGCTGGCATACGTGTGTGAGTGTGTGTCTGTCTATACAGTGTGTGTTGGCTGCAAACACCTTCCACAGCCCACACTGCCAGCACTGTTGCCAGTATTGGCCTGCCAATGTGCATAATGAGCAGCAAGGTACCATGGGTATAGATCAGACAGGGTGGGATGGCCAGGATGCATCTGCACAGGGCAGAGGGCACTGGCTGGGACACTGTAGTGGCTGGCCACCACCCACACAGACAGGGTGGCCTCTGTATGTGCTGCTGGGGTTGTACAACACCCTGACTGTGCAGTGACGACAGCATGGCTAGGCACCCCCATAGTGATAGATAGTATCTCTGTCATGTGATATATATGGGTTGTGTTTTGGGGCCCAGTCACTGACCTATCTGCTGGTGTGCACGGCCACCCTAGTTCTGGGTGCATGCATTTCCAACAGGATCAACTAGCAGACTGTCCTCAGTTGGTTTGTGTCCTGATGGAGTGCTGTGCAGCGGGTGATGGCTTGCTGCGGGAGAATATCAGATAGTGGTGGGGCCCAACGTAGCATATCAAGGCATACTGTCTGTCAGATATTATGTCAGGGATGTGCATGTCTAACAGGACTAACTAGCAGATTGTCCGCAGCTGGTCTGTGTCCTGATGGAGCGCCTTGCAGGGTGCAGTGGCTGATGGCTTGCTGCAGGACAATATCAGATAGTGGTGGGGTGCAACCGAGCACATACAGGCCTAATGTTTACTAATGCTGTTTAACCCCACATCCCCATCCCCAGGAGTACAGAGAGGCCCTCAAACTGAGCCCTGTGTCATCCTGTAGATATGGGAATGTCAAATACTGTTGTCTAACCCATCCCCCTTATCCCCAGGAGTACAGAGAAGCCCTCAAAGTGTGCCCTCTGTCACCCTGGAGATATGGGAATGTGTGCTAATGTTGTTTAACCCATCCTCCCTATCCCCAGGAGTACAGAGAAGCCCTCAAAGGGGGCCCCCTGTCATCCTGTAGATATGGGAATGTTTACTAATGCTGTTTAACCCCACATCCCCATCCCCAGGAGTACAGAGAAGCCTTCAAACTGGGCCCTGTGTCATCCTGTAGATATGGGAATGTCAAATACTGTTGTTTAACCCATCCTCCCAATCCCCAGGAGTACAGAGAAGCCTTCAAACTGGGCCCTGTGTCATCCTGTAGATATGGGAATGTCAAATACTGTTGTTTAACCCATCCTCCCAATCCCCAGGAGTACAGAGAAGCCTTCAAACTGGGCCCTGTGTCATCCTGTAGATATGGGAATGTCAAATACTGTTGTTTAACCCATCCCCCTTATCCCCAGGAGTACAGAGACGCCCTCAAAGGGGGCCCCCTGTCATCCTGTAGATATGGGAATGTTTACTACTGCCGTACCACCCCACCTCCCCATCCCCAGGAGTACAGAGAAGCCTTCAAACTGGGCCCTGTGTCATCCTGTAGATATGGGAATGTCAAATACTGTTGTTTAACCCATCCCCCTTATCCCCAGGAGTACAGAGAAGCCCTCAAAGGGGGCCCCTGTCATCCTGTAGATATGGGAATGTTTACTAATGCTGTTTAACCCCACATCCCCATCCCCAGGAGTACAGATAGGCCCTCACTCTGTGCCCTGTGTCATCCTGTAGATATGGGAATGTCAAATACTGTTGTCTAACCCATCCCCCTTATCCCCAGGAGTACAGAGAAAGCCCCTCAAAGGGGGCCCTCTGTCACCCTGGAGATATGGGAATGTGTGCTAATGTTGTTTAACCCATCCTCCCTATCCCCAGGAGTACAGAGAAGCCTTCAAAGGGGGCCCTCACCCACCCTGGTGATATGGTGGAGTGTGCCTATGCTGTTTAATCCATTCTCCCCATCTACAGGAGTCCTGACACCTGTGTATGGTTGTCATTTAAACGACCTACGTAGATGATGCATTTTCCCTGCTAAGGTGCTGTAGGACACACAACACCCATGGGGCTGGAAAGCGGACTGTAACGGAGGGTATGTCTGTCACACATATATATCAGCTATGTTGGATAGTCTACACATCTCATACAGTCTATGGGTCTGTGAGCTTCACAACACACAGCAGGGGATAGGCAGCAGACAGATGGTGGTCACAATATTCTATGTCCATGTCGTGCAATCACGTGTTTAGGCAGGAAAGTTGTTTCCCCAACCTATGATAGCATATCCACAGGAGGAGGACCTGAGGAATAAGGCCCGTGACTGAGGCTGTACCACCCGGAGTATCTTGAGCGTTTCAGCAGGGGGCCGGGACAACACCAAGATGGTGAGTTATCCCAGGAATAACTTTCATCAACAAATGTCACATTGACCTACCAGCCGGTGTGTTACCTGCATATGTACAGGTGTTATGTGACACACATGGATGGCCTGTAACTGTATGTAATCTTTCCCATATATAAACCACAGCAGTGATGGACCCGGAGACTCCCCACCCACCCTCAGACGGCCCACCACACGCCGTGGACTGGAGAGAGAGGTGGCGGAGGTGCAGGAGGAGGAGGAAGAGGTGGAGGCGCAGGTGTCGGATCTGCAGACAGAGGATGTGGAGGGGTCAGAGATGCAGATGAGGAGGAGGGGCCCAATGAGGACGATGTGGTGCTGGTGCAGGACTCTGACGTGGAGGGGGAAGATGGGGTGGAGGGGAATGTGGGCCACCATTCACCAGCGGATGGGCATGTTGTGCAAGGTGTGTGGGGATTGCGGGGGAGGGGGGGTTGGTGGGGGGTGCATGGTGGGGATGTCCCTGCGGGGGTGTTAGCATGGGTGGAGGGGGTATTGGGGGGGAGTTTGGGGGGGGGGAACAGGCAGGGCGGGGGGTTTTTGGGGAACACACAGCACAGCACAGGTCTCTGTGGACCCCCGTCAGACACCACAGGCAGGAACATGGGACAGACATCGTAGTGTCACCGCGCCATCCACTGCCACCAACATATCACATGCACATGCCAGCACACAGACCACCGAGACTGTTTGTCTGTGTGCTGGCAGGTGTATGCACGATGTGTTGGTGGCAGTGGATGACGTGAGACGCGACATCCGTTTGGTGTTTCATGCACTGCAGTGTCTGACGGGGGCTGTCCAGCAGGTGAACGCTGATGTTGCACAGCTGCAACATCAACGTTCATCTGCTGGAGACCGTCACAGGCAGCATTGATGGCACCTGTGACGGCCACATTTATTTATTTATTTATTTAACAGTATTTCTAAACCGCCTTATCTTAATAATCAAGGTGGTATCACAGCAAGCAATCAGGTAAAGTGTGTGTGTTGTACATGCAGTGAGGATAAAAACTTAGTTGTGTGAGGATGTGTTGGGTGCTTGATTTGTTTGAGCTATATACAGGGTGGGCTATTTACATGTGGCCTGTGCTGTGCTGTGTTACACAAACATACAGGCTGTGGGTGTTTGTTTGTTGTATGCATGTTGCCATTTTGTTTTTACGTTACTCCAATTAAAGTTGGACGTTGTTTTCTGGGACACAATGGTCATGTGTTTCCCTTACACACTCACCATGGATGTAAGCATGGGATATGTATGTGGAACAGGATATGCATTGACAGTTGACATGGATGTCATATGTGACTTGCTCTAAATGCATTCATGGGGTCCTATCCATGTGTGCGGGTGTGGTGACAACCTTGGTAGGCGTATGCGTTGTTGCGTCGGAAGGGGATTCCCGGGAACATCCATGTCACATGGGTGGGCGTGACATCCACAGATCTGTCAGTGGTCATATGGCAAACACATATGCATGTCACCCATGTCTGTCAATGCCACATGCATGCCATTGGGTTTGTTTGCGCAGCCATGTTATCAGTGTTCCAGCCAGGGGCAATGGTCACACATATGCGATCAATGTATGGTGTATAAGGGTATGCAAATACTGATGGGTGTGAGTAGTCCATCATGCAAACCCTGAGCAGTTCCCCAGCCACCACATCGGGGGGTGTGTAACGGGGCATGCTACAGCCAAGGGCCAATGAACACACTCTGTGCAGGTGACACACGACAAGTGGTTGCCATCTGTGTAGATGTACCTGCCACTGCAAACAGGACAACAGGAAACTGCTTGGGTGCTGGTCAGATGTTCAGCAGCAAAACATGCATGCACACACTACATAGGGGAGCACAGGGACAATGATTGTATGCACACGTTGCAGCTATGTAATCATATACATTTATTCACACAGATTTACATTTTCCGCCGTGGCCTCCCACGTCTGGGCCGTCCCAGTTTCCCCCTCCCCTGTTGGGGCACACGGCCCCTGCTGTGCATGTGGTGGTGGTGGAGGTGGTTCCGAGCGTTGCAGCAAACCACGATTCTCTCCAGTGACACAGAAATTCGTTCTGACTGCATGGCTCTCACATCATCTAGCATTCCCCTATGTTCCTGCCATAACAGGTCGTCAGATTTGTAACTAGCTGCTGCAGCCTGACTATTGCCTATGGGTGGAACAAGGGTGGCCATGAGACACATCCCGAGTAAACAACCATCACATACAACAATGTTACGTATGTTAGCACCACATTCTCCTTGTGATTGGACATTCCATATTGAATACATGGACATATTAGCAGAAAAACCTTGTCAGCAATTATACTGTCCCAGCCACACACAGTACATTGCTCAGTTGTGTGATGTGGGGAGTGAACACAGGTATACACTGGATGCGCAAAAACGCCCACATAATGCGTACTTTACAATAGGCCCAGGAACAGATAGCAGACACGTGTCCACTTTGTACGGGGGTGCAGCAAGTGCGCTGGAGCAACATCCACACCTGGGGAGTTGCATTGGTGATGCTGTAAGTTTGAGGACAACTCGGCCAGGTGGCGCCACACTTGAATAAATATGTGCAGCATGGACAGTACACAAATCAAGCAGATGTGACTCTGCAAGATGCGCTGGCAGCACCAGCATTAGCAGCCTTACATGGCCAGGTCCACTGATGACACATGTGTCCTCTGAACACAGAGGTTTACTTGCACCTAGGGCCAACAGAGAAAAAGGTCTCATAACAATGCACGTACACCTCCATACACATGTGGAGGTTGTGGACAGAGCAATGGGTAGCACCAGATGATGCAGCACAGGGGGACAGACGGCACGATTGAACACACATGGTTATGATGTGCAAACACCTGCACATGATAGCCACTAGGGATGTGTGCTTAGGGACAGAGCTGGGGGGGGGATGTGTGACCCAGGTTGGCAGCAGGGGTATCACCTGTGTGGTGTATATTCATTCCAAGAACAAAAGGGGCCAGGAGCTGAGCTGTGTGGTCAGGTGTGTGTGTCCCAACCCATGGTATTGTGAAAGACATTGTTAGATCTAGAGAGGAATGGCACATGCGGATAGCCCTGTCTGGATGTCTAGCAGCATACCTTTGTATTGTACATACAGTGAGTCTGCAAGGACCTGTAGGCCACCCAAACCATACCTACATGACCAGTCGCCCTGTCAGTTCTGTACACTGTGCAATATGTGTTGTCAACACACATTTGAACTGCTAATGCCACATCGTATGATTGGTTTTGCACCAGAAACACAGACTGTAGGGTGTGGGGTCGTTGTGACATAGCAGTACACACACTGTTCAGGTTTGCATATGGGTAGGTCGGATTCGCAATGGACCAGGGGACATTGGGCATTGTTTCACCTGTCACACGCCTGTGCTGCTGTGATGAGGCTGGCTGTTGCTGTTCCAATTGGCGTATTGAGGTTATGACCCTAACAATGCTGCAACATAAACAACATCTCACTTATGTGTGCATCTGTAGGTTTTGAATGGTACCATAGGTTGTTATGTTGTGCGGCACAGTGCGATGAGCTAACATACACTGTGCCGTTCTGTTGTTCAATATGTCCTACAGTCTAACGGTAATTATAAAAAAATTGCTCCAAAAATTGCAAAAATGCTGATATATATTATTCTTATGCACTTCAATAGGATCAAAAAGAGTGACCCACTAAACTTCTCATAGATATAAGATATACCCCCGACAAATATATATATACTATATATAGAAGGAGATATATCAACCCCCTACAAATAGGGATGTGTACAGTCTACGGGAGGCAGACATGTCACAGCTGTGTATGGTATTCTCTGACATCCACCACACCCCCCCCAAACAGGGTCTAATGGTTTGTGTGTGGTGGTTGTGCCAGACCTTGGTCACCACTGTTGCCTCTCATCTGTGCGATGTGTGTGGGGACACATCTTTGCACGCCTTAATAACCACGTCATGACTGAGTGCACAGAATGTGTGTCTCTGATTAAGATCAACATCAACACATATTTGTTAAACTGTACATGTTATGCTGTATGTCAGCATTGCAGAGGTCTAGGTTATGTCCCAGTGAAGTTACTGTGTTGCACATGCGGAATCCTGACATGTGGTATAGTGTTATGTCATGTAGGTAGGCCGGCCATTGTGTGGAGTGGATCACATATAAGATACTCCCATACGATGCACAGCTGATATTGTATGAACACTCAGCATACAAAACATTGGGGGTAACAAAGTTTTGCACCCACCTTCTGCATCTTGACGTGCAGATCTGCCATGTGCTCTCAGCTGTGCCAGCAGCACATCCTCCCCACACACCTCCTGGCTTGTTGGATGTCTTGCGGCTGGTGAATGAGAACCCATCGTCGTATCGCGCATCATGTCTGCCTCCACGGGCCCCTCGGCAGAGGTTATGCTGTCACCAGACACACCAACCTCTGGATCCCTCCATGATGTGTTTCGCACGCATCGCAGCCCCCTCCGCCACCTCCTCCTGCTCCTCCTCCTCCTCCTCTCCCCCCTCCTCATGTGTCATCATTGTACTGTAGTCACCTGTATTGTGGGCACAAGATGACAACACACATATGACTGTGCAATACAGCTACGTATACGTGTGTGTTGTCAGAATACACATACCTGCTGGTGTGGGGACCCAACACGTGTGCTGCAGACAGGGCCCCCTGCACACTCACATACCTGTCTCTCTGCAACATGTACCTGTACCAGGGAAACAGGTGTGTGTGTACCCTCTGCACACCTTGTGTGTTTGCCATGCCTCTGAGTCTGCTCTAATTGTGCATTTAGCCCCCACCCCATTTCTCAAACCACCTGGCCAACATATGTGCACACACGGATGCACATAACTGACAGGTACACCTGTAATTGCATACACCGGTGTGGGTGTGCCTGCCATCTTGAAGGGCATATCACATTGGGACATACTGTCATCACAGTGCTCCATGTGTTTGTCTCCAACATACAATGGAGGTAGCTACCAATGTAAATCAACACTGGGCCATTGACAGGCACATGCAGCACTGTGCGTATAGTATGGCACATAAACTTCACATCTCACAGGCGACTGCAATATGACAGCTGAGGAGAGGCAGTGTTGTGGGTGGAGGTAAGGGGTTGTTAGACGTAGACATGTCTGGGACAGGTTGGGGGACTGATAGGATGAGGGACACATGCTGAATGTGTCCCTGGAACATGGCAACAGAACATGGTGACACAGGCCAATACACAGATGTCTGCAGCTCTGAGGATGTACAACATGTTTAACTCAGGACAGATGTCATCGTCCCAACACAGGCCATGTTTTCATGTCCCCACAGGGTCAGGTGTTGTATGACACATCTGCCCTTACCCCATGGGCATACGTGTATCACTGCACCTTGACAAGTCATTGTCAGACACATGTGATAGGGAAGGTTACCAGACACCATGCTGCACTCGGTACCTGCTGTGATGCCAGGCGTACATGCACTGCTCTTGAGATACGCTCCTTATGTCATACACTGTGGTCTCTCAGTCCTTTCCAACAGTCACATATGTCCACATTTGCTTGCCGTGTGCACATGTGACTGTGAGGTGACAGACGGCGATAGCACAGTCACAGATCTAACGCGTTGTGTGATGTGCATGACCTCTACGCCTGCCAGATCTGGCAGTGTCCAACTGCTCCATATTGTGGAGTGACCTACCCTGTCACACACTGTGTAACGTTAGTGGGCAAGGTGTAGTCCCACTGGTATTTTGGAGGGGGAGGAGCACCTTATAGGGACACCTATTGCCCCCGTGGCTGACACCACAACCCAGCCTATGTTGGCTACGTGACATATGTCTTTGAGAACACTATTCAGCTGTCCCCCTGTGTATTGCACCTCCTGGTATTGGCTTGATGTAACCTTTGGGGTGTGAGTGTTCTGTTTCTGTTTCACAGAACAGGGTATGAAGGTGTAGAGCACACACCTCTGACAGCAGCATAGTTAAATGCTAGCACAGTTACATACCTGTAAAAGGTGATCTCTGGGAAAAGCAGGAATCAGTCTCCACATATGGGTACATCGGCAACCAATGGAGCCTGCACAGGCATACCTACCCGTTTCCAAACAGTAAGCCTTGGGCAGCATACCTGGGGCCTGTACACTGACGTCCCGCCCTCTCCAGAGCCTCTCTCCATTAGGGTTCCCAAGCTGAGACAAGGGTGAGTTGCGAATAGGAGGATAGCTGAAAGGATAAAACTCATGGGGAGCTGGGAGGGTTGTCCAGACTACTACGTGCTGTTCACAGACATCACCTGTTACACCTAGCTCCGGAAACAAGCAGGAATGTGTGTTCACATATGTGGACTCCCTAGCTATGGAGGCCAGGGGAAGCTCCCTGAGATTTGCAGTGCCGAGGCACAGGTGGGCATCAGTCCCTCACGTATCTCCACCATCCCATGTGGGATGGAGGGTGGGATTTGGGATGAATGGACCTTCGATGAAAGACAAACAACTCACCGAAGGGCTACTGGGGGGGTGGGGGGGTCAGTCCGCAGTATGCATGATAAGTGCATTACACATATCATATGAACTCACATATATAATGTTTACGGACTGGATTTTAGGGGTGGAGGGCAGGATGGGGTCTGCTGGATACGTAGTGATGGGATTGTCACGGCGACATCACAGCAGTGGGGATGACGGGCCTACCTGGAGCGAGCAGGTGATCCAGGTGTCAACTGGTTTGGATTGTGATGGCACGTCCCCAATGGCAAGCATTATGGGACACATCTGGGACCTTCTGGAGACCCATCTTCCGAAATAATTAGGTATGACAGACGCAGACCGACCGACTGAGACACCTATCCCAGTCCTTGCGGGGAGAGCTTTTATGGGTGTAACCGCATTCCCTAGTAACATAGATGTGTCATCAAAAGGGAATACATGTACACTGTCTGTCCAAGCTGCTAAGAGATATGAAAGACATATACGCACGAAGCTTCAAGGGTAGGGAACCTAAGTAGACATGGATGCTGATAGCATCATACTGCATCATAGTGCATAACAGGCTCTTCAGACTGAAGAATAGTGTGCGGATGGGGATATACACTGTCTGATACGTCAGTCAGTTCACTCTCTTACATGGACAGTGAGGTGAACATATGTAACATATATCAATCCCTACGAGGTATCCCCACAGACACATATCTAGGTACAGATATACGCACATATCTGTATTTCAGGATATGTTTGGAGACATGTGTGGACATATATACATAGGCAGCTATATTTATATGTTTGTATATAATGTTCATAATAAAACACATATCTATATGTATCCATCTATCTATCTATCTATCTATATCTCTCTCTATCTCTATCTCTATATCCATATATATCTATGTATAGCTAGATCTATATCTATATCTATATATACACACATTTATCTCTATATATATGTGGGCCATGAATATGCACCGGCAGCAAATTGACATATGTATGTAGAGTTAGGAGGACCTATTCACATACATGACTATATTCTTGACGACACATGTCTGCCACTGAGCCCCACAGTTAGTTTGGGATGGGGTATGTGAGTGTGAGACATTCTATTCGTAACAGGAGGCCAAGCCCACCTGACAGATACAATGATCATCAATCTCCATGGCATACAGGGATGCAGTATTGCAAACAGCGAATCACCAGGATGGTTGGGTGACAACAGGGGATAAGCCCAGTCTGTGCGGACATGGCTAACATCTGTTAGATATCTAACATGGCAAAGGTACAGAAATCCAGCCGACGGATACCAAGGGGACACACTGGAGGGATATGGCGGTACTATGCGTTCCCAGTAGCCGTGGATAGTCATGCATGAACGTTCCACCCTCTATACCAGGGGTCTCAAACTCAAATTGCTTTGAGGGCCAAATGAGGACTTGTAGAGTAACCCGGGGGCCGCACAAGACGCAGGCCTCATTTGCATAAGGGCATCATTTGCATAAGGGCATCATTTGCATAAATATTTGCATAATGTTACCATACACTAACTTTAAGTAAACATGCCTCTTAATGAGTGTATGGATAAAGAAAGACTAAAAGATTTCTACATTACTATAAACCAGTGCCAACCGCCAGGCACATTAGGAACTACTAGAAACACTGCCCATTTAGAACCCATAGCAAACCTGCCGTGTCCTAACAGCACTACCAGGACTCACAAAGCACCATACCCTAACTATCAAAAGGCAACACTGCAAATATTAAATCAACACATTTCAGAGAATAACAATACATGACCTACTCGGGAAAGAGAACAAGTGGCAATGTCAAATAGGAATTACATAAACAGAATACCTCAGCTCAGTTACACATGCAGAACATACACCATCACCAAACAAGGAATCACAATTTAGAAACAGGAAGACAATTAAACTGGGAACCCCAAAAGCCAAACTTAGAATGTACAACACTGTAGAAATAAAACTATACATTGATTTCCTCTTGTATTAAATAAAGTGCAGACGTTAAAGATGCACATTTCCAAGAGCTGACATATTTCAGTTAATAAATTCAAAATAAAGAGATATTTTTCTACCTTTTGTGCATTTTTTTTTCAGTTGCAATTGTTCCAGTCACTTTCTTCTGTTTCTTTGTGTCTTCTGCTAACTCTCCATCGTCTGCTGTCCATTTCTCCTTTCTTCTTTCCTAGTTTTTTTCCATTCTCTCTACATCTGCTTTAACATACTAATCATTCTCCTTTTGCTCTTTCCTCATTCCTATTTCATCCACTCAAATTTTACCCCTCCATCCTCAATCCCCACTTACTCTCCCAATACCCGGCCAATTGTAGATTTTTCTTCCCTCCCACACAAAATATATTTCCCCTCTCCATTTCACTCTCCCAGCCCCATCCCATTCTAATCGTCCCCCAACATCAACTCCCTTCTAGCTCCTGCCCAACCCAGCATCCGCTCCCTTCTAGTCCCCGCATCATCAGCCCATTTCCAGTCCTAGCTCCCTCCCCTCACAGCCCATTTCCTTTCCAAGCCCCCCTCCCCATCAGCCCATTTCCATTCCAAGCCCCCTTCCACTCAGCCCATTACCATTCCAAGACCCTGTCCCCATCAGCTATTTGCAGTTCAAGCTCCCCCTTCTACTCGGCCCATTTCCAGTCATAGCACCCCCCCCCCAGTCCATTACCAGTTCTAGTCCCCCCCCTAGCCCATTATCGGTCCTAAGCCCCCCAACAGCCCACTTCCAGGCCTAACCCTTCCATCGCCCCATCTTCATTCTTAGCCCCCCCATAACCCCATTTTCAGTCTTAGGCCCCCAGTCAGACCACCTCCAGTCCTAACCCCCATCTGTCCATTACCAGTCCTAACCCCCATCACCCCATTTTCAGTACTACCCCCCCCCCCCGCCCACATCAAGTCCTGCTCCCCCCCTACATCAAGTCCTGCTCCCCCCCTACATCATGTCCTGCTCCCCCCCATCAAGTCCTGCTCCCCCCCCCACATCAAGTCCTGCTCCCCCCCATCAAGTCCTGCTCCCCCCCCACATCAAGTCCTGCTCCCCCCCAGCCACACATCAAGTCCTGCTCCCCCCCCCCCATCAAGTCCTGCTCCCCCCCCCCCCCGGGAAAATTAAACTTTAAAAAAAAACCGGCTGCTGCTGCCGCCGCTGCCGTGGCCGGCAATAGCAGCAATATCGCAAGTCCCGCAGGCTCCCCCCCCACCCGGCAGATCCCTTCCTGCTTGCCTGCCAGTTCTCCGCTTCGGCTTTCAGAGCCGCGAAGGGAGAGCTTCTCCCTCGTGACTCTGTTTAGCCCGCTGGGGCAGATGGGAAATTTCCCATCTGCCCCGGCGAGCTTAACAGAGTCGCGAGGGAGAAGTTCTCCCTTCGCGGCTCTGAAAGCCGAAGCGGAGAACTGGCAGCATTGGCAGGCAAGCAGGAAGGGATCTGCCGGGTGGGGGGGAGCCCGCGGGACTTGCGATATTGCTGCTATTGCCGGCCACGGCAGTGGCGGCAGCAGCAGCAGAAGCCGGGTTTTTTTTTTTCCCCCCTATGCATCGCGGGCCGCACATGGGTCTCTCGCGGGCCGCATGCGGCCCGCGGGCCGCGTGTTTGAGACCCCTGCTCTATACAATACAAAACCAGAGGTTGCAGTAAACCCACACAGACCTCTGATGGGGTCATAAACCTTGTCTAGCCATATAGCGTCGCCCTATGAGGATGGTGTTCGCTCTATATCAGGGCCCTCATAGTGGATGAGCTCTCTGAGAGTGCAGAGAGCATATGGAGGTTGAATTTGAATGAACTGTCTGTAAGCAGATACAGTGCCATATCCCCTGGAAGGAGTTGTCCAGAGATAAGAGGTGTTCAGCCTACAATGAGTGAAAATAACCATGGACTAGCTTGGAACCACTACTACGGTTGAACAGGAACTGTGAGATAGAGAAACTGGAACATGTGGGATGTGTCTGCAAGGCAATCACTGTGCCTCCTGCAGGCACAGCAGCTGTAGAAATAGATGGGTGGCGGACATGGGCAATGGAACAAAGGACAGGGGATGGTCCTGTCCCTGTCTACTGAGTTATCCAGCACATATGTTCATGGCAGGACAAGCAATACCCTGAAAAGGAGGCTAAGGAGCATCTTAGTAAGGTAACCCTCAGCCTACGAAAGTCCTGGATGAGAGGGTGTGGAATGTAGGTAACGGAGGGGTGACGTACCCATAGGGGACGTCAGCTGATGGCACAGTGCTCATGTTGTGACAGACACTATTATGGGATAGTTGTACCCCCTCCTCTCAGTGATGAGAGGAAGACAGATCTATAACCCAGAAACAAGGATATCCCGACATCTTAACCTCATGAGAAAGGGTATGCAGTGTAGTCTCCTGGGGAACACCAGTGCGGCACCTATGAGAATACACTAACTGTATGTTACAGTTCCCCGACACCTATGATTTGTGTGAATGCTGCGGCTGCCTAGACTTTGTAAACATCAGACCATGCTGAGGTGTTCCTCGCTGTGCTACATCTGCATGATGGGCAGGTGACCTGACAACTCCTCATTTCCAAAAGAAAGAGGGTCAGGTGGGACATTTCCTACCCCCTGACACTGATGGTGGATTGGAATGGCCTGTAGCCCTAGGGACGTCAGATGAACAGTGGGCAAACTGACGTACAACCTCCTTGTTGATGAGGCTTTCTCCAGTACATGGTGATTGTGCCACAGTAGGTTGAGGCCATCTATTCAGACCTGCAACCTCGAGCCAACCCTTGCAACGTGCTACAATGGGAGTACCAGTGGATATGCCTACAAACCCACAAGGGTCAACATAAGCACGTGAGAGAATTATGATATACCATGCCTAGGACTTAGAAGTAATGAGTAGTCAGCTACCTTTGACTCTGCCACGAAGGGCCTCAAACGGGACAGGTGTTGTGTGACCTCCTGGAGGGCGTGACTCATATAACACATATGGAATATCATCCGGGATGGCAGCATAGACGTTTGGACATTGTGACGTCCAAAAGCATCATGTGCTTTAGAAGCACGACCTGGCAGACAGGATGACTGCTCCGTTTAACGTTTGACCTTCCGCATTGCTGATTCCACTACCAAGGAATGGTGGGGGGTCGGGTATTATGAGATCCTGGAGAGGGTGCCACCTCATACAGAGCATCAGTTGCTGAGGCAGGGGGAGGAGGAGCCCTCCAAGGTGATATCCACATTTCCAGGAGGCAGACCTGCGAAGAAGGATTTATAAGAGACGTTAGGTTGTCCGTTCCTGCAGTGGCGCCAGTGGTAAGCGGAAGGTCAGGGATGGGAATAGCCAGATAGGTTGCCATGTCAAGGTGGAATGTCTGAGACGAAGGTCATCCAAGGGAAAACATCCATGGCAAAGGTAGGTTTGCAGTAGCAGCCTCAGCACCAGAGGGTGCAGACTGATTATGAACACAACACCTAGTGGTGGTGTGGAGGCACTTGCGATCAGGAGACAATGCAGGAGGTACTGCATTGATCACTCCGGGTATCAACTCCACACTGGGTATCAATAGTACAGCCCTTGATGTTGTCATCGGTGGCTGCTGAAGCGGCACCAGGACAACTGGCGTGGCATAGCAAGTCTCCGTAGACGTGCGTATCCTGAAACAACAATGTGCAGTTTCAAAACACATCGTGACCCAATCCTCAGGAGTACATATTGGTCATGGAGTAGGCATCTAAGAGGGTGACTCGATCGAAGTATGCGTTGATGGTACGGACATCGGTATCAGCAATGCCAACACACAGAACCCGGTCTGAGTGTTATACATTGTTTTGGACGGTAACAAGGACATGCAATGACATGCGTCGGGGGAGGGAGAGGCACTACATACCGTTGCTAGTGACACGATATCGGTACTGCTCGGAGCGGATATCTACGGCAAGCATGGCTGTGGTATGTTCTGTGAGGGGTGAGGCCCTGGAACAAACTGCAACCCCTTTGATGCTTTGGGGCCAGGTGGCTCCCGCAGCCTATGTGAGGGCAATGTTTGTTTGAGGGTACGGACGGAGCCATCCCCATGCTGGCCATGAGGCGTACCACGCAAGCATTAACTAGTCCTCAGAGATGTTGTGTGGGTTACCTGATCCTGTAGAGTGGGGACAGCTTGTACCCCATGTGGCATGGGACAAATGTTATCGAGGGAGACCTGAGGACGTCATGCTTCCAGCACCGTGTTTGGACAAGGCAATGCAGACGGGAAATGGTCATGACCTATACTGGTTGGACAACAGTAAATGGAGTTTAAGCAGGAAACGTTGTTTCCACAGTCATAGCATCCCCTCAGTGACGTTGGCTCCATGATGCAGAGGCCTTGTGCCCCAAGAGGTTGGGACATGAGGATGCGGAAAATGTTTATCACGATTCTGGACATACACCCCCAGGGGTACCTGTGTCGGTGGCACATACAGCCGCACACACACGATAACAAGGGAGATAGGTGTTGACATCATTTTCACACAAAGGTTTCTGCGGTGACAGGAGGACGTCCTTCGGGCTCCATGGAGGCCTCAAACACTGAAGGGAGGCTCTGGAGAAGGAGGCAGTTCAGCGCGCAGGCGCAAGGGATGTTGCCAAATACGTTATGATCGTTAGCTGGGCAGCATTCCCGTGCAGGCTCTGTCGGTACTGACAGTCACATATGTGATGGCTCATTCCTGCTTGTACCTGTAGATGCGTCTCGGCAGATAGCAGACAATCCCAACTGCACTCACATAACTATCTACACAATGGTGATCCCATGGGGGTCATGAGTCGTAATGGATATGCGTAGCATACATACCTGCCTGTGTGTGTGCGGTGTCCAGGGCCGTAGGCAGCCCATATGTGTAGACAGGACCGAGTCTCTGTGCAAGCTGCTGCTCCAGGGGCTGAGCATGGTTGGTAGGGGGCCGCCGCCACCTGTGCCACGTGCATGCTGTTCGTCCTCACACATGTGCTGGCGCACACCTCTTTTGATGTCGGAGAACCTCTTTTTGAGGCTCTCTATGTCCCGCGGGTGTCCCCCTGCCTCAGCCACGCTTCTGCTTACCTCCTCCCACGCCGCATTCCGCCCTGCTGTTGATGTCCGTGTGCTCAGCCTGCCAAAGAGAACCTCGTATTGCTCTAGCACCATGGATAGGAGGTTGTGGTTCTCCCCATCTGTGAACCGTGTGGCCCTCCTTCTCAGGCTTTCAGGCACAGGGACCCTCTTCCTTTTCCCAGTGTGTCTGCTGGGAGCAGGCTGGCCCCTTGCTGATGGCTCACCCTCCATAGGGCCTGCAGGTCCTGGCCCCAGTGGCACTGGTGGGCCCACCTCCTCACCCTCACCCTCTCCCAAACTCGCCCTCCCCCTATACCTCTCTCTATCCCTCCCTCTCCCCCTCTCTCTCTCCCTCTCTCTATCCCACCCTCTCCCCCTCTCTCTCTCCCTCTCTCTATCCCTCTCTCTATCCCTCCCCCTCTCCCTCTCTCTGTCCCCCTCTCTATCCCTCTCTCTATCCCTTTCACTCTGCTCATCCATCACCCTCCTCTCACATGTCCGCTCCCCACTCCCCTCCTCACCGCACATCATCCCTTCTGCCTCTCCTACACCACGTACAACACAGACACAACAGCTATATACTCAATAGCAATAAACCAACACAGTAAACGGAACAATACACCCAACAGTACAGAGACAAATGACAACAACAAACTATTTGGCTACAGATACAACACACCTCCTACTATGAACCCTCACCAACCTATTCCTCCACAACCTATCTCTCACAAAACTATACGTCCTCCAACAACCCTCAACGTTTTCCAGGCGTGTAGTGTTTTTATATTTGTTTTTGCACGTTGGTTACATTGCGCATGCGACATTGTGCGACGGTGCTGCTTGTGCGCGGTGCGTAACTGCACTTATGCATAGGCGTTCATTGGTGGGTTTGGTTGTGTGCGAGGCACGCATGTGCAACTCTTTGCGCATGTGCGTTTGTGTGTGCATCGTCACGCACAGGCAACGCATCCGGACAGGCATAACGAGATGCACATGGGCGCCGTGCACAAACCAACAAACATAAGCATCAAATTGCACATGCGCCTCGCACACATCCACACGCACATGCGCTATCATTTGAACGTGTGCGGCGCGCACAGGCAAACGCCCATGCGTAACGGATTGCACATGCGCAAACTGTTGTACAGGGGCGCCGCGCACAAGCGGCGAAGTCGCACAACGGCGCATGCGCACTCTACGGACATCCATTTACCTATATAAAATGATGCCGAACATTTGGCCACATTGAGGGTTGTTTTGTAGGCGCGGCGAGTGTTGTTTGGGAGATAGAGAGAGCTGAGAGCAGGTGTTGTTACTAGTGTTGTTTGTAGTGTATGTAGTGTTTTGCTGTTGTCTGTTGTGCTTGTAGTGCATGTACTGCTGATTGTAGTGGTTTCTGTAGCGTTTGTAGTGTTGTATTGTGGTATGTAGTGATTGTAGTGCTCATTGTAGTGTTCTTTGTTGTGTTGTCTGTATTGTCTGGTCTTGTGTGGCTAGTGTCTGTATTGTTTTGTAAGGTGTCCAGTGTTTCGGGAGGTGTGTGTGTGTGTGTGTGTGTGTGTGTGTGTGTGTGTGTGTGTGTGTGACCACAGTGGAGGGATTGATGGCGGAGATATATGTTGTTGCATGTGCCCGAAGACGTGGGCGGATGCTGCGGTTGCTGGACAGGGGATATGGTGTCCATGTGGCTGTGGCACAGGGCATGGGTGTGGACCCGCAGCAAATCAGACCTGCTCCTGTGGAGGCGGCACAGAGATGTGCTGTGCGTAGACGGCGCAGACGGCGTGCCGAGGTGCAGGCTCGGCAGACTCGCCTCTACAGGCCCAGGGCCCAGCTCCAGGGCATGCGTGAGGACCAGGTCATCTCCCTTTACCGACTAAGCACAAGGGCTATTAGGGGGCTCTATGAGGATCTAAGACCTGACCTGGAGCCCCTGACTGACCGGTCCCATGCCATACCGGGTTTAGTCAAGCTCCTTGCTGCCTTACATTTTTTTGCCTCTGGCTGTTTCCAGTCATCTGTGGCCGCAGTGGGTGGCATGAGCCGCCCCACCTTCTCACGCTGTCTTCACCAGGTACTGCGTGCCATGGTCAGCCGGGTGGGGAATTACATAAGCCTTCCCCACAATAGGCAACAGTGGGGGACCCTGAACCAAGCCTTTGCGGCGTTAGCCGGGATACCACACGTGATGGGAGCTATTGATTGCACACATGTTGCCCTGGTCCCGCCCAGAGACAGGGAGGTGGTGTTCCGCAACCGCAAACACTACCATTCCCTGAATGTTCAGGTTGTATGTGATGCTAATCTGCATATTCTGAATGTGGTCCCAAGGTTTGCAGGGTCCACCCACGACTCCTATATCCTGCATCGCTCAGCACTATTTCAGCAATTTGAGGAGGGACAGTATGGGGACTGTATATTGCTGGGTGAGTATTTCCAAATATATCATGACATCATGCATATATGTGTGTTTTGAGTAACATCTCTCATATAGTGCGCCGTTTCCTCTATGTGCAGTTGGATATTGAACTCACATTCAGCAGACAGAGGAATGTTCTGAGTTTACATCCTTAGGGGGTTGTACACGTTGAGTAACAGGGGACATGATTGGACATGTAACATCAGTTGTGAAACAATATCTGTGATAAACGTGCTGATGGTGGTGTTGGAAACTATGCACCTGTGCAGATGTGTATCCTGGTTGTAGTTTGCTACCTGTGTGTGTATTTCATGTGGCCACAGGGAGGGGGAGGGGGTTTAGTGTCCTTCTCACCCAGCTGTGCATACGTGGCTTTGGATTAGAACTGCGGTATGTCCTGTAACATTTATGTCCTTGACAATCAATGCACCTAACACTTGTCATGTGTGTGTGACGGCAACACACTCACTCAGTACTGTGGTTGTTAGCCATTTCATGTTAGCTAATGGGGGGGGGGGGGGGTTGAGACGTATGATGTATGTTCCTGACCTTTGCAAATGGGAGTACATGTTTGCATCGGAATGTTAATGGTTTAGGCCTGTGCCATGGCAGGGGGGGGGCAAATAGTCTAGGGTTTGCATTACCTTGGGCCACTGCAGATGTGTGGTACGTAGGCATCATTGTATGTGATTATCCTGCTGTTATTCAGCATTTGGTAAGGGTGACAGCAAGGGCAAGGGGCCAACTTGGGGCCATACAGAGAGGTATTGGTAGCACATACACAGGAATGTAGTCAAACTCAGTAACTGTGATATTGGTAGGCTCATGTGGGCTACAGTGTGCAATTCTGTGGAGCGCTGATCAACACGGATGGGAACATGATGGGGACAATGCCCAGGGTGTCTACTAACATGGTTGGTGGTCAACAAGCAACAGCATATGGCGTCAGGCTGCTATATGTAGATATGTAGACCTTTCAGGACACGGGGTGTGGAGGTGAGCTTGTGTTGATCTTGTCAGACCTCCAGGTCAGACATGTTGTGTGTTGGCACCTACATTGCCTCACAACACATTATTGTGGTGTTTAGTTTGCTAACATATACATTTCACATGTTATCTGTGTATTGGTGGTTTAGTCTAACCTTGGTGGTGGTAGTGCTTATAACATTAACTGCATAACAAGACGCATGTGCTACACATAGCGTATCTGTGGAGGCACAAATGGGACTGTGGTGTTGTTTGGCATGTCTGTACAGAATCAAGAGGCCCTTTGTTCCATTTCTATCACCAGAGGTCTTATTTTGGCAAATGTACATTTCTGCTGTCAGAGCTTTCTGTCATGAGGTGTTATGCATTTGTTTCTTACGTCTATACCTGTGTCAATTTGTGCTGGCATGCGTCCATGTATTCACCTGTAACATTTCGTTTTGCAGGTGATGCAGGGTATGGGTGTCGCCCCTGGCTGCTGACCCCTGTGCGTCAGCCACGGACACGTGCAGAGCGGATGTACAATGAGGCCCATGCCTCCAGCCGCTCTGTCATAGAGCGCACCTTTGGCGTGTTGAAAAGTCGCTTCAGGTGTCTGGATAGGACAGGTGGGGCCTTACAGTATGAGCCAATGACTGTTGCAGAGATAATCCTAGCCTGTTGCATCCTGCACAACATTGCTCTCAGGCATGATATTCCTGCAGAGATTAATGAGGATCTGGAGGAGGATCCACCGTGCCCCCCTGTACATGGCAGTGGTGACACACAGGCGGGCACAGCGGTCAGGCGGAGGTTGATTGCAGAGATATTCACTGGTATGTATTGCATATATTCCCACATATATGTGTTGTTGTGTGCGTGTGATGGTTATCACGGGTGATGTTTCTGACCATGTAGCTATCTGCTGCAACACTGCATTGTCATTACACTGAACATCCAATGGTAGCATATAGCCATGAGTGTGTGATGGACACTGTGCACAGGGCACAACAGCAGCTGTTGGTGTATTGTGTGGGTCGGTGTGGATACACCTTTCGGATCTTTTTGGGCTGACAGTACCAGTCAGTGACTGTTTGTGTTAACAACTGCTGTGCTAACCCAGTTATGTCTTTTTCGTGTGTGTGTGGAGCACGGTGTCAGGCATATGGTACGGGGTTCACTGTGGGAGGGAGGCACATGTTTGTGGAGAGCTTTCCTGTGGGCTCTTTGTTCATTTCCTACAATCTGTAGGTGCTTGTGTGTGTGTTATGCTCCGGTGCGCTGGCTATGTGTGTATGTTTGTTAGGTATGGTGCAACGTGTCAGACATAGCCCAGTACACATGCGCATGACTACGTTCCCATGATGTGATTGCTTACTTGGGACGGGTGTTGGTGCAAACACACATTGTCCCGTACGGAATACCTCCTCACGTAGCACAGACATGGATATGGTGAGTCATGTGGACATGTGCAGTGTGGAGCCAGGGGTCCATATCATTGCTACTGTTTTTTTGGAGATGAGTCATTCATTGCAGTATTTTACATGTCGACACATACAGAGGTTCAGCGGGTCAGATCACCAAGGGGTGAATGACTGTAGCCAATGGTGACACTGCATGTGTGGGTGATGTTTGCGGTTTGCAGTTTTTTCATTTGCCGCATGGCATATGTAGGTGGTACTATCTCAACATTTGCCTCCTGGCTCTGGGACATGTTGTGTGTAGGGCAGGATAGCACAGTCCACATCCACAGATACCTTGTGGACACTAGCAAGGGATGTTATGTCCGCATACACACCCCGACCTAGATGGGAGTTATTTAGAGCAGATGCACATATAGCCTATCCATGGTTTAACATTCTCACTGTCACACAGTGGGATGAGATGTAGCCATCATGGTCAGGTGACAAACAGACATGGGGGTATTGTTTGACAGGCATGGTGCTTACATTGTCATGTTTGTCAACACATGCGCAGCACACAACTGTCAGTATTATTTGGTGTAGGAGATGTACACTGCAGATGATGCATTTGCACAGTGGATACAGGAGGTGTTGATGCATATTTCCGGGTGTCACAGCTATTTAGATGGGGATGACACAACATTTGGAGAACACTACACATGGAGATGGGGTATTGGTGTCAACATGGGTGACACAGTCAAATAGTGTCACCTTGGGATGCGCCCCAAACATGGTGGGTGCAGACACGTCTTTGGACCAGTGCGCGGAACAACAGAGGGGGAGGGGAGGCGAAAGTGGGATTCTGGGGACCGTCACTTAGCATCAGATATCTACATGCTGCCCTCCCATGTGAGATATCAGTACAGTGTGAGAGTGAACAGTCATTCGGCAGGCCATGTTGTGGTGTCTGACAGCTGGGGACAGTGATTTGCAGTGTGGGATTCACAGCTAGAACATGTCATATTGTTTCTGTCTGGTGTTTTGTCCACTCCACAGGACATCATTCCTGAGGATGCTGTTCCTGTGTGGCATTTGCACGTGACGGTACATCAGCCAAGATGCTGTGGTCCAGGGTATGTGGATCTTCAGCTACATTGTATGTGTGTGAGGTCAGGGGGAGAACATGTCATCTGGGATGTGTCATATTGTGCAGATGTTGTTGTTCATTTATTTTCCTTGAGCCTCCCTGACCCATATCTTGCTGTTGTCACACATCTCCCCATGTGTTTGTGTACAGTATATCCACTGGACAACTTGTTCAGCCATATTTACAGCAGAGCTACATGTGTGTGTGTTTAATCTTGTTTGCTGAATCCAACACTTGCTGCCTCCAGCAACATAGTTCGATCAGACATCAATAGGGTATCTATGCATGTGACTGGGCGGTTATGTGCACAATGTTGCACTTGTGCACATACAGGCCATGTATTACAGCTGTCCCGCTGACCTACGCATACTGTGTGGGTGTGTGTTTCTGGGTTAACTAAGTGGTGATGCAGTGTCCTGGCATGGTACATTATCATGTGGGTTGAGGGGTGTGGGTACCCGGGGGGCATTGTTGGGTATGCTACCTCTACCGTACTGCTGTTTACCTTGTCATCATGGTCAACATGTGTTGTGGGCTGTGAGCAGAACTCTGTTGTGTGTTTGGTGGGACGAGTGTTGAACAACTTTTCTTTCTCTCATATATAGGCATAATGTGGAGATGCATCACGAGTGACTTTACATGCTGATTCTACATGTTTGGCTGACATTGTCTCCCTTCACTGTGACCAGATGTGGCTATGGAGTAGCTGAAGGAATTGATGACATACACATGATGCACAAACGGGGTATGTTGTACCTTTCTTATTTGGGGATTAAATCTGGCTGTACCTGTTGTTGGGTTTCGTTTCATCTAATGGACATGTCATGTTGCATCTCTGTGGACACATACAGATGCATATAGTGTGTTGCTGTGAAATGGCTGTGTGACATGGAATTGTAACTAACCATAGCCATGTAAGACCCGTGTATGCATTGACATTTACTGATGGCTATAATCTGATTTAGATTTGATGTCCATATCCTGTAATGTTTGCCTTTGCATCCCTTTATTCCCTATTTTGTGCGTTTTGGATTTTGGCAATTTGTGGTGTTTTTGCACAGTGTCTAATAAGACCATACTTATCCTCTTGTGACACAGGACAGGAGACATAATGGACCCCTTTCCTCCGGTGCACCTGGGCTCGCCATCCAACACCTGTTGTGGGACAGACCACCATGTACGTGTTTCTGGAGATATCTGCCATTGGATGTCTGACGTTTGAGAGTGGAACACAGGCCTGTGATGGACATTTTTCCTCTTGGACTGCTGGTTTGGCCATGACTGACCTGTACAACACACAGTTTGTGCCATGCTGTGGCTGAGAGTCATGCTGATTGCAGGGACACAGATGACCTTTCACGGAGTGTGTCATATTGGAATGTGCCACCTTATTATGCATTCCCATGTTTGCAAGGGATGTTTTGAACTGCTCAGTTGGATTGCAGAGACACCTTGCTTTTGGGACACTGTGCGCATCAGGGACTGACATTCACTATGTATTTTGGACATTTCTCCACAGTTGGTTGGTGTATTGGTTTTGGCCATGTGTGTGACAGGGCACACAGGATACGCTCATCTGTTTGTTTTAACTAAAGCATACAGGCATGTTTGTGGCATAGAGGCACAGATGGAGCAGTCCTTTTGTCTATGTCCAATTGCCCTCCACCTGGACATGATACAGGCTTTCACACAACCACATGTTCATGGCCACCACCATCCTTGATTGATGTTTGGGGTGGGCAAGGGTGATTACATGCATGTGTGGCATCACTGTATCATGTTTGTGTGCGAATGGTGATTGTGCTTGTGACTAACTATGTTTGTGAGACACAGAATGTGGATCTATGGCCTCTGTGTGGTTCATTGTAAGATGTTTGGCCATCATTTGCTTATGAACATGCTGGTTATTGTGTTTGTTTACTGTGCAGACGTGACACTCTGCATGTGTGTACACACCTTGCATTGCACGTCTGCACAGTCCTGTTTGTCCCCTGCAGTAACGTCAATCTCATTGCACCATTACATTTGGTGTGTGTCAGTGTGGGTGTCCATTGTCCTCCTGCACTTCTGCAGTCCATGTACCATGCTATATATGTCCAGACACTGTCTACCCACATAAACATGCAGGGTGTACCTCCTGCATGGTATTATGTCTGTAGCTTTCTGAAGGGTTTTTGATGTCTAGTCTCTCTGTGTTCATGTGCCTCTGCTACCTGTTAGCATATGGTCATTCTGCTTGTGATGATATTTGGGGTGTGCATTGTAGCATATCTGTCTTGAGGATCAGCCATTATGTGGTTCTGGAACATTACGTTCAGAGCTTTTTTTGTCACATTACAACATTGCCCCAGCATCTGTTTTCTTCATTTGTGTGCCTCCTGTGTTGGGTGATGGCTATGTTTCGGGGGTCCGGTGATTTTTGTCGTTTCGTCATCATGCAACGCCTACAGTCTCCATGCACTGATATCTGCGACACACAATTGAGCCATGCTGCAACAAGTGGGGTGTGTGGGCCTGTTACCCAGGGCATAGCATGCACCTGATGCACATTATGTCTCATGTCTTTCATGTGTGCTCAGGGCAGTGACCTTTATGTTGCATGTGGGTTTTTAACCTGCTACATATGTTTCCATCTTTCACCATGGAGGGACTCACCTTGATATTATGATTGCAGTGTCTAACGTATGTGTGAGGAGCGACCATAATAAATATGTGTATTTGACAGACATTTGTCTCTTTTACTACTTGATCATGGTGACAATCATGCAACACAATGGGTGCCTTTGATTCAATCATGACTCCTTGTGCCCCAGGGACTCCATGGTTTCCTTGACGGTGTCCCTGCAGTGACTTGAACAAGGCACATGTAGTGCCAGTGTGAGATGAGGCCTGTTTGGTTTGTGTCCAAGACAGCTTTGTGCGCACTAGGCTACTCCTCCACTCTTTGTGCACATTTACACTTGTGTCTACTGATTTGCTGGTCATGTCCACAGCCCACCTGTGCTCACATCCTTGTACAATGGCAGCTGTGTATGTGTCTGCTGTTTGGCACATCACTGGGTATGATACGTTCCCATATAGACCCTCCCTTTGGACTATTACTTCTGCCTTGTGCTCATTGTGTTCTTTGTGGGTGTGTTTGGAGGCATGTGTTTGAACTCATTGGTTTGCAGGTTTTATCCCCACATTTGTATTTATAGTTTTTCGATTATGATAACTGAGCCATCATTAAGCAGCAGGTTCATCACCTATACACACACCCTTGTCTGTCGTCATTGTACAGCAAGGTGTGCACTCAGTGCTCCCTAGCCATCATATATTATCTGTTACATAGGTCTCTTTCGTGATGGTCTTTACAGTGCAGTGCACCTGGGGGTTTTGTTGTGTTGCGGTTCTGGTGGTGTGTGTTAGAGTTGTCGTCATGTTGAGTTGTCTCCTGTCATGCCCGAGATTGCTACCCAGCTCCACCAGGCATCCTCTGCTACCCTTGGGGGTTGTTTTCTTTCCTCTTTTGCATGCTTTATCGACTGCATAACATCTCATTGTGTGTGTGTGCATGTGCCCATGGAGCCAAATACAGACTGGGATCTGATCTGTAAACACCAGATCTGCATGTGCATTTGTTCATGTTTCTTCTTGGGGGGATTCCTGTCCTTATAACCAGCATGCATCTTGTGTGATGGCTTGGACTATTTCTGTATGCAGCCTTTGCTACTGCGCTCACGTTGGTGGTGGTGTGTCCTAGCGTTTTTTCCATTTGCATTTGTGGTAGTGGTCGTAGGTGTGATCCCTCTCTGTTCCCTTGGATGTGTGTGCTTGTCCTGCAGATGTGGTTTCGATTTGTTTTACGGTCATATGTCAGCAGATTGGTGTTGTGAGCACATTGTACCCTCATCTGAGTTGTGAGCCATGCTTCTGTCCATCTTCTGTCTGCCAGCTGTTGTGCCATCCTACCCTGATGTGCATGCTGCTACGACACGTCCTGCATTCCTACACCTTCCTGCATTTCATGTCCCCATGGTTGCCTCTCGTGTGTGTGCTGTGCATAGCACTGCTACTCCACTGTCATCCAGATATTTCACCTATCCTGCCATTTCAGTCTCCTGTGCTGGACACATCTTCCCATCCTATGTCACACACTCTCATTACAGCATGGTACATTGCCATCACTCTGTACATAGCTACACCTATCTCCAATATGTTTGTCCATTTGTGTAGCTGCCACATGGACTGGGGCTGCTTTTTGTAGTTGAGCACCTGTGATCTCTGTTCTTGTTTTACTTCTGCATTGCCTTTCCTTTCAGCTCTGTGACGTGTTTAGGTTACATATGTGTTTGCCACATACCTCTGCTGCCCCTCACATTTGGGGAGCTTAGTGCTTCTGGGAAACGTTTTTGGGTTGACCTATACATGATTGAGCATCTTATGGCACACCTTCCATTCAGTCAGTTTATGGGGGATCTACTATGCTGCCCTGGGAGTTGCCAACATGTGAACATGGACGATGGATAGCATTATAAATCACCTTTGCTGACGTGGTTGTTTATGATGTGCATTCTGGTGCACCCTGATAGGTGCAATACTCTCTGGTGGGCTTCTGTTTAGGTGGCAGCACAGATTGATGTACAGGTGCATGACGTAGACAGACTTACCTGAGCCAACGGTAATCACTGCTCATCTAACACCATGACGCCTGCACCATCAGTCACTGTCCTAACCATTGTGCTACACTGCTGTTCCTTCTTGCACGTCTGCTCACCTACTTACGATTTCGATGCGTTACAATGCACAGTGATGCCAGCACAGACAGTGCTTCGACCTTGCCCTGCCACATACGTCACCCTGTAAAGCGCCCTATACGCAACATTGTGGGGTGCCTTGGTGGAGAGTGCACCTTCAAATGTGATCTTTAAGGTACATTGTAGGGCGCCTTATGCATCACCTTATATTACAGTGCTTTTTGATAGTGCATTTGCTAACAGTAGAAATTACAATAAAATGTGACATGCCTCCTAGATTGCTATTCCTCATAACAGGTAATGGCTCAATCAGCCTTATTCATTGTGCACAGCACGGGATTGAACCCATGATGCCAGCACTATTGGTCAGTGTTTTCAGCATTGTGCTATGGCTCTGTTCCTGTGTCTGGACATTTGCGCACCGCCTTATGCCCTTCACAACTGACAGCGCACCGCCTGATGCCGGCCAAAACGCACAAGATGGACAGCGCGCAAAATTAACAGCGCAACGCCTAATGCCACACGAACTTAATTACTGCCGCCCACAATTAACAGCGCAACACCTAATGACGCCCAAAATTATTATGCCTCCTAAAGCAGTTTTAACCATGAAAATTCATGCCTCAGCCAGCCTTTTTCCTGGCGCACGATGGGGGATTGAATCCCTGATCCTTGCACCACTGGTCAGTGTCTTCAGCATTGTGCTACAGCTCTGTTCCTGTGTCTGGATGTTTGCGCACCGCCTTATGCCCTTCACAACTGACAGCGCACCGCCTGATGCCGGCCAAAACGCACAAGATGGACAGCGCGCAAAATTAACAGCGCAACGCCTAATGCCGCACGAACTTAATTACTGCCGCCCACAATTAACAGCGCAACGCCTAATGACGCCCAAAATTATTATGCCTCCTAAAGCAGTTTTAACCATGAAAATTCATGCCTCAGCCAGCCTTTTTCCTGGTGCACGATGGGGGATAGCACCCCTGATCCTTGCACCACTGGTCAGTGTCTTCAGCATTGTGCTACGGCTCTGTTCCTGTGTCTGGATGTTTGCGCACCGCCTTATGCCCTTCACAACTGACCGCACCGCCTGATGCCGGGCAAAACGCACAAGATGGACAGCGCGCAAAATTAACAGCGCAACGCCTAATGCCGCACGAACTTAATTACTGCCGCCCACAATTAACAGCGCAACGCCTAATGACGCCCAAAATTATTATGCCTCCTAAAGCAGTTTTAACCATGAAAATTCATGCCTCAGCCAGCCTTTTTCCTGGCGCACGATGGGGGATTGAACCCCTGATCCTTGCACCACTGGTCAGTGTCTTCAGCATTGTGCTACGGCTCTGTTCCTATATGTGCCCAGCAGCGCCCCACTTAGCCTTCCCACGCGCTAATGTCGGGCCCGCAAATGTGCGCGCCGCGCACACGTACGGTCGGGTTTTTTCCTTTTTCTGCCTGACCCGCCCACTCCTTTTATGGCACAGGCACACTACCGCGGACCCGCACGATACGAATGTTTAGTAAACATGCCCCTAAGAAACAATTGAGCTCACATTTGATGAAACTTGTGGAAAATTCGTTAAGACAAGGTTATTTACCTGCTATTCTCAAAAAAGCATCAATTCGACCAGTACACAAAGGCAAATTATTAAGCACCTCTGACCCCAAGTCATACCGTCCGATTTCCAGTTTACCATTTATCTCGAAGGTTATAGAGAAAGTAGTTCAAAAACAATTTCAGGATCACATAGATTCATATGCACCATTGGATTTACACCAACATGGCTTCACACCATTTCACAATGTGGAATCTCTACTTATTTCACTATTTAATAACCTCATAACCGGCCTGGATAAAAAAAATAATGTTTTTCTTTTAATATTTCTTGACATCTCAGCAGCATTTGACACCGTATCTCATTCAATAATGCTCCAGCGTCTTGAAGATATTGGCTTATGTAACTACACCCTTAAATGGTTCACATCATACCTGAGTAATCATACGCAAATAGTAAAATGTGGAGAAAAAAAATCCTCTCAAATCCCTGTCACACAAGGTATACCACAAGGATCCGCTTTATCATCCATTCTTTTTAATATCTATATTCAATCCTTATGTCAAATTATTAAACAGCATTTTATTTATTTATTTATTTACATTTCTTCTATACCGCGCTATTAGGATCAGTGTGGTGTACATTGAACAGAACATACTACAATGCAACAAGCAACATTGAGTTTACAATGAACGGGGCAGTGAACATGGATGTAACCGGGTAAACTATATACAAATTAATTTTACCCTATCTGCAAATCCTTCGCATATTACACATACATTTGTGGGTCAGGGCGGTGTGGGACAGGGGATGTGAGCTGGCTAACCATTTTCATGCTAGGTTGGAGTGTTGGGGCGACATGGGCAGGCAGGCAGAGTGCTGGTTGGGTGTTTTCCTGGGTTAGTTTCTGGATAGTATTTTAGGAAAAGGTGATATTTCAAGGCTTTTCTGAATAAAGCCAGGCTTGTGATGTCTCGAATTTCAGATGGGAGGGCATTCCAGGTTCTAGGTGCGAATATCGAGAAGGCCCTACTGGCTGTTGTCTTTGTGCATTTTGTCATCATCTTGGGGACCTCTAATGTGTTCATCATTGTAGGTCTTCTATTTCTGTTGTCCGGCCTGCTATGGATTAACTTGCTGATGGGCGTGGGGGGATGATTTTTTAGAGCTTTGAATGTCAGGACTAGGGTCTTGTAATGGATTCTGGCCTGCAAAGGAAGCCAGTGGAGTTTCTTCAGGACTGGCGTTATGTGGTCAGATCTTGATAATCCTACAAGTACTCTTGCGGCTGAGTTCATGGCAAGTCGGAGCGGATTTAGTGTTGACTGTGGGAGTCTGTGGAGGATGATATTAGCAAAGTCCAGATGTGGGATCACTAAGGCTTGGAAGATAGTTTGGTAGTCGGTGAAGTCAAGCAGTGGGCGGAGATGACGTAGTGTTCGTATCTTGTGATATACTGCTTTCATGGCATTTTTTCACATGTGTCGTCATGTCGAGCCATTGATCAAGCGTAATGCCTAGATAATAATATTAGATAATAATAATAATATTTAATATATACATAAAACCAGTTTGCAATACTTTAAAAAATTTGGTGTACTCTATCATCTATATGCAGATGATATCATGATGTACATCCCGTTCATGATCCCTAACTTACCGATGCAACTCTTGTCAGATTGCTTCAACGAAATCACATCCTGGCTAAATGCCCATAATCTCCAAATAAACCACTCAAAAACGGAAGTGCTAATTGTTACTAAAAATCAATCTTACACTCCCCCAACACACATAACACTTCAAAATCAAGAAATTAAAATAAAAAATGAAGTAAGATATTTGGAAGTTATTCTAGATAAACATCTCACAATGGACACCCATATTAGAAATACTACAAAGAAAATTTATTTCAAGCTTAAAATCCTTAAACAACTAAGACCCCTCGTATACATACAAGATTTTGTCAGTATAATTCAAGCTACCATAACCCCCCACTTTAACTTCGCTAATCTAATTCTATTAGGTACTACAAAACAAAACATTAAAATAATTCAACTTGCACAGAATGCAGCAGCTAGGATAATAATGAAAGTACCCTCACATCAACACATAACACCAATACTAGCATCCCTTCACTGGCTGCCAATACAAAGTAGGATAGTATACAAAACATTAATAACTTCATTTAAAACTCTAAATGATATGGCCCCAGTCACACTAAGCAACTTAATCAGTAAAGAAAACTCAAAATCTACTCAAAGAAAAGGTCAATTAAATAAACTAAAAACTCCCAAAGACTTCATAAAAGCAAATAAACTAACAAACAACAGAGCTTTTTCACATGCAGCTCCAACAATTTGGAATTCCCTCCCAGATGATCTAAGAATGTAACCGAAATCATTGAATTTCGTAAAAAATTGAAAACTTATCTATTCACTAAACATTACAATAATACAGATCATCCCTCAATAGATTTAGATAAAGGCTAACCTGTTTTTGTCTGAGATGTCCCATGACCTATAAAAATTCTTATAGCTGAAACAGTACTTTGCGCAACGCTTAAGCCCTAAACAATGTGTATCTGTATATAATGTTTATAGTTTTGCACTGTTCTGTGCTGTTTAACTTGAACATTTGTTGTCTTCTAATTTTATTGTTTATTGGTTATATGATGTTACATGTAAAACAAACTCTGCTTTGTTGATTGTTGTTTATTGTGAACCGCAACTGATCTGTGGAAGATGCGGTATATAAGTGATTGTTAAATAAAATAAATAAATAACGAATTGTGGACTTAGTTTTCAACTCAGCATTGTTGACTAGTAATGATGAAGGTGGCGTAAACTTATGATTTCTCGTGACGAATAGAACATCGGTTTTGCTGTGATTAATCCGTAGGTTTTGGGTAAGGAGCCAGTCAGCTACTGCTTCGAAGCATCTTATTATTGGGGAGAAATCTGGCTGGTCGATCGTGAATGGCATGTATAGCAGGATGTCATCTGCATAGGCGAGACATTGGACGTTTAAGGAGCGGATCAAACCACAGATGGGATGCATGTAAATGTTAAACATTAATGCAGACAGGGATGATCCCTGTGGCACCCCCTGTGTCTGAAGGAATGGGTCTGAGGTCATGGAACCCGCCCTGACTTGTTGCCATCTATTAGACAGGTATGATTTGCACCAGTCCAGTGCAGTACTTTGTATCCCCTTTTCCTTGAGGCATTGTAATAGTATCTCATGGTTCACAGAGTCAAAGGTGGCTGAAATGTCCATGAAAATGAGAATGAATCCTTGGTGGATGTTGTCAATTCCTGTGACTAGGTTATTAAAGAGGGTTGTGAGGATGGTGTCCACACCATGTGCTTCCCTAAAGCCATGTTGGGATGGGTCCAGCGGTGCTTCGGCATTGACATGCTGTTGGATTTGTCACTGGGCAACTTTTTCGATGATTTTGGCAAGCAGGGGGATGCTCGAAATTGGTCTGTATGATTCAACTTTAGATGGGTCGAGTCTGCTATTTTTCAGCAGTGGTCTGATTGAAGTGTGTTTTAGCCTCTGTGGGAAAGAGCCAGTTGAAAATGATTGGTTCAGAATTCTGCTCAGGATTTGACTTAGGTCACATCGTAGCTCTTTAATCCAACTGGCCGGACAGGGATCGTTGGGTGCAGTGGTGAGGTTGATAGAGGCTATAATGTCCTCGATCTCTTTATTGGATACCTCACTGAATTTGAGCAGTGGTGCTGGCTAGGGAATTTTATGCAGGGTGGTGTGGTTTATGGTAGTTGTGCCCATGTTGGTCTGGATCATCTTCGATTGTAAATAGTCGGCGTAGTCCTGCGGCTGAGGCATGGGTGGTTGATCCAGTTCTGGATCCCCTGTTAAGGATTTTACAATACTGAACAAGTCATGTGGTTTGTTCATTGAACGTTTTAGTATGTCCGTATGGTAATGCTTCCTTTTTTGCATTATTTTCTCTCGGTGAATAATTAAGTATGAGGTGTATGCGGCATGTGCCTCAGAGGTTTGGGTTCGGCGTCACTGTCTCTCGAGCTTGCGTAGGTGGAGGAGTGATGCTCTCAGGTCTTTGGAGTACCATGGTGCATGTTCTCGTTTCCTTAGTTTCTTGCCAGTGTGAGGGAGGCGGGCAACAGCTCTGAGGCTCTCATCTCAGTTGGATACCAGTTCATCTAGGTCGAGGGTTGTGTTAGTAAGGAGAGGTAGGACCTTCTTGAGAACATCATTCTTAACGAGGGGCCGAAAGCATGCTGTTGGAGTTCTAGAGGGGGCGTTGGATTTATTGCTGCTCTTGTTGTAGCAGTTCATAGGTATGTAGAATCTGAGTAGGTTATGGTCAGACCAGGGTACTGGTGATATGGATAGCGCCAGGCCTAGGGTTGTGTCGACCGCAGTCTGAGGGGCAAGATAAGGTCTAGCTTACCTCCCTTACTGTGAGTAGGAGAGTCGACAAGTTGTTTGTAGCCCAACTCCTCAAGTGCTTCCATGAAGGCTGCTGCATGGTCATCTTGTAGGGAAGGTAGGTTGAAATCTCCTAGTAACCAATTCGGGGAGCGATGATTGTTTGAGTTACAAGCAAGGTCGATTATTGTCGGTAGGTCATCTGATGATGGTGTTGGTGCTCGGTAAAGTAGGTTGATTGTACAGTTCTCATTCGATATGGTGATCGTATCAAGGTGGGTTGTGCTGGTGTCGTTGCTTAGTTTAAATTGTAGTTCGGCTTTAGCAAGGATGAGTGTTCCGCCTCCCTTCTGGTTGGTCCTATGGCAGGCATAGAGGGAGAAACCTGGTGGTGACATCTGGTTAATGAGTACATTGTCGCAGTCGGACAGCCATGTCTCAGTGATCATTAGAATATCAAGATCATGGAGAGGTATCAGGTCGGTGGCTACTGGCCATTTTGAGCGTATTGATCTGGCGTTTAAAAGAGCGCACTTCAGTAGGCGTTGGTGATGGTGATTCTCAGTTTGATTCTTCTTAATGTTTTGTAGAGGGATGTGAAGTAGGTGTGGATGGAATGTATTACTGGTTTTTATTGTGGTGTGGTGGGGGTTTTCAGACCCTCTCCTTCCATTATTGTAAAGGATCGGTATGTAATTGATGCCAGGATTGAAGGCATGCGATATGCTGGGGAGCCCAGAGGTAAGGAAGATAAGGATTAATGACAGGGTTGGATGCATCTTGGGGTGTTCCTGAGATGTTCGGATGGTGAATGAGGTTTAGATTGAAGGTGGGTGGGGGACCATAGGATCTGGTGACCCGATGCAGTAAGGCCTAGGTCCTATGTTTTGTGTTGGCTATGTGTAGAGTAACAACAGATGGGCTGTGTGTTTGGCAGTAAATAGATACAGGTAAATGCGATTAGGTAGGTGATGCAATTAGACAGTAAATGCAATTAGACAATAAAGCTATCTAGGTCTGGGTCAGCATCAGATTGTGGGCCGGGGGTCTGGTAGTATCCAGGTGTCTTAAGATATATGTTCAAAGTAAGGTAATTATTCTGGGCACAGGATCTGCAACACTAAGCCCAAGGTTGCAGAGAATATCAAGACATTTAAGCGAATTTAAGCCAAAAGTTGCAGAAATTAATAAACAATGTATCAAATAGGGTTGGGGGTATATCTAGGCGTTTATGTAGGGCAAAATAGGTTATGGAGACTCGAGCTAGCAGCTTAGTGTCCAATTTAGTTACAGTGATAAAAGTTGGAGTGTCCTCTTTTAAGCAGTGGTTACCTCATGATCCGGTAGTATTCTCTCAGTTTGTTCCGTACTGGTATATCGGCTGGTGTGGCGTTGGAGGGTCCTTTCAGGGATGTCAGGGTTAATAGTCTGTGACTGCTGGACTGGTTGTGCTCGGAGTTGGGTTCAGGAGGGCCTTCGCCTAAGGGCCACGCCAAAGGGCCCTCTGGCGAGGCCCTCAGGCCCGGGCCCGACAGGCGCTGGCATGCCTGATCGGCGCTGCTTTTCAAGTTGCTTCAGGCTGCCCCGATTGGGCAGCTCGTGCTAGAGGGGAGGTCCGGTGCTCCGGCGTGCTCGATCCTTGACGGGAGGAGAGCAGATGGTGTGCTGGAGTGCTGGGAGGCAAAGGACGATGCGCCTGATCGGCGCTGCTTTTCAAGTTGCTTCAGGCTGCCCCGATTGGGCAGCTCTTGCTAGAGGGGAGGTCCGGTGCTCCGGCATGCTCGATCCTCGGCGGGAGGAGAGCAGATGGTGCGCCAGAGTGCTGGGAGGCAAAGGACGATGCGCCTGATCAGAATGGAATAAATTACCATCTCTGGAATAAATTACCATCTCTACACTGTGTGATGCAGTGGGTAATATAGAGCCTATGGAAGTTACTGAAAATGAGGAACTTACCTCAGATTTGGCTCTAGAGAGAAACTCAGTGCATGGAGAAACAGCTGAGCAGCAAGGGCTGTCAGTGCAAGAAAAGCCAAAAGCCATTAAAGGTAGTTTTCCCTGTAACAGTTCTGACACAGGAAGAAACAGAAAAGCTCATCAGGAGCACCTGTGTCCTAACTCTCACGTAACGTGCAGGGCAGGGAAGCATATAAGTTCCTGGTTAGAACCAGGAAGAGGAAGTGAAGGGAGAAGGAGGAGTAGTGCTGATAAGAAGGAAGAACCAGGAAGTGAATGCAGAAGCAGAGCTCGAGAGAAAAGGGTTGGAGCAAGCAGTGCTGGGAAAGGCAATGCTCAAGGAAGCAGACCTGGAGAGAAACCAGGAGGGGCCAGCAGCTCAGGAGGACGGTATGAGCAACCAATGAGCACAGGTCAGCCCAGAGGAAGTTTACTGGCTCAAGGAAACTTCAAGCGTAGCTGCAAAGCAAGAAACAGCTGGGAAGGTGACCAGGAGTTTGTTAGCTCTGAGCCTGACTGGAAAGCCAGGGAGAGAGTCCTCTACAACCCAGGAGCTAAAGCTAGAACCAAGGTAAAAAGGTGGGAGCCTTGTTCTTTTAAAGAAAGGTTTAAAAGCTCTGCATGTTTTAAAGGGCGTGGCCCTGAGTACAACGTTATAGCTGGAAGATATCCAAAGCTTTCATTTGGTGAGGAAAACCAGCAAGGAGCCTTTCTCCTACCAGGCAGATATAACCCTGGGCTTAAAGAACCCTTGGCAGGAAGGGATATTGGTGTATCACAAGAGGCTGTGCCAGAATTCAGCACATGTGAAGAATGTGATTCAGATAGTTTAGGGAGTGAAGCTGAAGGGATGATATGGGAAAATAATAGCCATACTTCAGACCCCATTCCAATGGACTGTGCCATATGTTTTTCGGATGACCTCACTTCTTTGTGTTAACTTTTGAGGAGAATAACTTTGGGACAATAACAAAAGAAAAAAAGATATTTTCTGTTGCCATTTTTGTTCAATGTTGTGTTTTGTGTTGCATTCCTGAGGATGTTTGTTCGGGAAGGGGAATAAAACCCTAATTATTTACTTTACCACTTGACCAAAAGACTCTGTTTTAATACAAAGAGCAGAGCAAAACTTCAATAACCCTAGGCAGTCGCCTAAATAGGGTTAAAAAGGGCTCTATCATACGAGCCCCATCACAACTGATGACATTATGATCTATACTACAATCAACCAAAATTCTTTAGACACAGTAATAACACAGGTACACTAAAAAAATTTTTTTTTAAACTGCCTCTAATGTTTCGATTGATTTTAACGTTTTTTGGTGCGCTGAATCCAAATCTGGTAACCAATTTGCTCCATCACGTACAGATTTTTTGCTACATTGGGTTAGCAGTTTGAGGTGAATGTTTCAGATTGAGTGCGATCGAGATAAAAGTTTCTTGGATGAATTCTTTATACTAATTGTTTAGTAGTTATTCAAATAAGAATAAAGAAAATTGTAACAAGGCAGCACATAAGAATAGAGTAATGTCAACAAAACACACTGTGATGGTAGCAAAATTGTCTGCACTTAAAACAGCCACATACATGTGCACAAACATTGAGCATATAAGAGCGAGGTTAGACACAAAGCAAAGCAAAGAAATGTGCAAAAAATGTTGTACAGGTATGTATGTAAGAATAGAAAACGCAAACCGCACCATTGCAATACATGAAGACAAACACCCGATGGTGTGAAAATAAAATTCTAATAAATGAGATCCGACACTGTGGTAATAACTAGCAAATTTTTATTTCAAAGTTTAGTAAAAACACGATATTTGTCACACAGTTTAGATTTTAAAGTCATTCTTGGGTCAATCAATCTCCTGGTGGGCCCGTTTCTTCTTCCCCCGAATGCTTCTCTTGGTGCGCTGCTTGGCGTATTTTTAATCTGGGGTTTCCCGCAGCAGCAACCAGCAGAAATCAGCCATCATAGTGGTGTTCCATCTTCCTTGGTACCTTCTCTCTGCGTCCTTGATGTCCTGGTGAAACCTTTCACCTTGTTCTTCACTGTACGACCCCAGGTTTTCGGGAAAGTAGTTCACATGGGAGTGCAAGAAATGGACTTTCAGGCTCATGTTACAGCCTTGTTCTTTGAAGGCATTGAGCATCCTGGCAACAATATCCTTATAGTTCTCATCCCGCCTGTTCCCCAAGAATTTGAGAACAACATCCTTGAAGGAATCCCAGGCTTCTTTTTCCTTCTCAGACATCGTTTCAGCGAATGCTCCATCTGAAATGAATTTCCTTATATCAGGGCCAACAAACACTCCTTCCTTTAGCTTTGCTTCAGAAAGTCGGGGGAACTTTGAGCAAAGGTACCGAAAGCACTCACCATCTTTTGGAAGGGACTTGATGAATTGCTTAATGAGACCCAACTTAATGTGGAGAGGTGGTAATAGAATTTTATCACGAGGTACCAAGCTCTCATGAAGAACATTTTTCTCACCGGGTCTCAAATACTCCCGAATTGGCCAGTCTTTTTTCCCCCAGTGTAGGTCGCGGGCCCTGCTATCCCACAAGCAAAGGAAGCAGGGATATTTGGTGAAACCGGATTGCTGCCCTAATAGCATGGATAGAATTTTAAAGTCTCCACAAATCATCCACTTATGCTCATCATAACGAATCTTCTGAAGAATCAGGGCCAAATTCTCGTATTTTTCTTGGAGAATAACAGAGTGAGCAATAGGAACTGAAGCGAATGTGTTGCCATTATGAAGAAGAACACCTTTTATGCTGTCTTTTGACGAATCAATGAACAGCCGCCATTCAGCAGGATCATACTTGAGTTTAAACTTTTCCATCACTCCGTATATATCGTTGCAAAATACCAAATCTTCCTCTTTGCTGAAATACTTCAAAAATTGTGTCTCGCGGTTGCGGTACCAATAAAAAGTTGTTCCTGGTGACAATAGATTTTTCTGTTTAAGCCGAGAACCTAGCAGTTGGGCAGCATCTTTTGGGAGTCCTAAATCCCGGACTAAATCATTCAATTCAGCTTGAGAGAAAAGTTCAGGTTTCGGATCTGGTTCAGTTTCAAACTCGGAAGTACTGGACTCATCGGGAAAAGCCATCTGATGAGTCTCATCATGATCAGAACCGTCCACACAAATATGATCCAAAGATTTTGGTGGTTCAGGCACAGGTACTTCGTTGCTATGAGGCATAGGCCTAATTGCTGAGGGAAGGTTGGGGTAACTTATTACGTTCTTATTTTTTAAGTTGTATCCCTTCACAATGCAAGAGCAAAAATAGCAGTCACTGCTGTGGTCTCTTTGTTCACGCCACATCATAGGTATTCCGAAACGAAATGCTTGTTTTTTACCTTTCATCCATAAGCGTAGATCTTCCTCACATGTCTTGCACACTTTGTGAGGAGCCCACGGTTTGTCTTGATCGCCTAACTTCAAACCGAAATAGGCGAAATATACTTTTTTAATAAATGCAGAAATGTTCCTCTGCCGCTTTTTCACGGTATATTCCCCACAAATAAAACAAAAACTGTCCGGAGAGTTGACACAACCTCTGGCTCTGTGAGCCATCACAAATACACAGCACTGCAAACTACAACTGTAGTGAACCACTTCGGAATAAAGCTGGATTACAACTGAGCAAACAAAAGGTAATAATGAACTTGCAAGAAACTGAAATTTGACAGGAACGTTCATGTTGCAACCACCGTGTTTGAGCGAGCGAACGAGGCGAGGCGAACAGGAAAGAACATGTGCCAGCGCGAGTAGTGGATTTAGCCCCCCGCCTCCCAATTGTCCTGTTAATGTATAAAATGAATACAAAACACTCTAAAATATCATGAGGGAGTGTGTCTAGTTATTTAACCATTACAACCTCTATTTTGGGCCAAGAAAATAAACTGCAGTCGGCTAAAAAAAAAATTATGTGAACATTCCTTATATGGGTAAGAAATCTAATTTTGCAAGAAAACGTGACGTGATGGAACATTTTGGCTATTTTTCCTGGATTCAGCACCCCAAAATCTATAGGAATCAGTTGCAAAACTGGAGGCAGTTTTTTGGTAGTGTACCTGTGTAATTGATAAATGTTTGATTGACATGAACAACTGGCTTGCAAATAATAATTTTAAAATAAATTCAGACAAAACCGAAGCACTATTAATCTCTAAATGTCAAAACCTAAAGCTCCTAAAGAAATTAATATCCTAAACAAATTCATAAAACTTAGTGAAGAAGTAAAGTACCTTGGCGTAACCCTAGATAAACATCTAAATTTAGCACACCATCATGTGAGTCACATACCACATGTACATAGTTTGGCCCCCACAGGCTGTTGGGCCACTGTGACATGCTGTACTGCGCTGCAGAGGCTGCAACACTCACCGCCACTTTGCTCCAGTGCCCTCCTTTGGAGGTGGGCAATGCAGCCGCAGCTCCCGATCCTTTTTCCGTAGATCCTCTACCTGGGGGGGAAAGCAATGGGTGGGAGCATTAGGGGCCAGATATCTTTGGTGGGTGCCCACCACATATCACACATCTCTGTGAGCAGCAGCGTGCTGCTGTTGCTGCTGCTCTGGTCAGTGTGTCCTCTCCTACCTGTTGCCTGAGCACCCTGCATGTGTGGCTGTGGGTCTGGGCATGTGTGAGGTGCCACCTATGTGTACTGTGCGTAACCCTCCGGACCCCCCATGCCCTGTTCCTACACTCTCCTTGCATGACATGGCAGCAACATGCCATGTGTGGTTTAGTCATGCTGGTGTCCAGGGGAGAGGTTCCCTAACTCCCTGTGTGGTCCGGCACACACCTGTGTGGTTGCCTGACCTACACACATCATCTGACACACCCGCCATGGCACCATGCTATCCATACAACATATGGATGATGTGTTCTGAGATAGAGCAGGAGATGGGTGGCCCTGAACACATCGCCAGGTGCCACTACCATGACACTAGGCTTTGTACTATACCTCTGTGGTCACGACTAAGGCCTCCTGTGACCAGGGCAGTTGTGGGCGACAGCAACAGGAGCATGGCCCACCACACCTAGCTAAGCTAGTAACATCTGTGATCTGGTCTGGGCCCTCCTGGAGTTAGGGCAGAGCTGTGAAACCCCAACAGGTGCAGGTACCCTAACACCAGCATCTCTAATGGTCCTCTGCGATCAGGTACGGGCCCCCTGGGAATAGGGCAGATGGGTGACCTGACCCTGCATAACCTACCACAATATCTGGATTTATTACCGACCTTTGTAATCAGGTCTCAGGTCTCCTGGGGGTAGGGAGGATCAGAACACATCAATGGCAACATATACCATAACACCAGGGTGACTGACAGACCACTTTGATCAGGTCTCAGGCCCCCTGGGGGTAGGGCAGATGTTTTAACCTGCAAATGCATAAACAACCATTCCACCAGGATGAATAACAGACCACTTTGATCAGGTCTCAGGACTCCTGGGGGTAGGGCAGATCTGTGAATCTGCAGCTGCAGAACCTAGCATGTCAGCATGCTGTTTACCAGACCTCTTTAGGCAGATCTACGTGCTCCTGGGATTGGGGTGGATTTTAACACATCAACAGCAGCAGGTACCATAACACCAGGCTGACACCTGGACCTCTGTAATCAGGTCCTTAGACTCCTAGGGATAGGGCATACCTACACACAGCAGCATACGCAGCTACATTCAGCACTGGATGGCCCAAAGACTGGTGTCTATACCATGTTGTACATGTATGATGTGTGTTCATTGCTGGATAATGTGTTGCACATCTTGCATTGTGTGACCTGTCCCCATGCACTTACCTCACGTGGGTAGTTGGCAAGACGATTGTACTGCCTCGTGACGCACTCCCATGCCCTCCTAACGCGGCAGAGGTCCTGGCATTTGGAGGAGCCGGGGAATAATTTGTGCTGCCTAGCACAGATTAGCCCTGCAAGGTGTCGCTCCCGGCGGGTGAAAGCAGGCTTCCTTGACTGGGTTGCCATTTTCTCCGATGCCTTGCTGACGCATGCACGCACGTCGCATATGCGTGCTGCCACGCATCACAGCGCACTGCCATGCATCACTATGGCGCACTAGCTACATGCCCATGCCAAGGCTGGTACATGGCGAACGGTGGCGCCGCAGGCTTTCTGCCCTTTGTCCAGGCCGCTTCATAGGGCACCTTATGACGCACTTCCTGCCAGGCCATGCTGTAAGGCACCTTGGGGTACACGACTTGCGGTGAAAAGATTTATGCTGCAGACAGACATTGCAGAGATGTGTCTGACTCTTCTTACCACGATATACATCTTAGGCATTTATCTTGATGTGGGCGCACTGGGGTCTCAAGCCCATCACCACTGGCTGGGAAGGCATTGCATTAACCAGTGTGCTATGCCTTTTAACATAGCAATGGCTGGCTACAACAGCAACACCAGGTCATCTGCACACACTTTCTGCTCTGCTTACCGGGATAGTGTGAGGCCACAGCTAGGGCACTTTACAGGGCACCTTAGTTTGGGCAACTGAGCTGAGGGTGCTTTGGGGTGTGCACACTGATTTCAGATCTATGTCAGACTGTTACAGGCATAAACAGGCATAGCCTCGAACAGTTTTACTGACGGATGCACTTTGTATATAGCTCACCAGCTTATCTAGCAACCTGCAGCCCACACCACTCTTCCAACATACCCACTGCATGCAACTGGCCACACTTTAAAAATTGTTTCATGCGGTAAAAGGCCCTGATGTAATGATAATGCGGTATATCACATCCATCCAGATACATCAATATACAGGCCCACTGGGGTATTGATCCCATGACCTCTCCCACTGAGGTCATTATATTAACCATTGTCCTATATCAGCATTGGTGGTAACAAAACTAGGGCTAGCTACTGAACCAGTGCAGGTCACCAGACACTGTCTGGTGTGGCTATCAGGATAGGTTAGCACCAAGAGTACCCATGATGCAATTCACATGCGGAACAGCAGTCTACATCTGCTCAACAGATGGGGTTTGCACCTCTGCAGCAAGTCAACTGGGTAGGGGGACTGAGCGTGCGTGTTACTGGCACAGTGTGTCTACTGACCATGCCATTGTGCATGTTCTGTGCTCACCCTGAGGGCAAAGTCGTGTGGCCAGCACCAGGTCCACAGTACCCGGGTTGTTTGCAGTAGGTGTGGGGTCTTCTTGGCAGACATCCTTGGATGTTTTCCATGCCTATTTCTATTTGCCAATAATGTGTAGCCTGTGTGGACCATGATGCTTGCAACATAATGTATGTTCAGTGAGATTGCCATGGACACCTGTTTTTGGAGCAGGGGTGTGTCTGGACTCACAGGATGAAGATATACTTAGCAAGCCTGCCCTCTCTGGGTCAGGGTAGGGAACATGATCTGCGAACCACAGACACACACTATCACTGTTTGCAATAGGGCCAGTTGAGGTACATGATAGAAACTTAGAGACACAGAAATATGACGACAGAAAAAGACCACATGGCCTATCTAGTCTGTCCTTCCATAACAACTACAACAGTCCCCTTTTTACCTTTAGAGATCCTCTGGGTTTGTCCCATGCTTTTTTGAATTTAGTTACTGTCCTCATCTCTACCACCTCCACTGGGAGACTATTCCATGGATCCACTACTCTTTCTGTAAAGAAATATTTCCGCAAATCACTCCTGAATCTATCTCCCTTCACCCTCATCCCAGGTCCCCTCGTAGCAGAACTTGCTTTCAATTGAAAGAGGCTCTCTCCCTGAACATTTATGCCACGGAGGTATTTAAACATCTCAATCATATCACCTCTATCCCGCCTTTCCTCTAAGGTGTACATATTAAGATCCTTCAGTCTGTCCTCATATGCTTTATAATGAAGACCACTAATCATTTTAGTAGCCACCCTCTGCACCGACTCCATCCTGTTCACATCCTTTTAAAGGTGCGGTCTACAGAATTGCACACTATACTCCAAATGAGGTCGCACCAAAGACTTATACAGAGGCATTATCACCTCCTTTTTTCTGCTAGCCGTTCCTCTCCGTATGCACCCAAGCATCCTTCTAGCTTTTGCCGTCGCCTTTTCTACCTGTTTAGCTACTTTAAGATCATCAGACACAACCATGCCTAGGTCCCGCTCTTCTTTAGTGGACAAAAGTACTTCACCCCCTATACTATATTGCTCCCTTGGATTGCTGCAGCCCAAATGCATGACCTTACATTTTTTAACATTAAATCCCAGCTTGTTAAATTCTAGACCATTCTTCAAGCTTAGCTAGATCCCTCCTCATGTTATCTACCCCTTCCTGGGTGTCTACTCTATTGCAGATTTTGGTATCATCCACAAAGAGGCAAACCTTACCTGAAAGCCTTTCTGCTATATCACTAACAAAGATGTTAAAAAGAATCGGACCAAGGACAGATCCCTGGGGCACACCACGGATAACATCCTTCTCCTCAGAGTGAGCTCCATTTACTTGTACTCTTTGTCGCCTCCCACCCAACCAATTTCTAACCCAAGCACTAACTTTAGGGTCCATCCCTAGGGTGCTCAGTTTTTTTATAAGTCGCCTGTGAGGAACAGTGTCAAAGGCTTTACTGAAATCTAAATACACCACATCTAGGGCTCTCCCTCGGTCCAACTCCCTGGTCACCCAGTCAAAGAAATCAATCAGATTTGTCTGACAAGACCTGCCTCTGGTGAATCCATGCTGCCTTGGATCCTGTAATCCGCTGGACTCCAGAAAACTCACTATTTTCTCTTTCAGCAGCGTTTCCAATAATTTACTCACCACCGAAGTTAAACTAACCAGCCTGTAGTTTTCAACCACATCCTTACTTACATTTTTGACAGACTGCAGGACCAGCAACCCCCAGCCACCTGGCGAACAGAGAGCTGATGCAGATCTGCACATGGAACTGGACCACTGGCAGTGTGCCTGGTTAGCTCAGCTGCCCCCCACTACATTCTGACATGCACCAGCAGAGGGCAGTCAGTGTGCACCTGCTGCATCCTGCAAGGTGTTGCAGCCATACACATGCTAACTGCAGATAGTCTGATAACACATACATAGTGCATGTTCCAAAAGGAACGCTGTACACCCAGGCGTGGGATCTGGCACACACACACCAAGCAGGTTTGTCAGTGATTGGTCCCCAGAAATGGGAACCCAGAAATATCACTTATATAAGCTGTGTATAGCATTATGTGGGAACCTGGACATGCCGTGGTCACTACTCAGTCAGAGTGGGACTGACCTCCCAGCATGACATGCTGTCTCCACTGTGTCCTTGCAGGTGGTGGATGCGCAATACAATATCCCAGTCATTGCCCTATACCCTTGTGCAGATGCAGCCTGCCCAGACCGCCCTGTCCGGGCCATACCCACAGTACCTTGCTCCTCATTATGCATATTGGCAGGCTAACACTGGAAACAGTGCAAGCAGTGTGGGCTCAGTAAGGTGTAGGCAGTCACAACACACTGGATAGACATACACACACTCCCACACCTATGCCAGCATTGTGCAAATATAGAGGTTTGAGGCAGCCCTGGCCGCCACACCAGTCCTGGGCACAGTGCGGGCATTACTATGGCACACAATACTGTTGGGGTCACTCCCCGGGGTGGTAAACACTGTCAAAGGCAATAACTGAAACACACTCCACAGATATCCGAACATTTGCTATGATGACTCTCTATCGACAAATCATCTTTAACTTAGGATTTTTTATCTGACATTAATCATAGCAACCTTTTGATATATGTGGAATATATTCCCAAGTTTAGGATGGCATTGCTAAGGTATGCAGGTGCCAGTATTGGGAAATGCTGCTCCACACAGGGCCCAACAGCCTGACTCTCCATGAGGCTTTGGATAGTGCAGCCTGTAGGTGTGGGTGTGTGTGCCCCTGTTGGCCACTGCTTTAGGGCAGAGGCTCCCAACTCCAGTCCTGGTGGGCCAAACACTGTCCAGGTTTTCATGCTGTCCCTAATGAATATGCATGAGATACATTTGCATACAATGGGGGCGATGCATACAAATGCAGCACAGGCATATTTATTAGGGACATCATGAAACCTGAATGGTGTTTGGCCCTCCAGGACTGGAGTTGGGAAACTCTGCTCTAGGGATTGCACATGTTTATGGTGTCTGTGCTCTGTAGGGTAAAATATAGGCATTTCAGGCATGTTTATTTTATCTGCAATAAAGGTTCCGTCTTTATTACCATGGTTTAGTACTGGGTAAAATAAGGGTACAAGGTTGGCAGGAGCCACAGCTGGGACTTGAACTTGTGACCTTCTGCCCCTGAACACACTGGCTGTGTGTACTGCACCAAACTGTTGTCACAGGGGCAGGTCATTCCCTGGGGATACCATGGCTGTTTGTCAGACAGACCTTGTCTGTTGCAGTGCATGGCATGCACCTAATGGGGCTTGGCTGTGGTCTGCTGTGGGCAGATGCCACTGCCCCCTCCGCCACCAGCACCCCTCCGCCACCATGCTGACATGCCCTTATGCCGGTGGTGCTGGTGGTGCGCAGTCCCAGGCCATCCAGTGTGCCGGTAGGCAGCTGCCTATGGTATGAGTTGTCGGGTAGGGGTGCCTACATGTACATGCGTGCTGCCCCCCAGCAATGCCTGCCAATGTTATGTGACCTTAGGGGTACCTGCTGGGTAATATCTCCTGTGACACTTTGGGACACACACTCGTGCCCATGTTGGACCCTCGTCAGTTGCTGTCTTGCTGCTTTACAGTTTCGGCATTCCTATGTGCCACCTAGGAATCTGCCTAGTCTGCACTGTGCCCCAGCCGGACCACAGCATGTGCCGCCAGCAGACCCCTGTATCCCATTTACAGCATCAGTACAGTTGCCATTACCTACGTGCCCACTCTGCTGTTGCTGCACATGTGCACGCCATAGCAAACCTGCCCAATATACACGACAACAACCCTGATCACCGCTATTTCAATGTGGGATCATTCACTTTGTAGGGGGACAGAGCATATACCCTTCCAAACATGATATCTTCCTTTTTACGCTTTGTCAGTAGTGTTGCTTTATGTTTATCATTAATATCACTATTGGCCAGCTTGGTTATTGGTATTTCATATGTGGTTCTGGTCATTTTCTATATTTATTTGCCTTTTTGGTTCCTGCACATGTATCACTGGTATCACTTTTCTGGGTTTCCCTGCCTTTGCTGTACATTGCTGACTGAAATGGTTTCTCTGTCCTGCAAATGTGCCTAGCGCAAGGTTTTCACTGGCGCTAATTTTCAGGGCTTTCTTTCACAGCGTTAATGTGCATGGATCCACTCCCCGCCCATTGACCCCTTCTCTCCACCCCTGGGGAGCCTTACTCCTCCCTCTGGGGTGCCTTTCTCCTCCCTCTGCGCACCTCACCGCCGCTGGAGATGATATCGCATGATAACATTACGTATCACGCGATAACATCGCCGCTGCTACGTTAAGATGGTTTAGTAAACATACCCCATGAACTATTTCTTAGATTTTTTCGCCTGTCTCTTGTACAGCTGTTTGGGAGCTTCTCTTGGGAGTGTCCAGTGGTAGTCAGCCAGCATTGTAGTGGACCATTTTCCCTGGTATCTTTGCTCCATCGTTGCGATATCCTGGTGAAAACGTTCGTCCTGTTCATCACTAACCATACCACAGTTGTAAGGAAAGAAATCGAGATGGGAATCAAGGAAATGGATCTTTAGAAACATATTGCAGCCAAACTTCTGATACTGCATCAGCATGTCTTCTACTAGTTCCTTGTAGTTTTCTGCCCTAACATTCCCGAGAAAGTTTGTTGACACTAGGCGAAAAGCATTCCATGCTTGTTTCGCATCACCCTGCAGCAAGTTGTTGAACTGGTCATCTTTGAAGAGCTCTTGAATCTGAGGACCCATAGAAACTCCTTCTTTAATCTTTGCTTTGCAAAGTCGAGGGAATTTTTCATGCAGGTATTGGAAAGCTGGCGAAGTGTGGTCCATGGCTTTCACGAAGTTTTTCATCAAACCTAGTATGATGTGAAGTGGTGGTTGCAGGATTTTGTGAGCCTCAACTAGAGCTGGGTGCTGGATATTCTTCTCTCCAACTGTTACATTTTGTCTGTGATTCCATTTCTTCTGCAAGTAGTGCCAATCCCTTGCTCGGCTATCCCACTCACATAAGAAACACATGTATTTTATATATCCCTGCTGCAGTCCCATTAAAAGGGCAACTACCTTCAAGTCACCACAGAGGTGCCAGCTGTACTTGTTATAGTTAATAGAAGTCAGTAGATGCTTTAAGTTATCATATGTCTCTTTCATGTGGATTGCATGCGCTACTGGAATAGATGGAAGACTGTTTCCATTGTTCAAAAGCACAGCCTTCAGACTCAGTTTCGAAGAGTCTATAAATAGTCTCCAGTCTTGTGGGTCATGAGTGAATTTTAAGGCATTCATGAGGCTTTCAATATCGGAACAGAATACCAGATTACTTTCCTTTCCGACTGCATATAGTACACTGCTGACATCAGATGGCTTCAGCAGCCGTCTGGCAGTAGTATTGAATTGCATCAGAAAATGATGCAATCAACTCTGGATGATGTGTGCATGCTGGTATTATGCAATGTGATGCAATATTACATCATTCAAGGCTTATTTGGGATGTTGTTGATGTCCTACTGGATAAATTTACACGGTGAAACATCAAAAATGAACTACATGCAATATCTTCAAAACGAGCGCCAATAACATTTTTTTTAATGTTATATTCGTGTTCAGCTCACCAAGATACTACAGATTAGGGCCTTTTAAAGTCAGTAATGATTTCAATGTTGACCAGTGTTATGAGGCATTTTACTAAAAGTTAGTGCATTTTAGCATTATGCGAATGTTTATTCAAATGAGGTCCCCCCCTGCAATGAGTCTCCACACATGACCCCGCACCCACCTTGGGCTGCCCCTGCCTAGAGCAGGTCTAATGCTAGACATGATGGCGGACGTCTGAGGTTTCTGTGATCAAGCAGAAACGTCCAGGCTTCTGGGAATGGCCCGACCATGCCTCGGGGCTCCTGGGAATGCCTCCTCCATGCCCCTGGTCAGATTTGTAAGTCTTCACGCTGGGGACATCCTCAGAGGTAGCTTCTAAAATGGCTCTGGACATCTCTAAGCCCATCCAAAGCACAAATAAACCTTCTTAAATGACCTCCATAATGTCTATGCTTGAATGTACATACTACTGCTGCTTGATTGTACTGGCATTTTATAAAGTCATCTAAGCGCTTATGTATCTTTATATAATGGCACTAAAATAGGTGCCATTCTGCTCACTTAACCTAGGTGCCCCATGGTCTCATTGGCAAGTGAGGAACTCATTTAAAATGAGATGTTGAGCAGGGGACTGTCCCCTAGGAAAATTTTGGTATTAAAAGTTAAACACTCAAAATACACATTTTTCTGCTTTAAGTTTTGTTATCAGACAGTAGTTAGGACTCAATGCAAAAAGTCAGGCTTGAAGGATCTCTCTTCCATAAAAGAGAATTAATTATACACCAGAACAGACAAATCAGCTGTTTTCAACATGTAGAGTAAATGCTGTGTTGGAAACACATTCAGGCCCTGAGGCTTTGAACTGGGCCCCAGAATATTCTATATCAAATAATGAAATCGTTTTTAATCTTTTGTGTCTCTAGCTTAATTTTCTGGCTCAGCTTCTCTATTTTTCTCATTCTCTGCTTGCTTCCTTTTTTGCTTTCTTTTTCTCTCCAGTATCTTTTTTTTTGTTTCAGGTATGTCTTTTCCTTGTTCCTTTCCTTCAGCAGTAGTTATTTTAATACCTTCTCTCTTCTTTTCTTTCTTTCTACTCTCCTGTTTCTTTCTTATATCTCATCTCTTCCCATTTATTATGCTTGCTCTCCTTTCCCTGTTCCTCCTCTTTCTCCTGTGCTTTCTTCCTCTTTTCTAGTTCTCATCTACTTCTTCCTACATTAGCCTGAATATAAATCTGCTATTTGTGAGGCAAAATGGAACTATGTGTGTCTTTGTTGGACAAAGATCATACATCTTCTGGCCTTTCTCACTTGGTTGACCATCAGGGGCGGCCCAAGGGGGGTGCGGGGCCATGTGCGGAGACTCGGTGCGGGGCCTCATTTGCATAAGGGGCCTCATTTGCATAAATATTTGCATAATGTTACCATACACTAACTTTTAGTAAACATGCCTCTTCATGAGTGTATGGATAAAGAAAGATAAAGATTTCTACATTACTATAATCCAGTGCCAACCGCCAGGCACATTAGGAATTACTACAAACACTGCCCATTTAGAACCCATAGCAAACCCACCGTATCCTAACAGCACTACCAGGACTCATAAAGCACCATACCCTACCTATCAAAAGGCAACACTGCAAATATTAAACCAATACATTTCAGAGAATAACAATACATGACCTTCTGGGGAAAGAGAACAAGTGACAATGTCAAATAGAAATTACATAAACAGAATACCTCAGCTCAGTTACACATGCAGAACATAGACCATCACCAAACAAGGAATCACAATTTAAAAACAGGAAGACAATAATTTAACTGGGAACCCTAAAAGCCAAACTTGGAATGTACAACAACAATGTAGAAATAAAACTATAAATTAATTTCCTCTTGTACTAAACAAAGCACAGACATTAATGATGCACATTTCCCAGAGCTGACATATTCCAATTAATAAATTCAAAATAAAGAGATATCTTTGTACCTTTTGTGCATTTTTTTTCAGTTGCAATTGTTCCAGCCACTTTCTTCTGGTTTATTTGTGTCTTCTGCTACCTCTCCATCGTCTGCTGTCCATTTGTCCTTTCTTCTCTTCTAGTTTTTTTCCATTCTCTCTCTACATCTGCTTTAACATAATAATCTTTCTCCTTTTGCTCTTTCCTCATTCCTATTTCATCCACTCAAATTTTATCCCTCCATCCTCAATCCCCACTTAGTCTCCCAATACCCGGCCAATTGTACATTTTTCTTCCCTCCCACACAAAATATTTTTCCCCTCTCCATTTCACTCTCCCAGCCCCATCCTCTTCTAATCTCCCCCAACATCAGCTCCCTTTTAGTTCCAGCCCCACCCAGTATCCGCTCCCTTCTAGTCCCCACATCAGCCCATTTCCAGTCCTGGCCCCCCCATCAGTCCATTTCCAGTCCTAGCTCCCCCATCCATTTCCAGTCCTATCCGAGTCCCTTCATCAGCTCATTTCCAATACCAGCCTCCCATCAGCCCATTTCTAGTCCTTTCCTAGCCCCACCATCAGCCCATGTTAAATCCTAGCTCCCCTCCACTCAGCCCATTTCTAATCCAAGCCCCCCATGAGCCTACTTCCAGTTCTAGCCCCTCCATGAGTCCATTTCAATCCAAGCCCCCACCACAGCCCATTTCCAATCTTATCTCCCCCCAACACCCAATTTCCAGTCCTATCCTAGCCTCTCCATCAGCCCATTTCCTGTCCAAGCTCCCTCTCCTAAGAGCCCATTCCAAGCCCCCCTTCCCATCAGCTATTTGCAGTTCAAGCCCCCTTCCACTCAGCCCATTTCCATTACAAGTCCCCCTCCCCATCAGCTATTTGCAATTCAAGCCCCCCACTTCCCCTCAGCCCATTTCCATTCCAAGCCCCGTCCCCATCAGCTATTTGCAGTTCAAGCCCCCCACTTCCCCTCAGCCCATTTCCATTCCAAGCCCCGTCCCCATCAGCTATTTGCAGTTCAAGCCCCCTCCCACTCAGCCCATTTCCATTCCAAGCCCCCCCCCCATCAGCTATTTGCAATTCAACCCCCCTTCCACTCAGCCCATTTCCAGTCCTAGCAACCCCCCAACCCATTACCAGTCCTAGCCCCCCATAGCCCACTCCCAGTCCTAATCCCACCAGCCCATTTCCAGTCCTAATCCCCATCACCCAATTTTTAGTTTAAGCCCCCCCCATAGCCCATTACCAGTCTTAACCTCCCCATCAGCCCACTCCCAGTCCTAATCCCACCAGCCCATTTCCAGTCCTAATCCCCCATCACCCAATTTTTAGTTTAAGCCCCCCCATAGCCCATTACCAGTCCTAACCTCCCCATCAGCCCACTCCCAGTCCTAATCCCACCAGCCCATTTCCAGTCCTAATCCCCCATCACCCAATTTTTAGTTTAAGCCCCCCCATAGCCCATTACCAGTCCTAACCCCCCATCAGCCCACTCCCAGTCCTAATCCCACCAGCCCATTTCCAGTCCTAATCCCCCATCACCCAATTTTTAGTTTAAGCCCCCCCATAGCCCATTACCAGTCCTAACCTCCCCATCAACCCACTTCCAGTCCTAATCCCACCAGCCCATTTCCAGTCCTAATCCCCCATCACCCAATTTTTAGTTTAAGCCCCTCCATAGCCCATCACCACTCCTAAACCCCCCCATAGCCCATCACCACTCCTAACCCCCCCCAGCGCCCATCACCACTCCTAAACCCCCCCCCCCAGCCCAGCCCAGCCCAGCCCAGGGAAAATTTAAAATAAAAAAAAGCTGTCTCCTGCCGCTTCCGGGGCGGCCGCGGCAGAATCGAGTGTGCCGCGGGGCCCCCCCTGTGCCCGGCAGAGCCTTCCCTCCCCGGTATCAGCTCTCTCCAGCTGCAGTCACACGCGCCGGCTTTCAGAGCGCGAAGGGACTAGTTTCCCTTTCGCGGCTCTGTTAAGCCCGCGGGGGCTGATGGGAACTTCCCATCAGCCCCCGCGGGCTTAACAGAGCAGCGAGGGAGAAACTCTCCTCTCGCGCTCTGAAACCGGCGCGTGTGACTGCAGCTGGAGAGAGCCGATACCGGGGAGGGAAGGCTCTGCTGGGCACAGGGGGGGCCCCGCGGCACACTCGATTCTGCCGCTGCGGCCCCGGAAGCAGCAGCAGACAGCTTTTTAAAAAAAATTTTTAATTTTACTTTTGGATTAGAATGTTTTTTGCGCGGGGCCCCCTGAAACGCGGGGCCCTGTGCAAAAAACATTCTCGCTCAATGGACGGGCCGGCCCTGTTGACCATCTTAGCTCTTCTTCTAATTCTGATTCCTCTTCTTCTTCGACAGCATCTCATTTGGCGCTTAGCTTTTTGTATAAGGGTGAGGACCTGTGCTCTTCTATTGAGCCTTTGTCCCCACTGCCTGTTGAGTCCTCACCTGATCCTTGTTCACTTGGGAGGACTTCTTCTGCTTCTTTTTGGGTTCCAGATTGTGCTGAATTAACTCAGGAGATTGGCTCTAGGAGGTCATCCTCATCTATTCATGACCCTGTGAAACCACTTATTGACTCTTTTGTTTTTTCCTTCAATCCACGTTTATTTTTAGCCTTAACCAAGGGATTACAATCAACCAACAATTACATTAAACTCTTATTTATAAGTTATATAATGTTTGAACCTAGTATACAAGAAATACAGTAAAATTATTTTACAATACAAAAACTTATTTTTAATAAACATATTATACAATCAACTTATTTACAATGGGGATATGATCATTAGTGAAGGAGATACCTTAGATTTGATTATGCTGAGGGATATATTAGGGAAGGTCAGTGTGTATATTCAAGGATATTCATTTTATGTAGGGTATATTTTGTGTATCTCAGTTGCATCGCCAAAATGCTCTTTGAATAGGTAAGTTTTGATCTCTTTGCGGAAATCTTTAAGGTCCATAATGTTTCTCAGATTATCTGGTAGTGCATTCCAGAGTATAGGTGAGAAGTAAGTAAATGATCTGTTGCTTGTTGGTGGGGACTGCTAGAGTGTTATTGTTACAGTTTCTTCTGGATCTCATGTTAGGTGTGCTGTTAATCAGGGTACATAAGAATGATGGTGCAATTCCCCTCATAATTGTAAATGTTGTAACAAGAATTTTGTATTTAATGCGGTTCATTATAGGTAACCGGTGCAGCTTGGGTAGTATTGGTGTGATGTGTTCTGTGGCGCTTGTCCTGTATATAATACAGGCAGCTACATTTTGGGCTACTTGAAGGTGATTAATGCTCTGTGTTGGTAGACCTTGTAGAATACCGTTTGAGAAATCAAAATGTTGAAGAATAATAGCTTGTAGTACTGATCGAAAATCAGAATTATCAAGATATGGTCTAAGTTGCTGCAGCATACGTAATTTGTAGAAGATGGTTTTGGTAATTTGTTTTATATGGGAGAGTGCTTGATTCAGGATCACCCGCAAGTATCTTACTTTTGTCTCTACATCTAGCTCTACATCGTGGATATATATCTTTTTGGGTGAGGTGAAGTATAAGCTCCATGTGATGAATAGGACTTTAGTTTTATTAAAATTTATATTCAGGTTATGTAGTTTTAGCCATTTTGTTGCTTCAGTGATACTTGCTGTTAACTGATGATAATTAGGGTTTATTGTGACAATAGGGAGATATACCATTATATCATCAGCATAGATATGATATCCTAGTTTGAAGTTCTTAAAGAAGTTACATATAAGTTATAGGTAAACGTTAAACAATGTTAGCGTGGAACCTTGTGGGATACCTTGCTCTTGGTTGTAAGGTTGTGATGTCTGGAGACCAATTTGTACCTGTTGGGTACACTCTGTGAGGTATGATTGGAACCTCTTTAAGACATTTCCGTATTTCCCTATCTGGCAAAGTCTCGTGAGGAGTATACTATGGCTGATGTTATCAAATGTTATCAACTCCTTGTACTATGGTTTACCTCAGAAGGGTACCTGGCATCTCCAGCTTGCTCAGAACGCTAAGTTCTTTCATGGGACTAAAAAATCAGATCATCTCACTCCACTTGTATACTGAACATTGGTTACCAGTTTGTTTTCATATGTGTTTGAAGCATCTTTTAATTGTCCATCAGGTATATTATACTGGTCTTCCCTGGCTTCTTTCTGCTTCTCTGGTGTCTTATCTTCCTTCCTGGTCAGTTCGCTCATCTCAGCATTATCTGTGTGCTGTTCCTTCCTAAGCTGTAGATCACTTGCAGGATTTCCCGCTGGGCTTATTTTTGAATGATTTTTTCATTTTTTGTTCTGGCTGGGCCTTGTCCACCCTTTGTCTTTTGTAGCATTGGTTGGCTATTGTAACAGAAATGTAGAAACAGGTCAGCAGGCCTATCTAGTTTGCCCTTCCATATCAAATACCATAGTCCCTTTGTTCCTTTAGAGATGTTCTGTGTTTGTCCCATGCTTTCTTGAATTCAGATACTGTCCTCATCTCTACTACCTCCACTGCAAGACTATTCCACGCATCTACCACTCATTCCATAAAGAAATATTTCCACATATTATTTCTGAGTCTATCCCCCTTTCACACTCATCCTATACCCCCTCGTTGCAGAGCTTACTTTCAATTGAAAGAGGCGCTCCTCTTGTGTATTTATGCCACAGAAGTATTTAAATGTCTCTATCATATCTCTTCGATCAGAGGTGTCAGAACGCCATGTTCCCTGGAGGGGCCGAGTTTCGTATTTGGCCAGGTGAACTCCATGCAGCTTCGATCGGTGGCCTTTCCCTACTTCAGCCTGTAGGAGATCAGGTCCCTGCAGGTCAACATAGGGGAAGCTTCAACCACAACAGCAAAGTTTTGATGAGGCTTGGCCCCTGTGCCCCCCCCCCATTACAAAAACTGTGTTCTCTATCCCGCCTTTCCTCTAATGCAGGGGTGGGGAACCCTGGTCCTGGAGAGCCGCAGACCAGTCAGGTTTTCGGGATATCCCTAATGAATATGCATGAGATATATATGCATTAGAGATATCCTGCCAACCTGACTGGTTTGTGGCCCTCCAGGGCTGGATTTGGAGACCCCTGCCTTACACCTCTGTCATTTAAGATTGTGAGTGGGCAAGGTGCAGATGTCCTAGACATCGAAAGGGTATATAGAATGTGTCACATTCCTCCTCGATTCTCACCACCACCAAAAAGTTGTCTAATAGACAATATTTTGGTGGTGGTGAGAAGTGAGGAGGAATGTGACACATTCTATCTAACCTTTTTGATGTCTTGGACATCTGCACCTTGCCCACTCACAATCCTAAATGACAGAGGTGTAAGGCAGGGGTCTCCAAATCCAGCCCTGGAGGGCCACAAACCAGTCAGGTTGGCAGGATATCTCTAATGCATATATATCTCATGCATATTCATTAGGGATATCCCGAAAACCTGACTGGTCTGCGGCTCTCCAGGACCAGGGTTCCCCACCCCTGCTCTAATGTATACATATTAAGATCTTTAAATCTGTCCCCATATGGTTTATAGTGTAGACCACTGAACATTTTAGTAGCCATCTTCTGCACCGGCTCCATCCTGTTTATATCCTTTTTGGATTGTGCAGTCTCCAGAATTGCACACAATACTTCAAATAAGGTCGCACCAGAGACTTATACAGAGACCTATCACCTCCTTTTTTCTGCTGGCCATTCCTCTCCCTATGCACCCAAGCATCCTTCTGGCTTTTGCCATTGTCTTTTCTACTTGTTTAGCCACTTTAAGATCATCAGAAACAACCATGCACAGGTCCCCTCTTCTTTAGTGAACAAAAGTACTTCACCCCTACACTGTACCGCTCCCTTGGATTTTTGCAGCCAAAATGTATGACCTGACTTATTTAGCATTAAATCTCAGCTGCCAAATGCTCCACTATCATAGCTATATCTCTCCTCATGTTATTTCCTCCTTCCTAGGTTTCTACTCTATTGCAGATTTTGGTATCATCCGCAAAGAGGCAAACCTTACCCGACAGCCCTTCCGCTATATCACTAACAAAGATGTTAAAAAGAATCAGATCAAGGACAGATCCCTGGGGCACACCACTGGTAACTTTCTTCTCCTCAGAGTGAATTCCATTTACCTGTATACTTTGTCGCCTCCGACTCAACCAATTTTTAATCCAGTCAGTCACTTTAGGGTCCGTCCCTAGGATGCTCAATTTATTTATAAGTTGCCGGTGCAGAATGGTCTCAAAGGCTTTACTGAAATCCAAGTACACCACATCTATGGCTCTCCCATAACAACTCGTTGCAATGTACACCGCTTTGCCCCTGTGAAAAACGGTATAAAAACCCCAGTCAAATAAATTAATAAATAAATCTAGAACTCTCCCTCGGTCCAACTCTCTGGTCACTCAGTCAAGACCCGCCTCTGATGAATCCATGCTGCCTCTGATCCTGCAATTCATTGGACTCCAAAAACTTCACTATCCTCGCTTTTAGCAGCCTTTCCATTAATTTACTCACCACAAAGGTCAGAGTAACCGGCCTGTAGTTCTCAACCTCATATGCGATCTCCATTTCCCTGCTCCCTTTTTCCCTGTTTCTGGCACTGTTTCCCCTGTGCCGTATGCCAGGCTTTCTCAACCTCATCCTTACTTCTGCTTTTGTGTAAAGGGACCGCATGTGCCTTTCTGCAGGCCTCTGGGACCACGCCCGACCCTAAAGAAGCATTGAAAAGATCAGTTAATGGAGCCGCTAGAACGTCCTCAAGTCCCTCAGTATTCTCAGATGTATCCCATCAAGTCACCTCACATTGTCTACTTTTAGTTTAGCTAGTTCCTCATGAACACAGTCTTCTGAATGTCATTCAAGATCCCTGTCGCTTCTGTTCCTGTTTGTGGGTGTTTTCTGAGGTCCTGCTCCTGGTCCTTCATCGGTGAACACGGAACAGAAATATTTGTTAAGCAATTCCGCTTTATCCTCATCAGCTTCTATATATTCCTCCCCTTCACCCTTGAGTCTGACGATACCACTTTTGCACTTCCTTCTCTTGCTAACACATCTGAAAAATGTCTTGTTCCCACTGTTTTATTGCATTGGCTATTTCTTCTTCTTTCTGTATCTTTGCTTTCCTGACTACTTGCGTAGCTTTATGTTTTTATAATTTGATGCTTGTCTTCTTCTCTCTGTGATCCCTTGTATTTCATAAAGCCCTCCCTCTTTTTCTTCACCTTTTCAGCTATTTCTTTTGAGAACCATAGTGGCCTCCTTTTCCTTTTACATTTATTTACCTTTCCAATAAAAAGGCTTGTTGCCCTTTAAATATCCCCTTTCAGTTTTGCCCACTACTTTTCTACATCCCCCAGCTGTTCCCATCCTGCTAACGATTCCTTGAGAAATTGTCCTATCTTAGCAAAGTTAGTTTTCCTAAAGTCTAAGACCTTTGCTTTTGAATGGACTTTATCAGCCCTAGTACTAATACTGAACCACACCATCTGGTGTTCACTGGATTCAAGATTATCTCCCACTATAACATCAGAAACATTTTCATCATTGGTGAGCACCAGGTCCAGTATGGCCCCTTCAATTGAGGGTTTTGTTACAAGGAAAACTATTCTGGCAACTGGTAGAGAATCGAGGATCTCCTTACTTCTAGATGACACCGCAGCAGGGATGTGCCAATCAACATCCAGGATATTGAAAACACCTATCAGTAGCACTTCTCCTTTCATGCCAATACTGTGTATGTCGTCTATTAAATTTCCGTCCACTTTTGCCTCTGAAAGAGATCTGTATATCACACCAGTACATAAGAACATAAGATATGCCATACTGGGTCAGACCAAAGTCCATCAAGCCCAGTATCCTGTTTCCAACAGTGGCCAATCTAGGTCATACGTACCTAGCAGTTTCCCCAAAAGACACAGGTTCCACAATGCTTGTACTGGGTCAAGCAGTGGATATTCTGGGTCCACTTTAATAATGGTTTATGGACCTTTCCTCCAGTAACTTGTCCAAATCTTTTTTAAACCCGACTACACTAACAGCCTTTACTACATCCTCCAGTAGCAAATTCCAGAGTTTGATTACATGTTGAGTGAAAAAATATTTTCTCCTATTAGTCTTAAATAGGTTGCCCTGTAGCTTCATTGCATGCCCCCTAATCTTTCTATATTTTGATGGCGTAAACAATTGATCTATATTTACAACATTAAAACGCTATATAGTAACCTCTGCTCTGCAGAATGACAAAACTGTATATAAATAACATGTGTCATCCCTATAAGTACATCACTGGGTCGTTAAAAAACACCTTAACTACAAAATAAAAACGTGTATAGTCCAAATTAAAACTAATATTAAAATATGCCAAAGAATCACAAGTTGCCTTACTGACGTGCAGTCTATCCGATCTTTTGTAACATGGAAAAAACGCCTGCATCTGCGCACTATGGAAACTTTAAATCCCGGCGAGAAGCTGTCATCAGGTGACCTATCTACATAGGATTATAATGGACTATTCCTCTTTTAAATTAGTACTGTGTATACGATTCCTTATTATACTACAAAAAACACAAATGATTCCAACTCCTCCTTCTTTTTACCCCGCAAGGGATTTTCACACAAATCATCTTATTCTAAATGGAAAGGGGAAGTATGGAGACCTCAGTCCAGGGCATTTATAGCAGCTAAATTCAATGCTGCATATTGCTCCTTCTAGTCTCATTCATCAATCTCCATACGTCCCTTAGTTTGTAGTTGTTTTTTCAACATTTTTGCAGTTAAAACATATCCAAACTTTCAAAAGCAACGAGCAGCACATCTTCTATACAAATTACTTCCTAGATTTGTTCACAGTCTTAGTCAAGTGTGGTTTGCTAACTCAAAGCAGATTTACAGACCAGTCTTCTATTGACCACTTTCGGATCTTGACTCACCTGATCTCCTTTGTGTTTCCTCACCATTCCCCCTAGATGTATCCCATATCTACAGCTTCTGTGTTGTCTGTCTTGACTACACTGTAAGCTCTGAAGAGCAGGGAGCGTATTTTACATGTGTCTGTGCAGCGCTGCGTATGTCTTGTAGCATTATACAAATGTTCAGTAGTAGTAGTAGACCTTGAACATAAGCTCACTAGGCATCCCTGATTTCAGACCAGCGACGCTAGCTGCTTTTTTAAAATCTCCGCCATATGCACATCTCTATTTTGCTTCCCTCCCCACCAGCCCTTGGGATTGACAGGAAGAAATTCATTTCTTAGCCAGATCATTATCATCAGGGAGATGGACAAAAGCAGGTCACAGGAGGAACTGGCTCTGTGCAGCATAGGCTGCTGACACAATATTAAACACAGCGCCTCCTGCTGACTATGGTGAGGAAGGAAGCAAAGAAAGCCTGGGATACGGTAGAGTGGAAGGGACAATTTGCAGTGCCAGGAACAGGGGAAAAGGGAGCAGGGAAATGGAGATCGCATATGAGGTTAAGAACTACAGGCTGGTTAGTCCTCCCTCTGTGGGGAGTAAATTAGAGGATGGTGAGGTTTCTGGAGTCCAGTGAATTGCAGGATCAGAGGCAGCATGGATTTACCAGAGGCAGGTCTCGAATGGGTGACCAGAGAGTTGAGAGTTGGACCGAGGGAGGGCCCTAGATTTATTTATTTGACAGATTTTTTATACCGCTTTTCACCGGGGGAAAGCGGTGTACATTGCAATGAGTTGTTATACATAGAACAGTGGAACTTACAGAGTAGTTAACATATGCTATCGATATTACTAGAACAGTAAAACTTAAATACATTATGATACCTTGGCGGTATAACTATATACATTGAAATTCTGGACAGAAAGGGATAAATACATTGCAAACAGGTCGACTGAACATTATGGGCGGGTGTTGAGGGGGGGGGGGGATTATCTAATGGGACCTAAATGTTCATTGAATAGGTGCATTTTGAGCAGTTTTCTGAACATGGATAGTTCATTTCTTGAACTGAGGGTTCCAGGGAGGGAGTTCCAGACGGATGGCACATACATTTCAAATGTCCTGTTGCAAGCGTATTGGGTGCTTTTGTTTTTTTTCTTGTGGTATTTGTAGCATGTTTATGTTGTTTTGCCTCTTTGATCTGCAGGAGTAGGTGGTCTTCAGGAGGGATTGTAGATAGTGAGAGGATTGGTTATTGATGATCTTGAATGTTAGGAGCAGGACTTTGTAGAGTATGCGGCTGGGTAGGGGCAACCAATGGAGTTGTTTGAGGATAGGAGTTATGTGCTCATACTTTGATGAACCTTGAATTGTGCGTGCTGCAGTGTGCAATGCAGTGACTAGTAAAGGCAGGGTGGATTTTGGTAGTCCTTGGTAGATGGAATTGCAGTAGTCAAAGTGTGGTGTTATTATTGCCTGGAAGGCGGTGTGGAAGTTGGATGGATCCAGCAGTGGGCAGAGTGTTCTGATTTTATAGTATATTTGTTTTGTTAAGTTATATATATGGGATTTGAAGTTTAGTTGCTGGTCTAGAGTAATTCCCAGATACTTGACCTTTGCTTGCATCTGCACGTTTATTTCATTTAGGGTTATGGATGATGGTGGATGGAATTTGTTGTCTTTTATTATGAATAGTGCTTCCGTCTTCTTGTAGTTTATTTTTAGGGAGTTATTAGTTAACCATAGGGATATTTCTGTGAAGCATTTTTTTTATTCTGTCATATGTTGGTATGCTGGTATTGATTGGGGCATATATCATTGTATCATCTGCATAAATATGTAAGTGGATGTTATGTGAGTGGATGATGGCACATAATGGCTGCAGATAGATGTTGAATAAGAGAGCTGATAGGGAAGAGCCTTGTGGGACACCTTGGGTTTGCAGATAGGGGGAGGAGGTGATGGATCCCATTATGACTTGCTGTTAATGATTGCTAAGGTATGATTGAAACCAGTTCAGGACCTTGTCTTGGATTCTGATGGATTGAAGCCTGTGTGGGAGAATGCTGTGATTGATGGTGTCAAAGGCGGCTGAAATATCTAGGAATATTAGTATGTAACCTTGGTTTGGTTTCTGGGTTCCTTTTATTAGGATATTTAGGTTAGCAAGGTTTCAACACCATGGTTTGGCCTGAAGCCGTATTGTTGAGGGTCAAGAGGAGCATAGTGGTCAAGGTGATCCTGGAGCTGTTGCTGGATGTTTTTTTTTTCAATTATCTTCGACAAGAAAGGTAGGCTTGCTATGGGTCTAACTATACCTGGCTATACTTTATTCAGAAAGGACAGGGTAGGAAGAAGGGGAGGAGGAGTGGCATTATATGTAAAAACTACTATTAAAGCTTTGGAATTACAGAGCTTAAAAGGGAGAGAGGAGGCATTGTGGGTTAAACTAGAAAGAGGGAAAGAGAAATCTATTTGCATTGGTGTGATATACAGACTTCCCTCACAAGAGGAAGAGGTGGACAGAGAGTTAATTGAAGACATGTGCAGCATTGCTAGGAAAGGGGAAATGCTACTGATAGGAGATTTCAATATGTCAGATGTTGACTGGCACATTCCTGCTGCAGTATCATCTAGAAGTAAGGAGATCCTGGATTCTCTACAGGGAGAACTATTCAGGCAATTGGTAACAGACCCCACACGTGAAGGGGCCATACTGGACTTGGTGCTTACCAATGGTGAAAGTGTTTCTGATGTTGTAGTGGGAGATCATTTTGCATCCAGTGATCAACAGATGGTGTGGTTCATTATTAGGACTAGGGCTGTTAGAATCCATTCCAAGGTGAGGATCTTAGACTTTAGGAAGACTAACTTTGTGAAGTTGGGCCAATACCTCAGGGAGTCGTTAGTGGGATGGGAACAGCTGGGGGATGTAGAAAAACAGTGGGCAAAACTGAAAGGGGATATTTTAAGGGCAACCAACCTTTTTGTTAAAATGGTAAATAAAGGCAAAAGGAAAAGGAGACCGCTATGGTTTTCGAAGAAAGTAGCTGAAAAAGTGAAGAAAAAGAGGGAGGCCTTCATGAAATACAAGAGATCACAGAGAGAGGAAGACAGGCATCTGTATTTGGAAAAACTTAGAGAAGCTAGCAAAGTAGTCAAGAAGGCAAAGATTCAAAAGGAGGAGGAAATAGCCAATGCAATAAAATGGGGGGATAAGACATTTTTCAGATATATTAGTGAGAAGAGGAAGGGCAAAAGTGGTATTGTCAGACTCAAGGGTGCAGGGGGGGGGGGAATATGTAAAAGCTGATAAGGATAAAGCGGAATTGCTTAACAAATATTTTTGTTCTGTGTTCACAGATGAAGAACCAGGAGCAGGACCTCAGAAAACACCCACAAATAGGAACAGAAGCGAGGGACATATTGAACAATTTTCAGAAGACTGTGTTCATGAGAAACTAGCTCAACTTAAAGTAGACAAAGCGATGGGACCGGATGGGATACACCCTAGAATACTGAGGGAACTTGGGGACGTTCTAGCAACTCCACTGACTGACCTTTTCAATGCCTCGTTGGAGTCGGGAGTGGTGCTAAAGGACTGGAGAGAGGCTCATGTGGTGCCTTTACACAAAAGCGGAAGTAAGGATGTGGTTGAAAACTACAGGCCGGTTAGTTTTAACTTCGGTGGTGAGTAAATTATTGGAAACGCTGCTGAAAGAGAAAATAGTGAGGTTTCTGGAGTCCAGCGGATTACAGGATCTGAGGCAGCATGGATTCACCAGAGGCAGGTCTTGTCAGACAAATCTGATTGATTTCTTTGACTGGGTGACCAGGACGTTGGACCGAGGGAGAGCTCTAGATGTGGTGTATTTAGATTTTAGTAAAGCCTTTGACACTGTTCCTCACAGGCGACTTATAAACCAACTGAGCACCCTAGGGATGGACCCTAAAGTTACTGCTTGGGTTAGAAATTGGTTGGGTGGGAGGCGACAGAGTACAAGTAAATGGAGCTCACTCTGAGGAGAAGGATGTTACCAGTGGTGTGCCCCAGGGATCTGTCCTTGGTCCGATTCTTTTTAACATCTTTGTTAGTGATATAGTGGAAGGGCTGTCGGGTAAGGTTTGCCTCTTTGCGGATGATACCAAAATCTGCAATAGAGTAAACACCCAGGAAGGTGTAGATAACATGAGGAGGGATCTAGCTAAGCTTGAAGAATGGTCTAGAATTTGGCAGCTGGGATTTAATGTTAAAAAATGTAAGGTCATGCATTTGGGCTGCAGCAATCCAAGGGAGCAATACAGTATAGGAGGTTAAGTACTTTTGTCCACTAAAGAAGAGCGGGACCTAGGCGTGGTTGTGTCTGATGATCTTAAAGTAGCTAAACAGGTAGAAAAGGCGACAGCAAAAGCTAGAAGGATGCTTGGGTGCATACGGAGAGGAATGGCTAGCAGAAAAAAGGAAGTGATAATGCCTCTGTATAAGTCTTTGGTGCGACCTCATTTGGAGTATAGTGTGCAATTCTGGAGACCGCACTTTCAAAAGGATGTGAACAGGATGGAGTCGGTGCAGAGGGTGACTACTAAAATGATTAGTGGGCTTCATTATAAAGCATATGAGGACAGACTTAAGGATCTTAATATGTACACCTTAGAAGAAAGGCGGGATAGAGGTGATATGATTGAGATTTGTTTAAATACCTCCGTGGCATAAATGTTCAGGGAGAGAGCCTCTTTCAATTTGAAAGCAAGTTCTGCTATGAGGGGACATGGGATGAGGGTGAAGGGAGATAGATTCAGGAGTGATATGCGGAAATATTTCTTTACGGAAAGAGTAGTGGATCCGTGGAATAGTCTCCCAGTGGAGGTGGTAGAGATGAGGACAGTAACTGAAATCAAAAAAGCATGGAACCAACACAGTGGATCTCTAAAGGTAAAAAGTGGACTGTTGTAGTTGTTGATATGAAAGGACAGACTAGATAGGCCATGTGGTCTTTTTCTGTCATCATGTTTCTATGTTTCTATGTTGCTGGATCTTTGGGGTTGAGGTTGGCGTTCTTCAAGGTGGGGCGGATGGAGGAGGATTTGAGTTGTTTAGGCACATTTCATTGTAGGATAGAGAGTTGGGTAATTCTCAGCGGGGTGTGACTGAGCTCTTCCTTTGATGTCTTGATCCAGTTTACTGGACATGGGTCAAGTAGTGATGTGGTTGAGTTTAAAGTAGTGATTTTATTTTTATTTTATTTTATTTTTTTTATTTACAATTTATTAGAATTTAACAAAACTTACAGAAGCAAGCATAAAGAAACATTTGATAATCCATAAAAGAAATCACAAACAAGCATAAGAAACAAAGCAATACATCAAACCTAGACCACAATATGGGGAGATTATAAAGTAACAAAATAAAATAAGAAAAATCAAGAGCAAAGCTCTTAATTCCAGACAGCAGTAAACTAGCCACCCACCCCACTTAGTGCCAAGTCCCTCTTTTTCACTAAGAAACACCTCAAGCTGAGTAGGATCAAAAAATATAAACCTTGACCCCTGAAATGTTATCAGACACTTACAGGGATATCTAAGAAAGAATGAAGCAGAAAAAGCAACCACTCTAGGCTTAAGGGCCAAAAAACCCTGTCTCCTAGTTTGAGTTGCCTTACAAACATCAGGAAACATTTGCACTCTAGCACCACAGAAAGGAACTGACATATTTTTAAAGTAACTCCGAAAGACAAGTGTTTTATCTTGGTCAGAAACAAATGAAACCAACAAAGTGGCTCTAGAGGAAATATTATCTTGTGAGTCCTCCAGGAATTTGGTAAGCCCCAGGCTAACTTGGCCTTGAACTTCATCAAACCCCCCCGGAGGACCCTGAGAAAGCACTTTACCAGTCAAGTAATAAACTTTGGAGAGACAAATAGAGTCAGCCGAAGCCAAGCCCAGAGCCTCTCTAAAATATTTCTTCAGCAAAATTTCAGCAGACAGCAAAAGACACATAGGAAAATTTAACAAACAAATATTTTTAGAACAAAGCATATTATCATACTGTTCCATCTTATGGTGTAACATTAAACTCTCTTTAATATGAGAAGAATTTACGGCCTTAAGAGCCTGACACTGATTTTCACAACCACTAATCAAGTTAGACATTTTCCCTAACCTAGTGTCCACCTCTGACAACCATGTAGTAATCTCAGATGAGAAACTACAAAGTTGTACAACAGTAGGTACTAAGGAACTTTTAATACGGGTTACTACCTGCCAAATATCAGCCAGGGTAACCTGATCATCAGGCACTACTCTGGCTGCACCTGGCACAGGTGCCCATATAACCGGTTTCAGTGTTTCCCCCCCTTCTACCGGGGTACTCTGGAGAAACCGCGTTCCCGCAGAGGCAGACACTGGGGGGGAGATATAGACTGGAGGAGAAGGTGGAGTCCGGTCCGGGGAACTCAAAGAGACAGGAGATGGGCGGAGTATAAGAAAATCAGGGTCAAGTGTAGCCTCAGCGCCAGTTAGTACCTTGACATGTCTGTCCATAGGGCCCACCGCAGGTTCAGCTGGCACCACCAAGTCCGTCTTCTTCTTCCTTTTCCCCATCGGATTCAGCTCAGCTGGAGGTCAGCCCCGGGTACTGCGCTCCCTTGATGCTCCTTCGATGCTCCAAGGGGCTCCCAAGGGGCCTATTATGCCCCTTGTATCTAGCCCCTTCTATCGCTGCCCAAGCTAGCGCCTCCGGCTGCGCCAAACCAATGGTCTTTTAAGGGGACTCACACTGTTCCGACTTTTGAGAAGGCCCCCGATGATGTCGGGGCCACCGGAACAGAGCCTGCCACACCGGACCTCTGCGCTGCCTCTCTGCTCTCCCGAGGCAACTCTCAAGCTGTTCCGACTTTTGAGGAGGCCCCCGATGACGTCGGGGCCGCCGGAACAGAGCCTGCCACACCGGACCTCTGCGCTGCCTCTCTGCTCTCCCGAGGCAACTCTCAAGTTGTTCCGACTTTTGAGGAGGCCCTCGATGACATCGGGGCCGCCGGAACAGAGCCTGCCACACCGGACCTCTACGCTGCCTCTCTGCTCTCCCGAGGCAACTCTCAAGCTGTTCCGACTTTTGAGGAGGCCCCCGATGACGTCGGGGCCGCCGGAACAGAGCCTGCCACACCGGACCTCTGCGCTGCCTCTCTGCTCTCCCCTATTTTATTTCTTTTAAAGGATTTAGATACCGCCTTGTCCTGAAATCAAAGCGGTTTACACTTCAAAGTGATGGTGAATTCTATGTTTTCTTTGGCGATTGGCTTGAAGGTTGACCAGGGATTGCAGGTGGTGGTTGAAGATGGGGTCTGTGGAGGAGACTGATACATGGAGCTGTTATTTTGATAGTGCACTGCAAAGATTTGGGGGTCAGGAAGGGTTTCCAGAGTGGTTGTGTATGAAGGCTGGGTTAGATTCTTTACTATTTGGAAGAGCTGTTTTAGCTGGTTGAGTGATTTGTTTATGATTTTTGTATGGAAGGTTCTCTTGCAGTTGTCTGTTTCCTGATGGTATTCGAGAAGTAGAAGCATGTAAGAGTTTTTGTCCTCTGTTGACTTAGTCCATTTTCATTCCGTTTTTGAGAGCTGCCTCAAAAAAAACTCTGAGTTCTTTAGAGCACCAATTTGTCCTTTGCTGTGAAGGCTTTTCTGTCAAATGGTTTGAATTGCCTATTGGCTTGGTTCTGATAGGTGCAGGTGGTTGAGGTGGAGAGTGAAAGTTGGAAGTTTATAATTAGATGGTCAGACCATGGGATAGGCAGGATAGTTGGAAGGGGGGGGGGGGAGTGATGTGGATAAGATTTGAGTTGACAAAGATGAGGTCCAACATGTTTCTTTTATCGTGCATTGGGTTTTGTACTATTTGAATAAAGTCCATTGCAGACATGGCGTCTAGGAAGGATGTGACTTGGTTGGTGGAAGTTGAGGGGAGGTTGAAATCTCCCAGGAGTATGAGGTCCTTGTTTGGGTGTGAGTGTTTGAGTACGATTTCTAATATATTTGGGAAATTTTTGGATGAAGTGGAAGGGGATCTGTAGATGAGGCAAATAGTTAGGTGGCTGTTTGATATTGAAATGTGATCTATTCCGTCTGTGTTGCTGGTACTTGATTGGTTGAATTTGAGGTGTGATTTTGCCATTATCATTACTCCTCCACCTCTTCGATGAGCACGCGGGCAATGGAACATGAAGAATTTGTGGGGTTTCAGCTGGTTGAGCAGTACTGTGTCTGTTTTGGTGAGCCATGTTTCTGTGACACATAAAATGTCTATATTGTTGGAGGTGATATAGTCATGGATTATTGGTAGTTTGTTCCTGACTGAGCGTGCATTGATAAGCGTGCATGTATAGGTCTGGGAATTAGTGGGTGTGTTGCATATGCATGTGATTGTAGGTTTGTTTGTTGGGATCTGGATTAGGTTGTTTAAATTTCTCTGCCTTATGGTTGGCTGGTATAGTGGAGGCCAGATGGTATGCATGTGGGTGTGAAAATGTATGTTAGTGCTAGTGCTTCTGAGGTGAGGCAAAATACAAGGATTACTAGAAGGGCATATGTTGTGGCATAGGTTGGGAGCCTGATTGGAGTCCCTGGCAGTAGTTTGTAATAGTTTCAATGAGAGTCCTGCTGTTATTTGGTGTAGTTTTCTTATTACCTTCTGATGTTGTTTCATTTTGAGTTGCATCTGTTGAGTGTGAGGCCGGTTGACATAGGAGTGTTGCTTCCGCTTGTGTGGAGTTATCTGGTCGATCTTGAATTTTGCTGGGTCCTCTTCTTCGGTCCCCGCCTAAGGGCCTCGCCAAAAGGACTCTCTGGCGAGGCCCTCAGGCACAGGCACGCACAATGTCACTTCAAATTTAAAGTCCTCTGGTGCAGCCCTGATTGGCCTGGTGCTGGGGTGTGGGGAGAAGTTGAGCTTCCTGTTCCCTTGCTCGATACTGATCGGGGCAGTGAGGGTGATGGCGAAGCTGATCCTGTGGTGTGGTGTGGTGTACTTAGATTTCAGTAAAGCCTTTGACACTGTTCCTCTCAGGTGACATAAATAAATTGAGCACCCTAGGGATGGGCGCCAAGGTAATTGACTAGGTTTGACATTGGTTGAGTGGGAGGCAACAGAGGATACAGGTAAATGGAGTTCACTTTGAGAAGAAGGATGTTACCAGTGGTATGATGCAGGGATCTGTCCTTGATCCAATTCTTTTCAACATTTTTGTTAGTGATATTGCAGAACAGCTGTCTGGTAAGGTTTGCCTCTTTGCAGATGATATCAATATCTGCAATAGAGTAGACACCCAGGAAAGACTAGATAACATGGGAAGGGATCTAGCTAAGCTTGAAGAATGGTTGAGAATTTGGCGGCTTAGATGTAACACTAAAAAATGCAGGGTCATGCACTTGGGTTGCAAAAATCCAAGGGAGTGGTACAGTGTAGGGGATAAAGAATTTCTTTCTATGAAAGAAGTGCGTGACCTGGGCATGATTTTTTCTGGTGATCTTAAAGTGGCTAAATAGGTAGAAAAGGCGATGTTGAAAGCCAGAAGGATGCTTGGGTGCATAGGAATGGCCAGCAGAAAAAAGGACGTAATAGTGCCTGTGTATAAGTCTTTGATGAGAACTCATTTGGAATATTGTGTGCAATTGTGCAGGCCACAACTTCGAAAGGATATAAACAGGATGGAGTTGGTGCAGAGGGTGGCTACCAAAATGGTCAGTGGTTTTTCTGGCCCCCCTTGCCCTTCTAGTTCAGCAACACAGTATCTCGGTATATTACTACACAGACAATATCTTCCTTCTCCATCACACAGACGCCTTCACCCCCGACCTAAATCCTCTCAACTCTTGTCTAGCCTCTGTTGCTTCTTGGCTCGCCTCTAACTTTCTGCATATCAACCTCTCTAAAACCTCTGCCATTTGGTTCCCCTCCGGAAGCCCAGCTCCCCCTCTTGCTCCCCTTCTCCCCTTCTCTCCCATCCCAGTTGTTTCTTCCTTGTGTTTCCTCGGGGTCACCCTGGATTCTTCTCTGTCCTTCAAGGAGCACATCTCTTCGGTGGTACAGCGATCCTTTCACACTTTGAGACAGCTCCGTGCGGTTCGCCCTTTCCTGTCACTCCCATCCATGACCACTTTACTCTTGTCTTTAGTGGACTACTGTAACATCTCCCTAGCCGGCCTTCCCCAATTGCAATTACGAAGACTACAGCTTGTCCATAATACAGCTGCCCGTATTTTGACCCATGCCTCACACTTTGACCATATTACCCCCATTTTGATCCATCTGCACTGGCTCCCAGTCCCCTATAGGATACACTACAAAGTGCTCATCTTCGTCCATAAGTCCATTTATACCGGTACCCCTCTTTATCTCACAGATCTGATCCGCCTTCACACACCCCATCGTTCCCTTAGGTCAATCCATTCCAATCGCTTGTCTCTTCCTTCCCCATCCCAGGCCCACCTTCAGTCTACACGTTCCTCAGCTTTTTTCTTCCTGGGTCCCCGGCTCTGGAACTCGCTCCCCATCGCCCTCCGTTTGGAACCCTCCTACAAAACGTTTAAATCAAGGCTAAAAACTCACTTATTCTGCACTGCATTTGACCTCCCTTTTCCCTCCTCGCCTCTATCCCCGCCCCCCCCCACCCACCCGCTGACACCCTCCTCTTCCTCTCCCACCTGTCTGCCTGGCTTCTATTATCTGCTTCTGTCCTCTCTCTCCTGTCTACTATAATTTGGTGTTCCTTTCCATTTCTCAGCAGTTTCATATTTTGTTTTGTAAACCGCTCTGATGCTTGTAGTATGAGCAGTATATTAAATCCTTAATAAAGATAAAGAAAAATAAAGATTATAAGCCATATGGGGACAGACTTAAAGATCTCAATACTTTAGAGGAAAGGCGGGAGGAGATATAATAGAGATGTTTAAATACCGCTGTGACAAATGCACAGGAGGAGAGGCTCTTTCAATTGAAAGAGAGCTCTGCAACAAGGGGGGGGAAGGATGAAGGTGAAAGGAGTAATATGTGGAAATATTTCTTCACGGAAAGAGTGGTAGATGCATGGAATAGTCTCCCAGTGGAGGTAATAGAGACAAGGACAGTATCTGAATTCAAAAAAGCATGGGACAAGCACAGAAAGCCTCTAAAGGAAAAAAAGGACTGCAGTAGTTGATATGGAAGGGCAGACTGGATAGGCCGTTTGGTCATCTTCTGTCGTCATGTTTCTCTATTTCTATTGCTGATTGTTCGGTTATTACACGCCATATTTAGGAGGGTTTTTTTCTTAACCATTGCTCTTGGATGGCATTTATAATAGGAATGTGAACAGACATAAAGTGTTCACTTTGTTTTCAGATAGTTTGGCTTTTTTCTTTGATTTTTGTTATTTTTTTCAGTTTGTTTCACACATTTATGTTAATAAAATAATCGTAAGTTGCATTGGAACTTTTTAACACATGGAAATTGATTGTACACATTATTTTGTAGGTTAATGCACATGAAACCGATTTTATGTGTTCTAAAGGTTTTAACAACTTATCTATACATCCAAAGAAAGAGTATCACAACAAAATTACAACCACAGATTAAAAGTAGGATTCTATAGGGTGGTTGCTAAAACTTTTAAGAAACTTTGATGAACGAAATGTGCCATAATGAATACACACATCTCTAGTTTACAAAGATTGTGGTCTTGTTTCAAATTTGTGACCTTCTGATTTAAATGTGAAAGTACAGCTACATCTTGGGAACTAGTCTGAAGGGCAACATAAGAAAGGGAGTGTGTGCAGAGGTGTCTAGCTCATCGGGGTCCACTGAGGATAGGGGCAGTCACCTAGTGCATTGTGTGGCAAGGGCTGCTACTGAGACCCCCGAGCGCACATACAAACCGGGAGCACTGCTTGGCCTCTGCTGACCCAACTCACCTGAAGCACATGGAAATCAGAAGCATCACAAGGCAGTGCAGTCCCCCAGTCCTCTCCGAGAAGGCATCATTAGCACCCCTGCTCCAGAGCTGACATTACACCCTTCAGTTTCCAGTAATCATACTTTATAGAGTAGCAGAGGATCCAGATTCAAGAACCTGTTTACTATTACTGGAGCTCTGCTGCCACCAGGTGGACTAAGGGCTCTGCATCACTCTCAGTCAATCGAGCAGAAATCACCAGATGATTTCCATAGGAAGAATCTACAGGAGCTGTGAACAAAATCAGACAACTAACATTTAACAATGAGACGTCTTCTCGTTGTTATTCTGGAGGAGCTGAAAAGGAGCTGTTTAAAGACAGTAAGACACAAAAGGCTGATAAATGTGAGGGGGGGATTAAAGAAATTGGAAAGTTTGTATGTTAGAATGTTTGTTTGTTTTTTGCTACTTGTTGATTATATATGATGATTTTTTTATTTAGGTGCTTCTACACCACCCTGATTGTCTTCTGTGCAGAGAAGCATTTTAAAAGCTTTTAAAATCAATTAATTAATTTAATAAGTGCAGAGCTATGCATCTGCAGTACAGACATGTAAGCAAAGAGCACATGATGAGGGGCAGGGAGTGAGAATGCTGATGAGAGAGGCCTGCGACCAGAGCTGGAGGAATTGTGGGGTGCTAGGGGGACACAGAAGCGGCAGAGAGGAGGCGGCAGTGCTGTCTCTCTGCTGGTCACTGGTGAGACCTTGCAGTGTGCCACAGCCAAGTTATAGGATACCAGAAGGGAGACTCGGGCGCCGGTTCTGGTTCAAGTGTATCGGGTGCTCTAGGCGAACTGTCAGCCTTATGCCTCCCCCCCCAACCCCAAGATTCTTATACTTAACAATCATGGTCATGCCAACACCACCCCTCCTATAGCAATCTGATAAAAACGCGTAATTGGCCACTGCACCTTTGGATATTAAGGGCTCGATATTCAGTGGCGATGGCTAGCCGCCGTAGCAAAACATTACACCCAGATATTCAATGCCGGGGTCATATCCGGGCCCTGGCATTGAATATCTGGCTTGTCTGCATGCCATGAAGCTCACCGGGCAGCAATATTCAGCGTCTGCTCAGTTAGCTTCAGTGGCGAACGTTAGGACTTTCACCACAGTGGCTCAATATCACTGCTGCTCGCTTATCGCTGGGTGTCACCCTTCCCCCCGCCACGGTCTGCCTCAGAACACCCAGATGCCACTGCAGTGACAGCGCCTGGGGATACTCAGCGGCACCAGCCATGTTAGTGCCAAGGCGATGAACGGGGCGAGCAGATCTGCTAATCCCTTCCTTGCATGCATGAATGTGCACGCCCCCTGCAGGTGAAAGAAGGTGCTGACGGCTCTTTTATTGCTGTAGCTCTCAGGATCTTTGGATTTGTTTTGACTTCTGCTGCTCTTTGCTGCTCGTCAGACGCTACTGCCCTAGGTGACCACCTAATCTTGCCTAATCTTTGGGCCGGCGCTGGGGAGACATTTTGGCCTCTGGTTTTGAACTTGTATCCTAAAGCGGTGTGGTATTTGTAATCCTTGATTCCAGCCATAGAACAAAAAGCTGCAGGTCCCATAATGCCTCAGGACAGGTTTGCCAGAAACCCAGGACTGGGTTAACATCTCTCTCCCATGGGCAGAAACAAGAAGTCTTTGCCGCGATTGCAGTAGCCTCCAACCTGAAGCGATCACGGCTCCTCTCTGCGAATGGTGGACAAACCTTTGGTGGGGCCTGGGCCCATGTGGTCCACCCCGTTCTGACACCTATGGCAAGAGTAATCTTCTGCTAGTGTACCTGCATACTGTACCTGAAGCCAACTCGAACATACTCAATCCATCTTCAAAAACGGAGGTAACCCATTCACTTATTACTAATGCCCACCATATATAAATTCCATCATAGGACCATTCACAAAAAAATGTCCAAAAGGGAGCTCAATACACAAACGCCCAACAAAACTATGGGGTGTGTTCATACAGCCCATCATCGCTTCCCACAAGAAAACCTTTTTTTCTTTCTTTCTTTTATTAAATTGCAATAAAAATGTTCATTCACTACTTCATAGCCCTCTTTCATGAAACCACTTATCTTTTGAGGTTGACTTGACCTCTCCAATAAGTGTCCATAGACGGCAAAAATGCCTCACAGATTTCCTTTGCAGGCTCTTCAGTTCTTCATCCACATACATGTATCCTCTTGTGAATGTACTGACCCTTTTCACCTTCCGGTTTCATTATGGATTGCTACAAAAAAAAGGAGTTATGTGAACGGATCCAGAAACTACTAAAAAATTACTAACTTATTTGTAACATTACATTACCATATCATGGTGGACTACAACTCCCAAATACCACACATGGGTAGAGAAGTCATTGCGGGAGACCTTTTCTTAAAGAAACCAATGCCACTCCACCTCATTATTCAATCCTAAGGAGGCACACATCTGCCAATTAAAAATAAATTGTTGTTCTTGGTGTGCCAGACTCTTTGAAAGATCCCCAGCACCAAACCCCTCCACTTGTATTAATACAAAATAATGGAGGTCCTCCACCTAAGAGATGCCATACTGGGTCAGACCAACATCCATCAAGCCTAGTGTCCTGTTTCCAACAGTGGCCAATCCAGGCCACAAATACCTGGGAAAGTTCTCAAAGAGGAACACAGGTTCCACAATGCTTGTCCCAGGGCAAGCAGTGGATTTCCTGGGTCCTCTTTAATAATGGTTTATGGACCCTTCCTCAAACCTTTTTTAAATCCAGTTACACTAACAGTTTTTAGTACATCTTCTGGTAACAAATTCCAGAGTTTGATTATGCATTGAGTAAAAAAATATTTTCTCTTATTAGTATTAAATAGGTTGCATTGTAGCTTTAGTGTGTGTCCTCTGGTCTTTCTACTTTTCGATAGTATAAACAACCGATCTATGTTTACTCGTTCCACTCCATTCATTAATTTATAGACCTCTATCCTATCCCCCCTCAGCCGTCTCTTTTCCAAGTTGAAGAGCCCCAACATTTTAATCCCCTTCTCATAGGGGTATTCTTCCATTCCCTTTACCATTTTTGTTCTCTTCTTTGACATTTTCTAATTCAGCTATATTTATTTATTTCATTTTATATACTGCATTATTTCAGTGCTATATCAGTGCAGTTTACATTGAACAGGCATCACAGAACAATATAATAAACATCTAGCATTGCATAATCAACAATAAACATATTAAGCTATATCCTTATTAATATATGGTGATAAGAAATGAACAAAATATTCAAGGTGCAGTCGCACCATGGAACGATACAGAGGCATCCGTTACAAGGTACTTCTAAACACATTCAAAATCAAACAGAACATCTCCGCAGATAGTCTAAAACCCCTCATCAAACCTGACCCAGGCACCAGACCCAGAAGGAGAGGCACATCAGACACTATCAACATACCCAGAGCCTTTGCCAAAACAAGAAAAGACACTTCAAGAAGAGCATTATCCCTGGCCACACCAGTGCTATGGAACTCACTCCCCGACAACCTGAGATCAACAACAGACCTCAAAGACTTCCGGAAGATGCTCAAAACAACGCTCTTCACAGAACACTACAAGGACATCACATGAACTGTCCAACGGGACCTCTCTCTCTGTTCACCAAAATGTAAAAAATGTAAATAGTTTCTGTACATATCTCATACTGTATATAGCTCACCACGCAATCAACTACAGCCATTTACACACACGTGCCTCGATTTACCACTGCACGCCCACACCCACGCACCCTGCCACTCGATTTACCACTGCACGCCCACACCCACGCACCCTGCCACTCGATTTACCACTGCACGCCCACACCCACCCTGCCACTCGATTTACCACTGCACGCCCACACCCACGCACCCTGCCACTCGATTTACCACTGCACGCCCACACCCACGCACCCTGCCACTCGATTTACCACTGCATGCCCACACCCACGCACCCTGCCACTCGATTTACCACTGCATGCCCACACCCACGCACCCTGCCACTCGATTTACCACTGCATGCCCACACCCACACACCCTACCACTTGATTTACCACTGCATGCCCACACCCACGCACCCTGCCACTCGATTTACCACTGCATGCCCACACCCACACACCCTGCCACTCGATTTGTTTGATGTGTGATCCTCTTCGATTTCAGGATAAAGCGGTATATAAATCCTTTTAAATAAATAAACAAATAAATAAATTATAATATCCTTTGTTTTATTCTCCATTCCTTTCCTTATGATTCCTAGCATTCTAGGAATGCTGATGTCAGGCTGCTTGCCATTGTGATACAAGTGGATATACTGGGGAGACAGGTTCCTCTCCACACTTAGCAGGCGAGTCCTAAGGAATAGAACAGGGATGTACCATTGAGATAGGTTCTTCTCCAAATTCAGCAATCGAGTCCTCAGAAATAGAACAGAGTTGTAATGGGGAGACAGGTTCCTCCCCACCTCATTACAAAAAACTAAGCAAGCTACCAGCAATAGAGCCTTCAGGTATACAGCTACCATCCTTAGGAACTCTCGCCCTGATTCTATCAGATTAACCAAGGACTTACAAACTTTCCACAAACAATTAGAAACTCTTCTTTTCACAGAATACTATAATTCAACCACCTCTATTATCCCATCCTCCCCTACCTCTATCCATATTCCCTCTGATGGGAATATTCCCTTGTTACCCGCTCTTCGGTCATTCTGTACTGTAAATAGTTCAGACTCAGCTTCCACAATACTTCTGTATAGGTGCCTAGCTGACATGTATATAGTTCATTATATTATAATTCTATTATAGTTTTGATATGGTCTCTGTAATCAAGTTCTGGTATTTTTATTCAATGTAAACCGCCCCTGATTGATGGAAGGGGCGGTATATAAGAATTGTTTAAATAAATAAAATAAATAAATAAGAACATAAGAAAAGCCATATTGGGTCAGACCAAGGTCCATCAAGCCCAGTATCCTGTTTCCAACAGTAATCAATCCAGGTCCTTGATTCCAGCCATAGAACAAAATGCTGCAGGTCCCAAAAAGACACACAGGTTCTATAATGCTTGTATTGGGACAAGCATGGGATTACCTGGGTCCTCCAGGAACTTGTCCAAACCTTTTTTAAACCCAGCTACACTAAATCCTCTGGTAACAGATTCTAGAGTTGGATTCCGCGTTGAATGAAAAAATATTTTCTCTTATTAGTCTTAAATGGGTTACACTGTAGCTTCATTGCATATTTTTTTTATGCCATAAAGAATCGATCTACGTTTCCCCGTTCAACTCCATTCATTAATTTATAGACCTCTATCTTATCTCCCCTCAGCTGTCTCTTTTCCAGGTAGAAAAGCCCTAACCTTTTTAGCCTCTCCTCATAGGGATATCTTTCCATCCCCTTTACCATTTTGGTGGCTCTTCTCTGTACCTTTTCTAATAACGCTATATCCTTTTTAAGATACGGCGAACAGAATTGCACACAATATTCAAGGTGCGGTTGCATCATGGAACAATACAGAGGCATTATAATATCCTTTATTTTATTCTCTATTCCTTTCCTTATAATTCCTAGCATTTTATTTGCCTTCTTGGCTGTCCCTACACACTGGGCAGAGGGTTTCAACATGTTATCCATGATGATGCCTAAATCTTTTTCTTGGGTGGTGATTCCTAATGATGAACTGTCATTAGGCGTCAACAATAGTTTGGGTTGTTCTTTCCTAGGTACATAACTTTGCACTTGTCCACATTAAATTTCATCTGCCATTTTGAACGTCCAGTCTTCCAATTTATCAAGGTCCTCTTGCAATTTTTCACAGTCCTCTTGAGTTTTAAAAACTTTGAATAATTTTGTGTCATCTGCAAATTTGACTACTTCACTTGTTATTCCCATTTCCAGGTCATTTACGAATATGTTAAAAAGTAGCGGACCCGGCATAGATCCCTTGGGTACTCCACTATGCACCTTTCTCCTTTGGGAAAATTGGCCATTCAGCCCTACTCTCTGCTCTCTATCTTTTAACCAGCACCTAATCCACAATAATACACTTCCTCCTATCCCATGACTTTTTAACTTCGCCAAGAGTCTCTCATAAGGGATCTTGTCAAAGGCTTTCTGAAAATCCAGATATACTATATGGACCGGCTCACCTTTGTCTACCTGTTTATTCACACTTTCAAGACAAGAACATCCTTGGCTAAAGCCATGTTGGCTTTCTCCCATTAAACCATGACTATCTACATATTCAATAATTTTGTTCTTTATAATGGTTTCTACCATTTTGCCTGGTACTAATGTCAGGCTTACCAGTCTGTAGTTTCCCAGATCATCCCTGGAACCCTTTTTAAAAATTGGAGTTATATTGGCCATTCACCAATTTTCAGGTCTATAGATGATTTTAATGATAGTTCACAGATTAATAATAGTAGGTCTGCAAACTCATATTTCAGTTCTTTGAACAGCCTCGTGTGTATACCATCTGGTCCAGATGATTTGCTACTGTTTGGTTTATCAAATGGTTGTAATATATCTTCCCGGTTTATCGATATTTCTGTCAATTCTTCCGATGCATCACCATGAAATACCATTTCAGTCATGGGTAACTTCCCTACATTTTCTTCAGTAAAGACCAAATCACTATGGCCTTGTCCCCTCTTAATGCTCCTTTTACCCCTCTATCATCTAATGGTCCAACTGACTCTCTCAGAGGTTTTTTGCTATGAATGTACTTGAAAAAGTCTTTTTTACACGTTTTGCTTCCACAGCAAGCATCTTCTCAAATTCTCTCTTTGCCTGTCTTATCAATGCCTTCCTCTAACTTGCCAGTGCTTATGTTTTTTCTAGTTTTTGTCATTTGGCGCCTTTTTCTATTTCCTGAAAGATGTTTTTTTGGCTACAGCCTCTCTGACCTCACTCTTAACCCATACTGGCAGTTTTTTGAACATCCTTCCAACTTTCTTAAAGTATGGAATGCAGCTGGTCTGGGCTTCCAAGAAAGTATTTTTAAGTAAAGCCCATGCTTGATGTAAATCTTTAACCTCTGCAACTGCTCCTTTTAGTTTTTTCTTAACTTTCTTCCTCATTTTATCATAGTCTTCCTTTTGAAAGCTAAAAGGTAGTACTGTGGATTTCCTTGCCATCCTTCTTACATTTATGAAATCAAACACAATCATGCTATGATCACTATTACCAAGTGGCCCCAACACCCTTATCTCGCGCACCAGATCTTGTGTACCACTAAGGACTAGGTCCAAAACAGCTTCCGCTCTTGTTGTTTCATGAACCAGCTGCTTCAAGAAGCAGTCATTTATTTATTTATTTACATTCTCTTATATACCACGCTATTCTGCATCAGTGCGGTTTACATTGAACAAACTGAAATTACTTTGAACAGGGTATGATAACTTGGAGATAACTATTTTACAGGGAACATGGGCTATGGAGGGTTAAGTGACTTGCCCAAGACCACAAGGAGCACCTGTGGGACTAGAAACCCCAGTCCTTCCAGCCCAAGGTTGTCCTCTAGTGGGATTTATTTCATCTAGAAACTTTATCTCCCTAACATATCCAGCCCTGACACTCACCCATTCGATACTGGGGTAATTGAAATCACCCATTATTATTACTGTATTGTAACGTTTGTTAGCTTCCCTGATTTCTTTGAGCATTTCATCATCCATTTGTTCATGCTGACCAGTTGGTCGGTAGTATACCTCCACTGCCATCACCTTCCCCTTTTTACAAGGAATTTCAATCCATAGAGATTCTATTATGTATTTTTTTCCTGCAAAACTTTAATTCTTTGTGACTCAATGCCCTCTCTAACATAGAGTACAACCTCTCCACCAATTTGATCTACTCTATCATTGTGATATAACTTGTACCCAGGTATCACAGTGTCCCATTGGTTGTCCTCCTTCCACCATGTCTCTGTGATACCAATCATATCTAATCTCTCATTTATTGCTATATATTCTAACTCTCCTATCTTATTTTTTAGACTTCTAGCATTTGCATACAGGGAGTGTCAGGGCCGGCTCCATGAAGAATGACAGGGGCGATGCTATTGGATGTGACAGGACTCCTTTAGTGGGAGTGTCAGGGCCGGCGCCATGAAGAATGACAGGGGCGATGCTATTGGACGTGACAGGACTGCTCTAGTGGGAGTGTCAGGGCTGGTGCCTTGAAGAATGACAGGGGCGATGCTATTGGACGTGACAGGACTCCTCTAGTGGGAGTGTATGGTGTCATGCTGCCGCCCCAGAGGCCAAGGTTGGCATGGGCAGGTCAGATGGACATGAGAGTTTTTTTATATATTTTGAATTTGGTCCTTCTGTAAGAGGTCTTGGTAATATTCCCAGGACCTTCCGGGGGCCAAAGCTCAAGAGAACACAATAGCCAGAATGTAGGGAAAATAAGGCTTTATTTCCCTTTAAGCACAATGGTTCAAGTTATGGGAGACTACTTCAACCAACTGAAAGAAACCTTGCTTCAGGCAACAAAAAGAAAATATATTCACACTTGCTTTGTTTAACTGTGGCTTCACAGTACTTGGCATAAACAAACTTTACAGGCATTCGCTACTATTCACTGTTTTATGTTTCATGCACAGACCTTAGGCTACCTGCCTGACAGTAGCTACAGTCCATCGGGGTTTCAGGTGGGTCTTCGTTGAATTCCACCTGCATGGGCTGAGTATCAGACAGCTGTGAATCAGTGTCAGTAAACTCTTGAGGAGTGTACTGAGGTTTCTCATATAACACATTTACTAGCTTCCAATGTTCAGCATTCAAGTCAGGGCCGCGCCCATGTGAGTGTTTGTTATGGCAGTTACTTCCCCTTGCAGGCTGCCTTATGTTATACAGTCTTTTTACCAAGGGCTTGTGCCCTGTTTCACCAACAGTTTGATAGGGAGGATATACTCCAGTATCTTGTGTTTCCTGTCTTCTTAACTTATATTGCTTATCAGAATAAAAAGGTATTTTACCTTGTTTAGTTGAGCCCCACGTCCCGGTCCCGCTGTAGTTCAGCCTTTCTTGAGCAGTAGGCTTTTCACACTCCAGCTGTCCTTCATGCAGAGTCACCACTCTCTCACATTCACACCTTTTACCATTTGAATAAGGAATATTACCATTTGCAGCCAAGACTTCATCCTTGCTCAGATAATGCTCACTGTGTCTTGCATTTACTGCTGCCGGTTCTTCACACCAAACTCTGGGGTTTATTTCTCCCCTTGTGCCTTTCTTTCCAGTACCTCTCAACCAAGGACTCCTGGAACTCTGTGGCCTCGGATTCACTATGCCCTCCTGCCAGGAACTCCTTCCTCTCTGGTGCTCTGGACACTCCTTATGGTGCTCTCCTTCTTGGTTCCTTTCCAGAAGCTCTCTGTGGTGTGACTCTCCGTGGTCTGCTTTTCCTTGATAAGCCTCTTCTTGATATGCCTCCTTTTGGTAGGCCTTCCTTGGTATGCCTCCCCTTGGTCTCTCTCTCCCTGGTCTCTCTCTAACTTGTCCTAGTTCCTCCTTTTCAAGTTCCCAGCCTTTCTTCAGGGGAACTCCCCCTTTTCTCCATTGGCTGTTAGGTTGCATTACCTCATCAGCTCTGAGGTGCAGTTCTCTGGGCCTTGGAAGGTCACTCCTGCTCCCTCTATTGGGCTCCTCATAACATTGCAGCTGATGATAAAATCTTTTTTCAGGATTTAAAACCCTTTTTTCTCCATGAATAGGCTCTGCGGTACCACAATGGCCAGTCCTTTAAGAACGACAGGGGCGATGCTATCGGACGTGACAGGACTCCTCTAGTGGGAGTGTCAGGGCCAGCATCATGAAGAATGACAGGGGCGATGCTATTGGATGTGACAGGACTCCTTTAGTGGGAGTGTCAGGGTCAGCGCCATGAAGAATGACAGGGGCGATGCTATTGGACGTGACAGGACTGCTCTAGTGGGAGTGTCAGGGCTGGTGCCATGAAGAATGACAGGGGCGATGCTATTGGACGTGACAGGACTCCTCTAGTGGGAGTGTATGGCCAGTCCTTTAAGAACGACAGGGGCGATGCTATCGGACGTGACAGGACTCCTCTAGTGGGAGTGTCAGGGCCAGCATCATGAAGAATGACAGGGGCGATGCTATTGGACGTGACAGGACTGCTCTAGTGGGAGTGTCAGGGCCGGTGCCATGAAGAATGACAGGGGCAATGCTATTGGACGTGACAGGACTCCTCTAGTGGGAGTGTCAGGGCCGGCGTCATGAAGAATGACAGGGTTGGACGTGACAGGACTCCTCTAGTGGGAGTGTCAGGGCCGGTGCCATGAAGAATGACAGGGGCGATGCTATTGGATGTGACAGGACTCCTCTAGTGGGAGTGTCAGGGCCAGTCCATGAAGAATGACAGGGATGATGCTATTGGATGTGACAGGACTCTTCTAGTGGGAGTGTCAGGGCCAGTCCATGAAGAATGACAGGGACGATGCTATTGGATGTGACAGGACTCCTCCAGTGGGAGTGTCAGGGCCAGTCCATGAAGAATGACAGGGACGATGCTATTGGATGTGACAGGACTCCTCTAGTGGGAGTGTCAGGGCCAGTCCATGAAGAATGACAGGGACGATGCTATTGGATGTGACAGGACTCCTCTAGTGGGAGTGTCAGGGCCAGTCTATGAAGAATGACAGGGGCGATGCTACTGGATGCACTTGCCCCACCCCTCCCCCTACTGGGGCTTTGTTCAGAAGCTTTCCTCTGTGAGCACATGAGCTGCTGACCATCCATGTGCTGCTGCTTCCTGCTTGGGAGAACACCCTCGTTGCAAGCCTCAGCTACCTTTGTATGCTCTGTTCAGGCATTTTCCTGTACCTGTCTAGAATCTAGCTTGTTGTTTATTGTTCCGTCTATATTTCTGTTTTGTCAGTGTGTGTCCTATCTTCTGTCCATCCTTTACCCAGCTCCTCCCCTCTGCAGTGCTCTGTCTCCCTTCTCAACACATTATTACCCTCCCACCCAGCCCTGGTCTAACACTCTTTCATAGCCTTCTTCTGCTCATTGACACAATTACCAGGTGCACATGAAGCCATCAGCACTTTCTCTACCTTTCCACCTCTATCTCCTTTGATTTGCATTTTCTCCTCTTCTCCCTTTCCTATGGCTTCACATCACTTTGCGTTCTTGATGTTAACTCTCCCTAATCTTTTCCTCACATTTGCACAGTTCCATGGCTCTACTTCTTATTACTCACTCCTTACTGTCCCCACCTCCCCCGTCTTCTATGTTATCATCTGCCCTTGAGCTTCAGCATTTTCTTCCTCTCATTCAGTCATCTCCACTCTCACTGGGGGAACCTCCTCCTCTCTCCCCTGTTCTCTCCTACTCCTTCTGTCATCTGGAGATGTCAACCCTAACCCTGGCTCCCCTAGACCTTTTTCACACTCTCAGGGTAGATCAATGCATAACCTTTCTAATCGTGTTCATATCCCTCTCCTGTCTTCCTTTTCTCTCCCTTTTTCATGCGCCTTGTGGAATGCATATTCTGTCTCCAGTAAACTTGCCTTCATTCATGAGCTCTTGATCTCTAATACTCTGCATCGTCTAGCTCTTACTGAAAGTTAGCATTTCCTGAAGATTCTGTTTCAGTTGCGGCACTCTGTCACAGAGGCTACCTATTTTCCCATATACCTTGGCTCATTGGCCATGGTGGTGGTGTTGGGTTCCTACCCTCTCATTCCTATCAATTTCAGCCGCTCCTTCTGCCTCCATCTAATTCCTTTGAAGTCCATGCCATCCACCTATTTTCTCCACTATTTCTCTGGGTAGTTGTCATTTATCATCCTCCCAACAAGTCCATCTCTATACCTTTCTCAATGACTTTGACTTCTAGCTCTCCTCCTTTCTGGATGTATCTTCCCCTTCCCTTATTCTTGGGAATTTTAACATTCATGCTGATGACCCTTCTGACCTTTATGCCTTAAAGTTTCTTTCCCTAACTTCTCATTCAACCTCCAGTTGTGCTCTACCGCCCCTCCTCACAAGCATGGCTACTGCCTTGACCTTGTTTTCTCCTCCAACTGCTCACCCTCAAACTTCTCCAAACTTAGTTCTGCCCTAATCTGACCATCACCTGCTAACCTTCACCCTTAACCACCCCCCATCTTGGCCTCTTTTGATCTCCACCAACATGTTTACAAACCTTCACACTATCGACCCTTCAGCTCTCTCCACTACAGTCTTATCACCTCTTTCCTCCACTATGTCATCTGAGTCCAGTGATGGAGCAGTATCCTCCTATCACACAATCCTCTCCTCTGTTCTGGATGCATTTTCTCCTCCCATTCTATGCCCTATAGAGTGTACCGTACCTCAACCCTGGCTGTCCTCAAAAACCCGCTACCTATGTTCCTGTACCCACTCAGCTGAGCACATTTGGTTTAAATCACATACCCTTGCTGACTACCTACATTTCAAATAAATGCTAGTCTCTTTCCAGTCAGCCATAGCACTCGCCAAGCAAGAGTACTATGTCCATCTGATTAACTCCACCTCTCGCAAGACCACCTGCCATCTTGACACTATCCCCTCTTCCTGGCTTTCTGAACCCGCTCTTGCCCTTCTCCCTACTGCCCTATTAACAACTCTAGTCTGTCTTTGGCATTTTTCCCTCAGCATGGAAACACGCTTTGGTTCGCCCCATTCTTAAGTACACCTCATCAGATACTACCCTGCCTTCCAGCTACAGACTGGTCTCCCATCTTCCTTTTCTGTCAAAAATTCTGGAAAAACTTGTTTTTTCACAATTCGTCACCACTTGGATTCCACTAACACCCTCCATCCTCATCAAGCTGGTTCCACCTGGGTCACAGCATGGAAACCATTATCCTATCCCTCGTCAGTGAAGTTCATGAATCTCTGGATAAAGGCAAAGTCACTCTCATAGTCTCCATTAATCTTTCTTTCGCTTTTGGTCTTGTCGATCACTCTCCTTCTTTCTCGCCTTCATCACTTTGATCTTCGTGGCACTGTTCTCCACTCGCTTGACTCTTTTCTCTCTAAATGATCCTTCTCAGTTTACTCCAACTCCTCCAGTTCTGCTTCCATTCCTCTGCACTGTCATCTTCCACAGGGTTCTGTTCTTGTTCCAATACTATTCAATGTCTTCTTCGCCCCACTCTCCTCATTCAACAACTAGGTATCTCCACATACTATTATGCTGATGACATCCTGTTTCTTCTGCACCCTCTTCACGATCTCTCTCCTCTCAACACCTGCCTGTCTCCCATTGCTGACTGGCTTCACAGTAATCGGTTTTCCCTTAACCGGTATTGCCCCTTTGCCCACTTCTACCCCTCTCCTCCTCTGCAACCCTGTCTCCTTAGCTTCCTCCATCTGATACCTTGGTATAGTCCTCAATTCAGCACTGACCTTTCACGATCATATAACCTCTGTTTATTTATTTACATTCTCTTATATACCGTGCTATTCTGCATTAGTGCGGTTTACATTGAACAAACTAAAATTACATTGAACAGGGCATTATAACTTGGAGATAACTATTTTACAGGGAACATGGGCTATGGAGGGTTAAGTGGCTTGCCCAAGACCACAAGGAGCACCTGTGGGACTAGAAACCCCAGTCCTTCCGGCCCAAGGTTGCTGTCCTCTAGTGGGATTTGAACCCCCGACCTTCCGGCCTAAAGTACCTTGCCCCAACCACTAGGCCACTCCTCCACACTGTTGTCCACAAATCCCTTTTCACCATATGCCAGATCTCTTTGACCTTTTCTTTCTCCCTCTGCCTTGACTACCTTATTGCTCTCCCTTTGATTTTCTGGCTGATTATTGCAATATCATGTATGCGAGTCTCCCACAATACCAACTCTGTCATCTTCCCCCCATCCAGAATGACTCTGTCCACTCATGCTTCATGCTATGACCATGTCACCCCTCTTCTGGCTCACTTTCATTGGTTCTACTACTACTACTACTGAAAATTTGTATAGCACTACAAGACGTATGCAGTGCTGCACAGACACATGTAAAAGACAGTTCCTGCTCATCAGAGCTTACAATTTAGTCAAGACAGACAAAACAGTAGCTGTAGACATGGGATACATCTAGGGGGAATGGTAAGAAAACACAAAGGAGACCAGGCGAGTAAAGATTCAAAAGCGGCAAAGAAGAGATGAGTTTTCAGCCTGAATTTGAAAAAGGCCCGAGAAGGCACCTGACATACAGACTCAGGTAGTTTGTTCCAGGCATAAGGATCAGCAAGATGAAAGGAGTGAAGTCTGGAATTAGCAATAGAAGAAAACAGATAGAAGCGATTTGCTAGAAGAGCGGAGTTCCCGAGGGAGTGGTAAAGGGAGAGAGAAGAGAGGAAAGGTAGTGAAGAGCTGCAGAGTGAATGCACTTATAGGTCAGGAGGAGAAGTTTGAACTGGATGCAGAAATGGATAGGGAGCCAATGAAATGACTTGAGAAGAGGTGTATATGAGCATGATGAGGCTGGCGGAAGATTAGCCGCGCAGCAGAGTGTTGAACAGATTGGAGGGAAGAGAGATGATTTAGTTTTGAATCCATTTCAAAATTCTCCTACTGGTTCATAAAGTTCATCACATGGGTATTCCTTCTTATCTTTCTTCTAGCATTATTTTTCATGCCCCACACTGTCCCCTCCACTCACTCCATTCAAAGAACCTTCATCCTCCCTCTGCTTCTTATGCTCGGTATCAACTCACGCGGCATTCAGCCTTTTACTTTCTTGGCCCTACCTGTGGAAAAATCTTCCCCTCCACCCTTTGACTAGAGCCCTCCCTCACCAGATTTAAGACCAAGCTTAAAACGTTCCTGCTTTATGAGGCTGTTGACATCCCCATCACCTGATCTACCAGACATAAGAACATAAGATATGCCATACTGGGTCAGACCAAGGTCCATCTAGCCCAATATCCTGTTTTCAACAGTGGCCAATCTAGGTCACAAGTACCTAGCAGTTTCCCCAAAAGTCACAGGACCTTGTGGATGATTATCAGTCTCCCTTTTCTCTGTTGATGATTATCAGTCTCCCTTCTCTCTGTTCATAGCTATCTCACTCCCCTCTTCCCCCCCCCCCCCCCCCCCCCGCTTTCTCCTGGTGTTAATGTGATCCTTTCTTGTCCATGATTTTGGAGTTCCTTTCATCTGCTCTCTTTACTTATGTGTTTATTGTGAACCACTCTGCCAATTTGCTTGAAGGGCGGTATATCAAATTTTAGGAAACAAACATAACTCTTGCCTGTTCTAGGCCCACTGCTTTTTAACATATTCATAATTGACCTGGGAATGAGAATAACAAGTGATGTGATCAAATTTGCAGATGATACAAAATTATTCAAAGTTATAAAAACACAAGAGGATTGTGAAAAATTGCAAGAGGACCTTGATAAACTGGAAGACTGGATGTCCAAATTGCAGATGAAATTTAATGTGGACAAGTACAAAGTTATGCACCTAGGAAAGAATAACCCAGATTACGGCTACATGATGCAAGGTTCCACATTAGGAACCACCACACAGCAAAAGGAGTTATGTGTCATCGTGGATAATACATTGAAACCCTCTGTCCAGTGTGCAGCGGTGGCCAGGAAAGCAAATAAAATGCTAGGAATCACATGGAAAGGAATGGAGAATAAAACCAAGGATATTATAATGCTTCTAAATCGTTCCATGATGCAACCGCACTTTGAATATTGTGTGCAATTCTGGTCACCATATCTTAAAAGGATATAACAGGGGGGGGGCGGAGCCCGATGTCCAGCGGGATGGTCGCATAACGCTGAGGCTCCCGAGAGGCCTACTCAGAATCCTGAATTAACACCGGACAAACTTGAATTTCTGCTCTGATCTTGCCGGGGCATATTGGTGAGATGGCGGGGACCAAACCCACGCGCCTGGAATTTGGATCTCCAGCGGCTTCTCACGGTAAACGCTCCAAAACTGAACCCCCGTCCCCGCAGAAGGGGCTGGCTTTCCGCGAGGGCCCCGAAATGCAGCAGGAAATCCTCGCAGAAATTAGAGGGGTTAAGGACCTCGTGCAGTCAAACGGTGAAGCACTTCGAGCGCTGAGGGAAGATCTTGGTGTACTGCAAGGCAGGCTAGAGGGGCTCTCTTCGCGTCAGGACAAAATGGAGAGTATATTAGACTCCCATGCGGTCCGGCTGTCCAAACTCGACAAAGTTGAACGTCAGGTGCGGGCCTTGCAGAAAGAAGTGGAAGATGGCAATAATAGAGCGCGCCGCAACAACCTACGACTCGTGGGCATACCGGAGGGAGCGGAATTGGGAGACATGAAGGAGTTTTTAAGTAAAATCCTCCCTTCCCTGCTCCAAATCACCTTTACCAAAGAATTGGAGATCGATCGCGCTCATCGTGTACCCACAAACATAACGCTCAACAGGAAGACCCCGCGGCCTATCATCTTTCGACTTTTGAGATATCAACATGTGGAACAAATTCTCAGTGCCTCCCGGGCAAAGGGCCATGTGGAGTTTGAGAGCCACAAGGTCTCCTTCTATCCTGACTTGGCTAAACCCACAGTCGACCGTCGAAAGCGCTTTCTGGAATTTTGGCCGAGGCTTCAACAACTACAAGCACGCTATGGCCTGATGTACCCGGCCAAGCTCCGAGTCACGCTTCACAATCAGACAAGAACATTTGAGGACCCTGATCTACTAGCGGAGTTTTTGGACTCTAAAGAAGCCGACTTGATGCGCTGACTTCCAGAATATTCCTGCCAGTACTCTCACATCCGCTGTACCTGCCATATTGGATTTACCGCAGCGCAGTGAAGAGTCTGTCGAGGGCGGTTTGTTGCCTTATTTTGAAGATATTTGGGACCCGACTCCATCTACCCATAGCAGCCTCGACGAGTATCAGAGACAGTGTTTCTTATGGACTCTGGTGTTTCTTTTCTTTTATTATGTCAATATCTTCCTCTCTAGGGCCTCCTCCCGCAGACATCTGGTCGCCATATTCATTGGGGGTTTTGCTTCTTCTCTAAGTTACTTTGGTATATACTTTTCAATATGGGTGTATTGGCCAGCATACTTGGTGTTTATGTCATTATTGTACAGATTCTGATTATGTTGTAAGTTTTCAAGCGCTCTTACCTAAAATGTCTATTATCGATTGATGGCACCATGTCAGATTTTCTCATTGAACGTACAAGGAATCAATAATCCGATAAAACGGAGGAAACTCCTAAGCTATCTAAGTCATGAAGCTGCGGACCTGATTTTCCTCCAAGAAACACATTTTAATTCGAAGGAAACTCTCAACCTCAATATTAAACCTTACATGGTGGCCACCTATTCCCCAGCTGTTTCTAGGAAATGTGGGGTTGCCATATTGGATAGGAAATCTCTGCATGCTACTATTGTTGCGACTTGCTCAGATACAGCGGGTAGATGGCCCAGAGTTCACCTCAAGATAGGTAACTTTAAAGTTACATGTATATGCCTTCATGCTCCTAATGTGGATGACCCTGCCCTTTTGCTATTATTGCTCAGGTTACGCAGGCCTCTGCTAATACTTCCTTGATATTGGGGGGGATTTCAATTTAGTTCTTGATCCTCTGATAGACAAATAACCGCCTAGGACAAGTGGTCCCCCCAAGAGTCACATCGCGCTTGCCTCAGTGATCAAAGATATTGTTCTAGTTGATCTATGGAGGTTACTACACCCCAATGAGCTTGACTTTACCTTCTTCTCTTCCCCTTACAAATCCCAGTTTCGCATAGATTCCTTTCTAATCTCAACACTGTTAGTTCCTCAGGTGGACGTTGTAAAGATTCACTCCCAGCATATTTCAGATCATGCTGCTATTTCTTTTCAATACCACACTACTGCACTTCAAGGGAATCCGGGGGCCTGGTTCTTTGATAGAGCCCTATCAACTCAGCCAGCGTTCCGGTTAGAAATTCGAGCAGCCATACATGATTACTTCCAGACCCTGGTACTCCAGGGGGATCTGGACACCTCAACAGCTCTTCCCTGCAGCTCGTTGGGAAATCTTTTCTGATTTATATAGGGAATTTGCGTTACTAGCGCAACATTACTTTCAATTGATGTAGTTTCCATGCTGCCTCAAAAGTGCTCCAATCATGCCGCCTTCTGTCCTTACTAAGGATGGGCTATTAGAACTATTTCACTCTATTAGTAGTACACATGGGATAGCCTCTAACTTTTACAAACTATTATGTCAGGGTACAGATACTGCCACTTGTAGAGTCCAACAAGCCTGGGATCGCTAACCGCAAACCACTTTAATCCCTGTGCATTGGAGCGTTTTCTGGAGCAAAATAGTGCGGGTTTCCCGCTCTGCCTCAGTTACCCAAACTCAGCTCTCGTCTTTAGCACATAGCTGTTCTTATATTCCAGGAAAATAGCCAAATGGAACACAACTGCCAGGGACCAGTGTAGGTCTTGCCATACTGATGTGGGAACCCTTGCTCATGTTCTTTATGAATGTTCTTAATTACAGGTTTCTGGGGGCGGGTCTGGGGTCGTATTTCACTTATCTTACACCTTCACGAGCCTCTTTCTTGGAAGACTGTGGGACTCCGCTTAGTGGCGGTGGTCCCCTCTCTTCCTAAGAAGGGTCGCTCTCTCCTGATTTCATGCTGGGTATAGCCATATGTTTAATCCCGAGGACTTGGAAGGATAGCTCTCGACTTACTGTCAATGAATAGTGAACCTTGTCTGCTTATATAGTAAATATGAGCAGATATTTCGGAGAGCTATTTTCCCTGCCCAAATTCATTCTCGCTTGTCTAAATGGCAGATGCTCAATGATCATGTACAATCTGTTTATTGCTTCGACATGTCTGTTTAATGTACATTCATCATGTTTCAGATCGCCGTTAGGTTTTGTAACTCAATAATGTCAGTATACGCCCGCTTCGAGAATGATTTAGTTTTCTAGAGAAGAAGCAGGGGGGAGGGGGGTGGCAGGGGTTTACTTTGGTGTATGTATCACATTCCATGTATGTATTGTCTTTTAGTTGTATGTCTTCCTTCCTTTGTTGTTGTAAAACGAAAATAAAGAATTAAAAAAAAAAAAAAAAGGATATAACAGAATTATAAATGGTACAGAGAAGAGCCACCAAAATGGCAAAATGGCAAAGGGGATGGAAGGATACCCCTATGAGGAAAGGCTTAAAAGGTTAGGGCTCTTCAACCTGGAAAAGAGACAGCTGAGGGAGGATATGATAGAGATCTATAAAATAATGAATGGAGTAGAACGGGTAAACGTAGATAGATTGTTTACTTCATCAAAAAGTAGAAAGACTAGGGGACACACAATGAAGCTACAATGTAATCCCATTTAAGAATAATAAGAGAACATATTTTTTCATTCAACGTGTAATCAAACTCTGGAATTCATTACCGAAGGATGTAGTAAAAGCTGTTAGTGTAGCTGGGTTTAAAAGGGGTTTGGACAAGTTCCTGGAGGAAAGGTCCATAAACCATTAAAAAGAACCCGGAAAATCCACTGCTTACCCTGAGCTAAGCATTGTGGAACCTATGTACCTTTTGGAAACCTGCCAGATACTTATGACATGGATTGGTCACTGTTGGAAACAGGATACTGGACTTAATGGACCTTGGTCTGACCCAGTGTGGCATTTCTTATGTTTTTATGTCTTTTTGTTATGCTCAACTCTTTCCTCAAGTTCCCTCCTCCCAAAATCCCTCCTTCATTGTCTGCCGAAACTTTGGCTGACTATTTCCATGACAAAGTCCAGAAAATAAGCCTTGAATTCTCCACAGGGCCACCTCTACTTCATCTTCCCCCTCTTCAATCCCAAATCCTTCCCTCATCTTCAGTTGCCCTTTCTTTCTTTTCTGAGGAGGAAACTGCAAATCTACTCTCCTTCTCCAAACTGAATTTCGTCTGATCTCATTCCCACCTGTCTACTAAGCTCTATCTCTTCCGCCATTATCCTTCCATCTGTCATAGCCTTAACCTATTGCTTTCCACTGCAACCATTCTTGTGGCCTTCAAACATGCTGTTGTTACCCCTCTCCTCAAAAAGTCTTCACTAGATCACACCTGTCGTTCCAGTTATTGGCCTCTCCTCCCCTTTGCTTCAAATCTACTTGAACAAGTAGTTCACCACTGCTATCTTGAATTTCTGTTTTCTCAAGCCCTTCTGGATCCACTGCAATCTGACTTTCGTTCTGTGCATTCCATAGAAACGGCCCTTGCCAAAGTCTCCAGCAACTTGTTCCTCATCAAATCCAAAGGCCTCTACTTGATTTCCATCCTTCTTGACTTCTATTTATTTATTTATTTAACAGGGGTTTTTTTTATACCTTTATGCCAAGGTAGTTTATATGGAACAGCGCAAATATTTTGTGATTACATATAACAAAGGAAACAAACTTGGAGCTAACAAAACGGGTATTTATAGATGTTCACAGAGCATGGTTGGGGTTATGGTGTGTGTAGTTAAGTGATATCATTTAGACCAAAGTGTTCAATAAACAGATGTGTTTTTAATAGTTTCTTAAGGTCTTGAGTTGACTGAGCTGCTCTGCTAGCTTCTGGAAGTGAGTTCCAAATTGTTGGAGCAAGCAGGGAAAAGGCTCTATTGTTTGTTTGCTGCATGGTCCTGGTCTTGAAGGGGGGGGGGGGATGACTAGAAGGTTCTGATTTGCTGATCTTCTAGGCCTTGTTGAGGGTGCTCTATTGATTATGTCTTCCAGGCAAGGAGCTGATGTATTATGGATGACTTTATAGATGGTGGTTATGATCTTGTATTTTGTCCTTTGGGCTATCAGTAGCCAGTGAAGGCTCTTGAGAGTTGGTGTGATGTGTTGTCTTCTTGACGTTCCCATCAGGATTCTGGCAGCTGTATTCTGTACTAGTTGAAGTGGTCATAGTGCTTGTTTTGGCAGCCCTTGGTATATAGTATGTTGCCATATTCAAGATGGGGCGTTATGATAGTCTGAAAAATTGTTCTTAAGTCATTGCATTGTAGTAATGGTCGTAAATGCTGGAGGTATTTGAGTTTCATATAGGCTGTATTGGCAGATTTCTTGATGTGAGAAAGCTTTATTTATTTTATTTATTTAACCATTTTTTATACCGCTTTATCCTTCAATCAAAGTGGTTTACATTGTAACTCAACAGTATACGCAGAACGTTTAACCAGAGTACAACAAACGCTTAAATAGGGAAAGGGGAGGGGTAGGCCAGTAACAGGATTAACTATGTACAGTGTCATGTGAGTATGACATAAACCATGTACAAGTTCAGTCCGTGGAGTTAATGATGAGTTGTTGGTCCATGGCCAAGGGTCAACAGGTGGTAGTTTGGGACTTTTTGTCAGTCAGGTGGTTAAGTGATGTGTCCCAGGTGGTTGTGTAGAGTAGAGTTTTCAGCTTCTTCCTGAAGTTTTTAATGTCTGTAGTCACATGTTATCTGGGAGAGAGTTCCATGGTGATGGGGCATATAGTGAAAGCACTCTTCTGGATGTGGATTGGTTGGTCCTTTGGGAATCGTAGGGTGTGATGATCATATGCTTGTGGTTATTTCTCCTGGGTCGGGTGCTTGTGTCTCTAATTATGAGGTCTTGTAGGATGTTGGCTGTTGATTGGTTGACGATTTCAAAGATGTTTAAATTTGATTTCAACCTGATGTGGAAGTGTATTGGGAGCCAATGTAACTGGTCAAGTATGGGGGCTGATGTGGTCTTGTTTGGGTGTTCCTGTGATGAGTCATGCTGCTGTATTTTGTGCTATTTGAAGTGGCATGATGGTGCATGTTGAGGTTATGGTCCAGTATTATGCCGAGGTATTTGACTTCGCTTTTTATCATGATCTCTGTGTTTTGGAGCATGGGTTTCTCTGACAGTTTGAACGAGGGGTCTCTTGTGACCAGAAGTGTTTCTGTCTTGCTGTTATTTACTGTTAGGTTAAGTTCTCTGAGGCGGTTTATGATGGCTGAGAGGCAATCAGAGATGATCGAGAAGTCTGGAGTAAGAGTGTGGAAGGGCATGTAGAACATGATGTTGTCGGCATATAGATGAAAATGCATTTTGAATTTCCTCAGTATATTGCAAATAGGTTGAAATGTAGATGTTGAATAGGAGGTCTGATAATGCTGATCCCTGTGGTATGCCCTGTTTTAGCTTGAAGTTGTTAGATTTGTCATGACTGACTTTTATCTGTAGCATTCTATTAGTGAGGTAAGAGGTGAACCAATTTATTGTGTTCTTATGGAGACCTATGTCGCTGAGCCTTGTAAGTAGTGTGTTGTATGATAGTGAATCAAATGTGGCACAGACGTCCAGAAAGATCATAATAAATCCTTGATGTGACTTGTCTAGATCATTGATTAATATGTTGAAGAGAGCTATGAATAAGGTATCTATACCATGTTGAGGGCAGAAACCATGTTGTTGTAGATCAAGGGGGGCATGGGTATCAATGTGTTCTTGAAGTTGAAGTTGTACAGCTTTTTCAATTATCTTGGAGAGGAATGGAATACTGGCAATTGATCAATATGAGCTAGGGTTGGTCTGACCCATTGATGATTTCTTTAGGTTTGTCATATTGATGCCTGTTTCAGGGCAGAAAGTAAGTGCCCCTGTGAAAGTAAGGAGTGGACTATCTTCAAAATAATTGCTGTGAATTCAGACTGGAGGGATTTTATCCAGGAGACTGGGCAGGGGTCCAGTGGGGAAGTAGCGGTATTGATGCTTTAGATAATGTCAGTGAACTCTCTTTGATTAATTAATCTAAAGGAGTTCCAGATATGAGTTTGCGGTGATTTATCCTGCTTATGTTGAACTTTTTTGGATTGAGGAGGCGTTGAGGTTTGCTTGTTGTATAGGTAGTTGGTCATTGTCTGGGGGTGTAGCTTGTCTTTTGGGCTTGAATGAAGTGTTGCTGTGGGGTCTTTGGTGAGGGTAGATACAATGGTAAACAATTCTCTTGGATGCTTGAGGGATTTCATGATTATGTTAGTGTAGTATTCTTTTCTGCTGCTGTTAAGCATATTGGTGTGGGGGTACTAGCTGATTGAGTAGGACATTGTGAATTAATCGTGATGACGTTTAGGTACTCTTTGGCTAATATTAGGACTCCTCAACCTCTTTTCGTGGTTCTGGGGCAGTTGGAAAGCTTGTAGTGTGGGGGTACTAGCTGATTGAGTAGGACATTGTCCGAGTTTGAAATCCAGCTTTCTGTGATCCACATAAGGTCAATGTTGTTGAGATGTATGTAGTCGGTAAATGTGTGGATGTTGTTGCGTATTGATCATGCGTTGATGAGGGAACATTTGATTGGATTTGGTGGGTGCTTCTAATTGATGTTCAGTTTCTGTTGCTTAGTGGCACTGATTTCAAGTAATCTGCATGGTGATTTTGCATGCTGGGCTTTGAGGCAGGGATTTGGAATGGGAAGTCGAGGTTGGTGATGGATTGGAATGTTATTACTTTGAGAGGCAAGCATATGTGTTGACGTTAGAAGGAATAGTAACAGTAGTAACATGACAAAGTAAGGTAGGAGATTTTGTAGCAACATATTGAGCTGTGAAGATGGCGGTTTACCTGAGAGGGCGTGTTGTTTTGCTGGATCGGTGTCTGTAGTCCTCAGGTATCCCAGAGGGAGGCTTTGGCAGCCACATTGTGTGAGATAGCAATTATGATGGTTTCGTGCTGGGGAGTGTGGTTTGGGGTGAAGTCATCTTATTGGTTGTGTCCTCTCGATGTCTCCCTCGGTCCACACCTAAGGGTCACGCGGGAGAGGCCCTCAGATGTGGGCATGTCTGGAGGCACGGACATGCCTGAGGTCACTTCCTTTTGAATATTGCTGTGTCAGGGGGTTCCGGTGGGCCTGATTGGCCTTGTGGAAGTGATTGAGGAGGGGCTTTCCTTCCTGCTCACCTCCCCGATGCTGATCAGGCTTGTGGTGGCTGTAGCAGCATTAAGCAGCACCTGGAGGTTCTTCCTTTTGAATGTTGCTGTGTCCGGGGATTATGGTGGGCCTGACTGGCCTTGTGGAAGTGATCGGGGAGGGGCTTTCCTTTCTGCTCACCTCCCTGACGCCGATCAGGCTTGTGGTGGCTGTAGCGGCATTAAGCAGCACCTGGAGGTGCTTCCTTTGGAATGTTGCTGTGTCCGGGGGTTCTGGTGGGCCTGACTGGCCTTGTGGAAGTGATCACGGAGGGGCTTTCCTTCCTGCTCACCTCCCCGATGCCGATCAGGCTTGTGGTGGCTGGAGTGGCAGCAAGCAGCGTCTGGAGGTGCTTCCTTTGGAATGTTGCTGTGTCCGGGGGTTCCGGTGGGCCTGATTGACCTTGTGGAAGTGATCGGGGAGGAGCTTTCCTTCCTGCTCAATTCCCCGACTCTGATCAGGCTTGTGGTGCTGTAGAGGTGGTGAGCAGTGCCTGGCGGTGCTTCCTTTTCTGCTGCCTTTGACACTGTTGATCACCACCTTCTCTTCGATATGCTGTCCTCGCTTGAATTTAGGGGTTCTGTTCTGTCCTGATATTCTTTTTCTCTCTTCCATTGCACTTTTAGTGTATGTTCTGGTGGATCCCCCTCTGCTGCCATCCCGCTTTCAATTGGTGTACCCCAGGACTCTGTCTTGGGACCTCTCCTTTTCTCTCTCTACACTGTCCCTTGGTGTATTTATTTCCTCCCATGGTTTTTAGTACCATCTTTATGCTGACAACTCTCAGATCTACCTTTCTGCCCTGAAATCTCTCCAGTAATCCAGAAATCCAGGCCCAGGTCTCTGCCTGCTTATCTGACATTGCTGCCTGGATGTCTTACTACTGTCTGAAACAGAACATGGCCAAAACGGAGCTTTTTATCTTTTTCCCTAAAACCACCTTCCCCCTTCCTCCCTTCTCTATTTCTGTGTACCACACTAATCCCAGTTCCCTCAGCTCACAACCTTTGGCATCATCTTTGACTCTTCTCTCTCTTTCTACACACCTCCAACAGATAGCTAAAACCTGTTGCTTCTTTCTCTATAACATTGGCAAAATTTGTCCCTTCCTTTCTACACACACTACTAAACCCTCATCCACTCACTAGTCACCTTCCGTCTTGACTATTGTAACCTACTTCTCACTCATCTCATCTGAATCATCTCTCTCCCCTTCAATCTGTTGAAAACTCAGCTGCATGGTTTATCTTTCGTCAGTGGCGCTATGCTCATGTAACCCCTCTTCTCAAGTCACTTCACTGGTTCCTTATCCATTGCTGCATCCAGTTCAAACTTCTCCTACTTAGCTACAAGTTCATTCATTTTGCAGCTCCTCACTACCTTTCCTCTCTTATCTCACTCTACACCCCTCTTCGGGAACTCCGTGCTTCTGACAGATCCCTTTTATCTGGGCCCTTCTCTGCCACAGCCAGCTCCAGACTTTGTTCATTTTACCTTGCTGTGCCTTATGCCTGGAACAAACTACCCCAATCAGTGCATCAGGCTCCTTCTCTGGCCCTTTAAGCCCAGGTTGAAGACCCACCTCTTTGAGGCTGCTTTTGGATCCTGTTGCTCCTCAGTCTCTTGTCCACTGCTTATGCGCATCTTCCCATACTCTAGTCCCCAGTTTTGCCGTGTTTTTTCATCTTGATTAGATTGTGAGCTCTGATGAGCAGGGACTGTTTCTTATATCTATATGTACAGTGCTGGATACACCTTGTAGCGCTATACAAATGATTAGTAGTGGTAGTAGACTTGAATCCTGGCTTCCCTGTGTTTCATGCTTCTCCTCCGTTCCGCCTGCTTTCGCAAAGGAATTATGTTTTCTGTCTTCGTCTGTGAAGGGTCTGCCGGCTCACCCATAGTCTCAGAGCTGACATGCAGGATGAAGGGTGCAGCTGAACCTGACAACAACATAGCACAGGAGTAAGCGCGCTAACGCAAGCCGAGACAGACTCTATAACTAGCGAGTGGCAAGCATAGGTGGCCGGGTTCAGGCTAGAAATGTTCTTCTGTTTTCTTTCCTGACCTTGATTTCCTTGTCTACACATTTTGAAATAATTTATCAATGAGTGCAGGTTACCAAGCCCTGCTCCTCCGTCCCACTCTCTGATACGTGACATGCTGAGCTGTTGAAACAGGGACCTTGTGCCAATTCCAACTAGCATGCAGACAAGTAATTATTCAAAGCAGCTGACAGCCAGGAAGAGGAGAGAAAGGAGGAGAGGTGTCACAGAACAGAAAACACATTTAAGATGCTCCTTCCAGACTCTGGCAAAGTCTGATAAAGGCAAGGCATTGAAAGGCTCCTTTGTTTACATGTTGGTGATGAAAGGGGAATCCTTAGATGCAGGTAAGACCCTCCACTGTGCAGTGTCCCAGAACAGTCACTCTGAGGTCTGTGTGTGGTCATGTGAGAGATCTGGGCTCCTGCCAAGCTTTGAAGAAGCAGAAATATACTTATAAAAGTAAAGGGCCTGACATTCAGCCTGCGGTGGTCAGCACTTGTAAAGCGCTCGGCTGTTATCTGGTTCTGCTGCCAACCTCATTTACTATCTGGTCATCCACTAACCAGATAGCAAAGCCACAGAAAGTTCAGACAGCCATCGACCCGCCCTAACTTTATGCAGTAACCTATCCAGTTAGTGGGCTGAAAATTACCCCTCAGCAGATAGATGCCAGGACCACCTCAGTCCCACCCACAGACCACCCCACACTGTCTGGATTGTGCCAAGGTGGTCTACAAGAATATTCAGCAGCACTGACCAATCAGTGCCTCTGATTATTAGGCTTGGCCGGGTTTATGCGATTAGACTTTATTCTGCCTACAGCTGATGCCTAGGGCTCCAGAGACAGCAGAAGTGCCCCTTGACCTCTGATGGAACTGTTAGTGGGGATTTCCCTGGTAACTGGCCATGCAAAGGGTTCTCATATTCATGCAGGTGATCGTTACTTGGCTAGACGCTGCTGTGTGGGGCCTGCGCTCTGCTGTCACTTTCTGCTGCTCCCAGAATAACTGATGAGTTTTGGCACCTCAGGGCTCTCAGTGAGCTTGAACCATGTGGTGTCTAAACTCCTATGCTGGTCTCACAGTGTCGCAGTCTCATGACAGTAGTGCAGGATGCAACTCACTGAGAGCCTTGAGGTGCCCGGGGGTAATGACAGCAAGTATTAGAACAAGGTGGGGGGAGGAGGAGGTTTGATAGACTCTAGAGTGGGAGTGACTGGGAGATGGAATGGCTGGCTGATGGGGAGGGAGGTGATTGTTAAGTTTAATTTTGGGGGTGGGGGGTGGCTCTGGGACAGGGTTAACCCTAGGGGTGGGTGAATCAAAGGAGCTCTGCTCCATCTGGACAATCCTTTGCGTGATGGGATTCTGCCCTGTGGTTAAACTTTGCATCTGAGGGACTGCAGGAATAAAGCTGGGGCCCTGTGATCACAGAAGGGAAAATAGCCAGCAACACTGTCCCCAGACCCCCAGCTGGTCGACCTGGATCAGCTGAGCAGTGAGAGGCGCACGATTTCTGTGTGCTAAATGCCCATTCGCTCCATTTCCTGCCTCATTCCACAGCATGCAGCAGCAACTAATACTGCACCCAGGGGCCAGCAGCCTGTGCTAATTCCTGCGCCGCTTATGGCACTTCAGTAAAAGAAAGGAAGAGGCAAAGGAAACTGAGAGTGAAAAAGAAGGAAGGACAGAGGCATTTGGCGATTTCAGCACTTTGCAAAGTAAAAGCGGGCAGCTACTTAAGGGGTGGAAAACTGCCACGGACAGGAAGTTCCCATGGGCATTTGCACCTGTTTCATCGTTGGGTAGGAGGTTTTTTGGAAAATGCAAATACAATGTCTGCACGTTATTTTCCTGCCTCTAAATATGACTGAACTTTGGGTAATTGCACTGATACATTGAAGGAGGAGCTGCATTGAAGGAGGGCACTTTCCATATGGCTGATTTACCATGTGCAACAGATGATTGTTTACCTCTGTCAATCACTTTGAGAATCGTCCTAGAAAGATTAGTGTTGAAAACGTGCCAAGGACCTGACAAAAAACTTGGGGAAGAGTATCAGATGAAGCTGAAAGAGGCCTTGGCACTGGGGTCACTCCTCTTCCATATCTTTTCCAGGAATATTGCAAAAAGGCTTTAATTTGTTTGTGTTCAATATTGCAGAAGAATTAGATGGAAACGTCTATCTTTTTATGGATGACGCTAATATCTGAAACAAAGGAGACTCCCCTGACATGAGCTCATTCTGCTAGATTTACCCTAATGCCTAGTTTGCTGTGTTCTCTGTCTTGAGATGACTGTAAGCTCTATAAAGCAGGGGCTGTCTCTCACATGTATATTCACAGCGCTGCGTATGCCTTCTAGCACTATACAAATGATCAGTAGTAATAGAGACAGAATAAGAGGTGATGTAAGAAAACTCAAAGGGTGAATGAATGGCTGACAGTTAAGATTCAATGTAAAAAGCATTTCTTTCAAATTGTGGGGGTGCAGAAATCTGAGGACAAAGTTCACGATTGGTGATCAGTAGTTGATGTGCAATGAGCAGCAGACCGACCTCGGGGTGGTTGTGTCTAATGATCTCAGTCTACGGAAAGTGCATGGCAGGGGGAGAGGAGCGAAGGGTAATTAGCAGAAAAAAGGAGGCTCTAGTGCCTCAATATGTCTATAGCCTAGAGGATGGAAGAGACAGGGGGATTATAGAGACGCTCTGAATCCCGAAAAGTACTAAGAATGCACTGGAAATAGAATTCAATAGAAGGGCTGGTTCTTATTTGTAATGTCCTCCCAAACCAATCAGCAGAAGTTAAAACAGTGACCGATTTCAAGAAGTCATGAGATAAACCCCAAAAGGTCAATATCCAGCTGCACGAGCGCCATTTCACTTTAAACAAATCACTTACATATAGTTTCAGAAGCTCTGTGCATACAGAACATAAGAACATAAGATATGACATATTGGGTCAGACCAAGGTCCATCAAGCCCAGTATTCTGTTTCCAACAGTGGCCAATCTAGGTCATACGTACCTAGCAGTTTCCCCAAGGGACACAGGTTCCACAATGCTTGTATTGGTTCAAGCATTGATATCCTGGGTCCCTTCTTAATAATGGTTTATGGACCTTTCCTCCAGGAACTTGTCCAAACCTTTTTTAAACCCAGCTACACTAACAGCCTTTACTACATCCTCCGGTAACAAATTCCAGAGTTTGATTACACGTTGAGTGAAAAAATATTTTCTTTTATTAGTCTTAAATAGTTTACCCTGTAGCTTCATTGCATGTCCCCTAGTCTTTCTATATTCTGATAACGTAAACAATCGATCTACGTTTACCTGTTCCACTCCGTTCATTAATTTATAGACTTCTATCATATCTCCCCTCAGCCGTCTCTTTTCCAGGTTAAAGAGCCCTAACCTTTTTAGCCTTTCTTCATAGGAGTATCTTTCCATCCCTTTTACCATTTTGGTGGCTCTTCTCTGAATCTTTTCTAAAATCGCTATATCCTTTTTAAGATACGGCGACCAGAATTGCACACAATATTCAAGGTGCGGTCTCACCATGGAACAATATAGAGGCATTATAATATCTTTTGTTTTATTTTCCATTCCTTTCCTTATCATACCTAGCATTCTATTTGCTCTCTTGGTCGCCGCTGCACACTGGGCCAAGGGTTTTAACATGGTATCCATAATGACGCCTAAATCTTTTTCCTGGGTGGTGGTTCCTAATGTGGAACCTTGCATCGTGTAACCATAGTTTGGGTTGTTCTTCCCTAGGTGCATAACCTTGCACTTGTCCACATTAAATTTCATCTGTCATTTTGATGCCCAGTCTTCCAATTTATCAAGATCCTCTTGCAATTTTCCACAATCCTCTTGGGTTTTAGCAACTTTAAATAGTTTTGTGTCATCTGCAAATTTGATAACCTCACTCGTTATTCCAATTTTCAGGTCATTTATGAATATGTCAAAAAGCAGCGGACCCAGCACAGATCCCTGGGGTACACCACTATTCACCTTTCTCCATTGGGAAAATTGGACATTTAGCCCTACCCTCTGCTTTCTATCTTTTAACCAGTTCCTGATCCACAATAGTACACTGCCTCCTATCCCATGACTCTTTAGTTTTGCCAAAAGTCTCTCATGAGGGACTTTGTCAAAGGCTTTCTGAAAGTCCAGATACACTATATCAACCGACTCACCTTTGTCCACCTGTTTATTCACACCTTCAAAAAAACATAACAGATTAGTAAGACAAGATCTTCCTTGTCTAAAGCCATGTTGGCTGTCTCCCATTAGGTCATGGCTATCTACATGCTGAGTAATTTTATTCTTTATGATGGTTTCTACCATTTTTCCCAGCACTGATGTCAGGCTCACCGGTCTGTAGTTTCCCGGATCACCCCTGGAACCCTTTTTAAAAATTGGTGTTACATTGGCGATCCTCCAATCTTCAGGTATTAGAGATGATTTTAATGATAGTTCACAGATTACTAATAGCAGGTCTGCTATCTCATATTTCAGTTCTTTCAACACCCTTGGATGTATACCATCCGGCCCAGGTGATTTGCTACTATTCAGTTTATCTAATAGTTGTAATACATCTTCCCGATGTATTGATATTTCCTTCAATTCTTCCGCACCTTTAAATACCACTTCAGTCATGGGTAACATCCCTACATCTTCCTCAGTAAAGACCAAAGCAAAGAATTCATTCATTCTCTCCGCTATCGCCTTGTCGCCTCTTAGTGCTCCTTTAACCTCTTTATCATCTAATGGACCAACTGACTCTCTCACAGTTTTTTTGCTACGAATGTACTTGAAAAGGTCTTTACTTCGCGTTTTTGCTTCCGCAGCAAGCTTCTTCTCAAATTCTCTCTTTGCCTGCCTTATTAATGCCTTGCATTTGACTAGCCAGTGCTTGTGCTGTTTCCAGGTTTCGTCGTTTGGCTCTTTTTTCCATTTCTTGAAAGATGCTTTTTTGGCAACAACAGCCTCTCTGACCTCACCTTTAAACCATGCTGGTAGTTTTTTGGACTTCCTTCCACTTTTCTTAAAGCGTGGAATACAGCTGGTCTGGGCTTCCAAGATAGTATTTTTCAACAACAGCCAGGCCTGATGTACGTCTTTAACCTTTGCAACTGCTCCTTTTAGTTTTTTCTTAACTGTTTTCCTCATTTTATCATAGTCTCCCTTTCGAAAGTTAAAAGGTAGTACTGTGGATTTCCTTACTATCCCTCCTCCACTAATTAAATCAAAGGTGATCATGCTATGATCACTATTTCCAAGTGGCCCCAACAACCTTATCTCTTGCACTAGATCTGGTGTTCCACTAAGGACTAGGTCTAATATGGCTTCCCCTCAGGTCGGTTCATGAACCAGCTGCTCCAAGAAGCAGTCATTTATTTCATCTAGGAACTTTATCTCCCTAGCATGTCCTGACGTGACACTGACCCAGTCGATACTGGGGTAGTTGAAATCACCCATTATTATTACTGCGCTGTAACGTTTGTTAGCTTCCTTGATTTCTTTAAGCATTTCATCATCCATTTGGTTATTCTGGCCAGGCGCTCGATAGTACACCCCCACAGTCATTGCCTTCCCCCTTTTACATGGAATTTCAATCCATATAGATTCTACAGCAGATTTTGTTTCCTGCAAAACTTTAATCCTTTCTGACTCAATGCCCTCTCTAACATAGAGAGCAACCCCTCCACCAATTTGATCAGCTCTATCATTATGATATAGTTTGTACCCAGATATCTCAGTGTCCCACTGGTTGTCCTCCTTCCACCATGTCTCTGATATTCCAATCATATCTAACCTTTCATTTAGTGCTACACATTCTAACTCTCCCATCTTATTTTTTAGACTTCTAGCATTTGCATACAAGCATTTTAGAGAATGTATTTTATTCGTATTAATTTGGCTATTGTTAGACATGGGTAATTTGGGATCTTTAAGCTCTGTCTGCTCCATACTTGAGGGCATTTGGGCTACTTTACTCTTTTGTGGAACCTCTATGCTTTTGGTAGTATCCTTCAAAGATACATTCTTCCGAACCATCCGCTCTTGGGCGACTGCCGGCTTTCCCCTAATATCTAGTTTAAAAGCTGCTCTATTCCCCTTTTTAAAGGTTAATGCCAGCAGCCTGGTTCCATCCCGGTTAAGGTGAAGCCCATCCCTTCAGAAGAGCCCCTCCTTTCCCCAGAATGTTCCCCAGTTCCTAACAAATCCAAAACCCTCATCTCTGCACCATTGTCTCATCCACGCATTGAGACTCCGGAGCTCTGCCTGCCTTTTGGGTCCTGCGCATGGAACAGGAAGCATTTCGGAGAACGCTACCCTGGAAGTTCTGGATTTCAACTTCCTACCTAAAAGCCTAAATTTAGCCTCCAGAACCTCTCTACCACATTTTCCTATGTCATTGGTACCGACATGTACCAAGACAGCAGACTCCTCCCCAGCACTATCTAAGACCTTATCTAGGTGGCGCGTGAGGTCCGCTACCTTCGCACCAGGCAGGCTTGTTACCAGGCGATCCTCACGTCCACCAGCCACCTAGCTATCTACATGCCTAATGATCGAATCACCAACATTACGGCTGTCCTAACCCTTCCCTCATGGGCACATGGCCCTGGAGAAACTTCCTTGGTGCGAGAGGGTTTTACATCACCTGGAGGACAGGTCCTAGTTACAGGATCACTTCCTGCCACACCAGGGTGATGCTCTCCTGTCACGTGACCTCTCTCCTCCATGGCAACAGGGATGCTGCCAGACTGGAGGTGAGACTTCAGGACTATATCCCTGTAGGTCTCGTCTATGTACCTCTCTGTCTGTCTTATGCTTTCCAAGTCTGCTACTTTAGCCTCTAGAGAATGGACTCGTTCCCTGAGAGCAAAGAGCTCCTTGCACCTAGTGCACACGTAAGACCTCTCACCAACTGGGAGAAAATCATACATGTGACGCTCAATGCAAAAGACTGGAAAGCCCCCATCCCGCTGCTGGACTGCTGTCTTCATCTTAGTTTTAAGTTTGTGTTTAGATCTAAGTTCTTTACTTACTAAGGGTTGCTATGGATATTTATACTAATAAAACTGTACCTAATACGTGTAATATACCTTGTTCACCTGAAGCTTAACTAATCTCAGGTCCTTAGTGTATGACTGATTTGGGTAATGAGCTTCACCTGAGAGCACCTCCTGCCTTTTAAGATGTGTAAGTACCTAGAAAGCTACGATTATCCCAGGGGTGGGTGGGTGTGGGGAGGGAGGGAGGGAAATAACACTTATTAAAAGAGGGCTGCTACAGAGTACCCTGCCTTGTGCTGCTGAGGTAAGCTATATTCTGATTTGATTTAAATTATAGCTCTTAGCTGCTGCTAGGCTCTAACTTCTTATGAAATTTAAATGACAAGCTCTCTGCTGGGTTCTAAATTTAACCTGAAAGCTCTCTTCTGTGTTTTAAATTTAAGCTAAAAGTACTTTGCTGATGCTAGGCCCTGAGTGACTATTAAATGTAAACTACAAGCTCTCTGCTGGGTATGAAATGTAACCAGAAAGTTCTCCTCTGTGTTTTAAATTTAAACTTAAACTGCTGCTACTAGGCCCTGACTGATTTAACAAAAAATAGTGGGTTCACAGATTAATTAGCTTTAATACAAAGAATTCCTTTTAGAAAATTACCAGAAGTATATACTCACAGTTGCAGATCTCTCTCCAGAAGTAACAGTCCCTTTTTCTAGTCCTTCAAGACAGGTGGCAGCACTGAAAATCCACATGTTCGACCTTTAAATCTAGACCTGTTCTTTGAGGAATTTGGATTTAACTAAGGCCTTTTCTGAGACGTTCAAGGGGAGTTACATTCAGATACAGTAGGTACGTGGTCATGGAAGGTACATGTTTGCTGGCTGAATTTCACCACTGTACTCAGAACTTTGTTGCCTGCCCTTGCTCTGCTCAAAACTGCTCCCTTTTACTGGGCATACAGCTTTGACTGTTTTGTGAATAGAATGCAAAAATAGTACATGCAACTGCCATAGACTGTCAGAGCTGCTGGTGACTACAAAAATATTTTTGAATACCAGCCTCAGAGGATCCCTAGTTGAAAAAAAGTCAGGTGGCAATGAAAACATGATCTGTTTACACCTGAAGCCACTAGTCCCCTGAGTTCTGCAGGGTTGATTAAACAGATTGGGAGTGGTGGGGTCCTAGGCCCAAGAGGGACACATTTGGCCAGTGAATGTTCATCTGCAGGGGAAAATGGTGAAAGGAGTACTCATGCGCTAGATGGAAATACACGCAAAGAGATGAGATCAAGGAGAACTGCAGTCCCTCCACGTCTCATGCTGATTCTCCTAGGAAGGGAGCAGCATCATAATAACAAGAAAGAAAGATTTCAATAACAGGTTTTATTTCCCCAAATCGGAGAATATGAAGAAATAAAAGTGGCATGAAAGCGAGAGAGTGGAGAAGACGGTATCTAGACTCGTTTTGAGGGTAATTGTAGAACAGCTCTTAACTTGTGTGGTAGGTGTGTACTTTTTGACACACACAAAGTTGTCAATTTATTTTGCATGCATATTTTATAATATATGTGCATAAGTCCAAATCCTGCACTTGGGAATGTCGAGTGTACATGGACAAGTAGTCTAGTGGTCAGATTAGTGGGCTGAGAACAGGAGAAACCAGGCTTCAAATCCCATGACAATGGGAAAATCACTATACCTGCCATTCTCTGAGGTGCAAGCTTAGATTGCAAGACCTCCTGGGACAGGAAAATATCTGCTGAACCTAAATGTAACTCACTTTGAACTACTCCTGAAAAGACCTGAATTAAAACTATAAAAATCTTGATAAATTGGAAGACTGGGCATCAAAATGGCAGATGAAATTTAATGTGGACAAGTGCAAGGTTATGCACCTAGGGAAGAACAAACCAAACTATGGTTACACAATGCAAGGTTCCACATTAGGAACCACCACCCAGGAAAAAGATTTAGGCGTCATTGTGGATACCATGTTAAAACCCTCGGCCCAGTGTGCAGCGGCGGCCAAGAGAGCAAATAGAATGCTAGGTATGATAAGGAAAGGAATGGAAAATAAAACAAAAGATATTATAAAGCCTCTATATCGTTCCATGGTGAGACCGCACCTTGAATATTGTGTGCAATTCTGGTCGCCGTATCTTAAAAAGGATATAGCGATTTTAGAAAAGGTTCAGAGAGCAGTCACCAAAATGGTAAAGGGGATGGAAGGATACTCCTATGAAGAAAGGCTAAAAAGGTTAGGGCTCTTTAACCAGGAAAAGAGACGGCTGAGGGGAGATATGATAGAAGTCTATAAATTAATGAACGGAGTGGAACGGGTAAACGTAGATCGATTGTTTACTTTATCAGAATATAGAAAGACTAGGGGACATGCTAGGGGACTGGGGGGGGGGGGCGAGGAATGCCTATCAACACAACTATAATTCAAGTATATGCCCCAACAACAGCTGCAGAAGAGAATGAAATTGAAGCGTTCTATGAACAAGTGCAAGCTGAAATTGACAGAACATGCAAACAGGATATCCTGATAGTCATGGGTGATTGGAACGCAAAGGTTGGCAACAAAGAAGAAGACAAAGTAGTTGGAAAATATGGACTTGGCAACAGAAATGAAGCTGGAGAAAGACTGATAGAATTCTGCAAGGCCAACGATCTATTCATCTCGAACACCTTCTTCCAGCAACACCAGTGGCGACTGTACACATGGACTTCACCCAATGGATTGTATAAAAATCAAATTGACTACATCTGTGGAAGTCAACGATGGAAAAGCTCTATAACATCAACAAAGACAAAACCTGGAGCTGACTGTGGTACAGATCATCAACTACTAGTATGCAAACTGAAGCTAAAGCTGAAAAAGAGCAAACCACTCATGAATGCAGCAAAATATGACCTTGAGAATATACCACTGGAATTTAAAGACTGCCTGCAAAATCGATTTGCTGCTTTAGATACAAATGATAGAGTTCCAGAAGAGTTATGGAATGACATCAAGAAGGTTGTGTTGGAAGAAAGCGAGCAGTGTCTACAAAAGGTAAAAAAGAAAAAACGGCCAAAATGGATGACGGAAGAAACTCTGAAAATTGCCCAGAAACGCAGAGAAGCTAAAGCCAGAGGAGAAAGAAAGACAATCACAGAACTCAACAGAGATTTCCAACGTGAAGCAAGACAGGACAAGGAAAAGTACTACAATGACGCATGCAAGGAAATCGAAGCAAAAACTATTAGAGGAAGAACAAGATCAGCTTTCCTAAAGCTACGAGAGTTAATGAAAAAGTTCCAGCCTCGAATTGGAATGTTACAAGATGCTCAAGGTTCTATGTTGAATGATGCTGAGAAGATCAAGAAAAGATGGAAGGAATATACGGAGTTTTTATATGATAAGATCAAGTGGACCAACAGCCGTTTCAACCTGAACCTTATGATCTGGAACCATTGGTGATGAAAGAAGAAGTTGAAGCAGCATTGAAAGCCTTATCAAAGAACAAAGCACCAGGCATTGATTGCATTCCCATAGAAGTATTACAGCAATCTGATGCAGCTGTTACCGTACTTACAAGGCTCTGCCAAGAAATATGGAAGACAGCATCATGGCCAACTGACTGGAAAAGATCTGTGTTTATACCAATACTAAAGAAAGGTGATCCAACTGACTGTGGAAATTAACACACAATCGCTCTGATCCCACATGCCAGCAAGATTCTACTGAAGATTATTCAAAAGAGACTACAATCATACCTGGAACAAGAACTACCTGAAGTGCAAGCAGGGTTCAGAAAAGGGCGAGGAACGAGAGACATCATTGCGGATGTGAGATGGATCCTTGAAAAGACTAAAGAATACCTAAAGGATATCTATTTGTGCTTTATTGACTATAGCAAAACTTTTGACTGTGTAAACCATGAGAAACTCTGGGCCACATTAAGAAGCATGGGTATACCAGAACACCTGATCGTTCTCTTGCGCAATCTGTACATTGATCAAGAAGCAACAGTTCGAACGGAACAAGGAGAAACAGAATGGTTTAAAATAAGCAAAGGTGTAAGACAAGGCTGCATACTTTTCCCCTACCTGTTTAATTTATATGCAGAACAAATCATCAGAGAAGCAGGATTGTATGAAGACAACAGAGGTGTGAAGATTGGTGGAAGACTCATCAACAACCTTCGCTATGCTGATGATACCACATTACTGGCGGAAAGTGAAGGTGATCTGAAACATTTGCTTCTCACAATCAAAGAACAATAGTCTCAAAATGGGCCTGCACCTTAATGTAAAGAAGACAAAGATCATGACAACTGGCATAATCAACAGGTTCATCGTCGAAGGAGAAGAAATTGAAATCGTGAATAACTTTAACCTACTTGGATCAACTATCAATAAAGAAGCAACAAGCAGTCAAGAAATCAGACGACGCATTGCTCTTGGCAGAATGGCTATGAAAGACATAGATAAGATTCTCAAGAGCAGAGATGTCTCTCTCCATACAAAGATTCGACTTGTTCAAGCCATGGTATTTTCAATAACATCATATGGATGTGAAAGCTGGACAGTGAAAAAGATAGACAGGAAGAAAATTGATGCCTTTGAATTATGGTGCTGGTGGCGAATACTGTGTATACCATGGACTGCCCGAAGAACAAACCAGTCTGTACTAGAGATCAAACCTAAGCTTTCTTTAGAAGCTCAGATGACAAGACTTCGACTTTCATACTTTGGACACATCATGCGGAGAGAGAGAGATCATTAGAGAAAGACATCATGCTTGGCAAGATAGAAGGTCAACGCAAAAGAGGAAGGCCAGCAATGAGATGAATCGATACAATAACAGCAGCTACGGGTACCAGTCTGTCAACAATGAGTCGCCTGACTGAAGACCGAACACAAGTTAGGATAGCTATCCAGAGGGTCGCCATGAGTCGACTCCGACTCGACGGCACTTAACAACAACAACAACAACAACAGGGGACATGCAATGAAGCTACAGGGTAAACTATTTAAGACTAATAAAAGAAAATATTTTTTCACTCAACGTGTAATCAAACTCTGTAATTTGTTACCGGAGGATGTAGTAAAGACTGTTAGTGTAGCTGGGTTTAAAAAAGGTTTGGACAAGTTCCTGGAGGAAAGGTCCATAAATCATTATTAAGAAGGGACCCAGGATATCAATGCTTGACCCAGTACAAGCATTGCGGAACCTGTGTCTTTTGGGGAAACTGCTAGGTACGTATGACCTAGATTGGCAACTGTTGGAAACAGGATACTGGGCTTGATGGACCTTGGTCTGACCCAGTATGTCATATCTTATGTTCTTATGTTCTTAAATGTGGATATACTCCAGGCAATTTTAGAAAAGGCTGTTTGACCTGTACCTTTTTTGTGAGAGCATGGGGCACGGATGTAGGCAACAATGATAAAATTAAACTAATAGCTGGGTATGTCTGGCAGGCTGCTTGTACAGTAAGAACTAGAGGTCAAAGTGGAAACACGAGTGCTTATGTAGCTGAATCTGTAGGAGAAGGTACACAGGGGCTGAAGGAAGCCAAGGTTCAGGGATCAGCTTCCTAGTTTGCGATATGAACTATTAAGGGGGCCTACTGGTAGAGTGGAGGAGTAGCTGGCTGAGAACCAGGGAAACCTAGTTTGAATCTCACTGCTTTTGGAGCAGAGATGGTCTCTTATATATCTCTGTGCATCTCTGCATACGCCTTGTAGCACTATACAAATGATAAGAAGTAATAGGTCAGCTCACTTGGTTAGGAGCTCAGCAATGCCTCCCTTTTCCATCAATAAGGCAGGCCACAAGTATACTATTTATAGTACATGCTTTATTTACAAAATTAGGTGACTGCTTCACTATGGGCTTCTAATCAGTAACTTATACAGTAGAACTATCAACTTACTTCCCTTCTCTGCCATTACTATGAAGACGTTGGGCCAGATTGTTTTTTAGAAACATTTCCCTGATAGAACTGCCCAGTACACTTCATTTTTCATTAACTGACTGGGGGATCATGAGCTTCATATTCCCAGTGATATCAGGCTATCGCAACCATCCACTTCACTGGAATGTCACTCTAGGCAGGCCACTGAAGGAAAGTGACAAAGGGCTTGCTCTTTTGTGTGCTCATCACACGGTTACTGGATAGTCATTGGGGTCTCTTTGCAAACTTGATATTCTTTGTTAGGGTAGTTTCTCCAAATGAGTTAATTTTGCGCATACCATAAAAGTCATGAACATCACCGCTAAGCCAGGGTATGTGGAGTATGATCTCAGTCTCTCAAATTTACTGCTAATGCTCTGTGTAGTATTTGCATCGTGCCAAAGAGAGCTTCCTTCTGGAGTTTGTAAGATGTAACAGGTGGGCACCTGTTTATCCTGGGTGATGTGCAGCCAGTATGTATTTTTTTCTTTTGCTTTTGCTTTCCTACCATACTTCAACTGTAGTGTCGCCTGGCTGGGGGTCAATGGGGTCAGCATGTGAAGGTACCCAGCAAGGTTTTGTATGTGCGTGGTTGCTAATAGAAACATAGAAACATAACAGCAGAAAAAAAACACATGGCCTATCTAGCCTGTCCTTCCATATCAACCACTACAACAGTCCCCTTTTTCCCTTTAGAGATCCTCTGTGTTTGTCCCATGCTTTTTTGAATTCAGATACTGTCCTCATCTCTACCACCTCCATTGGGAGACTATTCCATGCATCTACCACTCTTTCCATAAAGAAATATTTCCGCATATTCTCCTGAATCTATCCCTTTTCAACCTCATCCTATGTCCCCTCGTAGCATATCTTGCTTTCAATTTAAAGAGGCTCTCCTCCTGTTCAATTATGCCACAGAGCTATTTAAATGTCTCAGTCATATCAGCTCTATCCCACCTTTCCTCTGAAGTATACATATTAAGATCCTTAAGTCTATCCTCATATGCTTTATAACGAAGACCTCTAACCATTTTAGTAGCCACCCTCTGTACAAACTACAACCTGTTTATATCCTTTTGAAGGTGCGGTCTCCAGAATTGCACACAATATTCCAAATGAGGTCGCACCAGACCTATACAGAGGCACTAACACCTATTTTCTTCTGCTGGCCATTCCTCTTCCGATGCACCCAGGCATCCTTCTAGCTTTCGCCATTGCCTTTTCTACCTGTTTAGCTACTTCATCCCCTATACTATATCGCTATCTTTGATTGCTACAACCCCTTAATATTTCACTTACCTGGGGGCTTTCTTCACCCATCTCCAATGAATCTAGTTTAAAGCCCTTTTCAATAGGCTAGCCAATCTGCTACTGAAGACACGTCGAACCTTCTTTGACGGATAGACGCCATCTCTGCTCTGCAACCCTTGGAACAGCATTCCATGGTCCAAGAAACCAAAATGCTCTTGATGACACCATCCACGCAGCCATGCATTCATCTCCAGAATGCAAGCTTCTCTGCCTTGGCCTTTACCCTCAATGGGGAGAATTGAAGAGAACACCACCTGCGCACCTATCTGCTTCACCCTCTGTCCCAGAGCCATGAAGTCACTTTTGATACGCTCAAAGGGATACCTGGCAGTATCATTTGTGCCGACATGGATGAGCAACATCAGGTAAACTCTCCATAACATCTTGGATTTTGGCACCTAGCAGACAGCATACCTCTCTGGACATCAAATCTGGTCAGCAGATGGATGCCTTAGTACCCCTCAGAAGAGAGTCACCAACCACCACTACCCTTCGCTTCTTTGTGGTCACTGATTCTGCAACTTTGGGGTGCTCGAGTTCTTGTTCTTCCCTTTCCAGGGATGCTTTCACCTCCTCCACTTCCAAGGCTGCATAATGGTTCTTCAGTTCAAGGGCTGGAGGAGTTGGATTGTTGATTCTGCAGGCTCTGGTGACTCATGTCCAACCTTGGACATTCTGTAGGCTCCCATCTTCTCCTCTGCTGGAGAACTTGGATGTTACAAGAAGCATCTCATCAATTTACTTCTCACTGTCTTGAATGCTCCTCAGCCTCGCCACCTCTTCTCTGAGCTCCTCCATTTATTTCCTGAGAACTTCAGTATGCAGGTATCCTGCACATGGAACTGGTCCTTCAACTGGCATTGGGATCTCTGTTTGGACAGAGGCAGAAGCTGTAACGGGGGCAACAGCTTTGGCAATACAATTTTTCCCAGCCATTGTTCGGTTGGGGAGCTTAGGTGCCTGTTGAAGCAAAAGAGAGAGACGCCTACCAAAGTACCAGCCTGTTTCCTAGCTGTCCTTTCAGAGAAAAAGCAGTTAACCTCTTTTAAGTGTGTTCTAAATGTGCTGATTCCAATTCCCTCTGTGTAGATAATTGGGGGAGGTGCCTTATAAAGCAAGACAGCTCACATGGGGTGGGTGGGAATTGGGGAGGAAGGGCGGGAACTAACACCTGATGAGGTGTCAGTAGCTTCAAAGAGCTGAGAAAGATACTAAAAGCAGTGTTTTAAACATACACCACTAAAGACAATATTTCCCCTTTTGAACTAAAGCACCTAAAAGAATATAACTTTGCTTTAAAAATATACCAAAACCTTTTAAGAGCTCTCAGGCAGAGAGCTAGTAATTTAAACGCTAGTAATTTAAAAGCCACACACTCTTACCTTTGCTTGAAATGCAGAGTCCCTGTTAGGAATGCCTCAACAGTGCAAGGCTCTGAAGACTTTTATGCAGCTCTCAGCTGCTCTCAGTTCTTTCACAGGCTAATCACTCCCACTAACTCCTGGTGAGGTGTCAGTAGCTTCAAAGAGCTGAGAAAGATACTAAAAGCAGTGTTTTAAACTTACCCCACTAAAGAAAATATTTTGCCTTTTAAACTAAAGCACCAAAAAGAATGCAACTTTGTTTTAAAAATGTACCAAAACCTTTTAAGATTATTTATTAAGATTTATTATAATTACATTAAATGATGTCAGATGAAGACCCTCATGGCCCATCCACTCTGCCCAGTAAGGTATTTAGGGTTGTAACTGCTCCTTTGTGCAGATTTACCCCCTTTTTGCCATTTTGTGCAGGTTAGCCTGTTCTATGCCTTTAATTTAATTTTAGTCTTGATTACTGCCTTGCAAGGGCCAACAATACTAGATAAAACTGAATGTACGTGTATATATATTAAAATGGAATGGAGGAGTAGCCTAGTGGTTAAAGCAGCAGGCTGGTAACCTTAGAGACCATTGGTGCGGCAATCTACTTCCAGTCACACCTTGCCCAGAAGACCTAGGAGCTTCTGGATTGCCATGAGTCAGCATTGATTCAAAAGGCACACACTGCATAGTAACATACTGTAGTATATTGATGGCAGATAAAGACCAGTATACTCTATCTAGTCTGCCCAGCAAGGCAGCAAGAGTAGGTGCACTTGCCATTCCATGCAGGTTACCCCAACCCATGCCTTTGTTTAGGGGTGTACCCACCGCTCCGTGTAGGTCACCCCTATTTGTTGAGATATAAGACCTGGTTATGTTTATTTTGATTTTATCCTGTTGCTATAAAGGGATCCACTGTGTCTGTCCAATCTGAATTCTGTCACTATATTTGCTTCCACCACTTCCATCACTTCCACCACTTCCACCACTGGGAGGGCATTCCAAGCATCCACCACCCTTTCAGTGAAAAAATATTTCCTGACATTGCCTTTCAGTTTACCCCCTTGAAACTTCATGTTATGCCCTCTTGTTTTACAGCTTCCCCGTCTTTGGAAGAGGTTTGTTTGTTCATTAATACTCTATAAGTATTTAAAAGTCTGAATCATATCTCCCCAGTCCCTCCTCTCCTCTAGAGTGTACATATTTAGGTCTTCAAGTCTCTTCTCATACGTCTTCTGACACAGGCTCCAAATCATTTTGGTGGCCTTCCTCTGAACCATTTCCAGTCTTTTTATATCCTTTACGAGATATAGTCTCCAAAATTGAATACAATATTCCAAGTGAGGCCTCACCAGTGACTTGTACAGTGGCATTAGTACCTCTTCCTTTCTGCTGGTAATTCCTCTCTGTATGCAACCCAGCATCCTTCTGGCTTTTGCCACCACCTTGTCAAACTGTTTCATCACCTTGAGATCATCAGAAGCAATCACTCCGAGGTCCTTCTCCTGGTCTGTGCACATCAACCCCTCGCCCCCTATTGCATACAGTTCCCTTGGATTTCTGCTTCCCAAGTGAATGACACTGAACTTCTTCACATTAAATCTTAACTGTCAAGCATTAGACCATTCTTCTAGCATTTGTAGATCCTTCCTCATGTTATCCACTCCCCCAGGGGAGTCCACTCTTTTGCAAATTTTCATATCATCTGCAAAAAGACAGACTTTTCCGTTCAGTCAGGGGCACACTGCTAATCACCTTCCTTTTCATCCAAGTGAGTTCCGTTTACCATCACCTTTTGTCGTCTGTCAGTCAACCAATTTCTGATCCAGTTCACCACTTTGGGACCCATCCCCAAACTACTGAATTTATTGATAAGCCTCCTATGAAGAACAATATCAAAGGCTTTGCTGAAATCTAGGTAGATCAAATCCATCACATGCCCCTGATCTAGTTCTCTGGTCATCCAGTCAAAGAACTTAATCAAATTTGTTTGGCAAGATCGTCCTTTGGTAAAACCATGTTGCCTTGGATCATGCAACCTGTTGGCTTCAAGAAATTCTACTATTCGCTCTTTCAGGAGTGCCTCCATTACTTTTCCTGCAGAGGTAAGGCTTACCGGACTGTAGTTTGTCACTTCTTCCCTATTACCACTTTTCTGATGAAGTACCATATCAGCCCTTCTCCAGTTCTGTGGAACTTCTCCTGTCGCCAAGGATCTATTAAAAACATCCTTTAACAGCCCTGCAAGAACCTCTCTGAGCTCTTACAGTACCCTGGGATGTATCCCATCTGGTCCTTTGGCCTTGTCCACTTTCAGTTTTGCAAGCTGTTCTAACACATCATCTTCTGTGAATGGTGTGGTATCTACTCCATTCCCATGTGTATATTTGTTAATCACAGGTGGTCCTTCTCCAGGATTTTTTTAAGTAAAAACAGAACAGAAGTATTTGTTTAGCATTTTCACTTTTTCAATGTCACTTTCCATAAATCCGTTCCCGGCACTTTTGAGCCCTGCAATTCCACCTCTGATTTTCCTCCTCTCCCGAATATACCTGAAAAAAGTTTTGTCACCACACCTCACATCTTTAGCCATCCTTTCTTCTACCTTTGATTTTGCTATCCTTATTTCTCTTTTTGTCTCTTTTATTTTTATCCTGTATTCTTTTCTGCGTTCCTCTGTTTGCAAACTTCTGAATTTTGTGAAAACTGTGGTTTTTTTGCCTTTATTTGTGCAGCCGCTTCTTTGGAGAATGAAATAGGTTTCCTTTTCCTCTTGTTTTTATTTACTTTCCTATATATGTATCTATTGCCCCTTTTATTGCCTCTTTTAGTTTAGCTCATTGCAATTCCACTTCCCTTATCTCCTCCCACCCTGCCAATTCCTCCTTCAGGTACTTGGCCATCTTCCTGAAGTCAATGTTTTTGATGTTTAGGACTTTAAGCTTGCTGTGATTGAATTCTGCCTTGGCTTTATCTCAAACCACACTGTGTGATAATTGTTGCTGCTCACATGGGCACCCACCCGGATATTCAACATGCTATCTCTGTTGGTGGGAACTAAATCCAGCATCAAGCTTTCCTTGGTCAGTTCCATCACCATTTGTCTAAGTAATGCATCTTGGAAGGCATCCACAATTTTTTTACTTCTTTCCAGATTTGCAGAAGGAATACTCTAATCCACATCAGGTAGATTAAAGTCACACAATATGATCACTTCCCACTTTGTGGCTATCTTTGCAATATCAATAATCAATTCGCTATCCATTTCTTCGGTTTGAGATGGAGGCCTGTAGACTACACCAGTATGGATGACAGTGCCATCTCCTCTTTGCAACACAATCCATAGTGCTTCTTTTCCCCACGTCCCCTGCATTTCAGCGGCTTTAATATTGCTTTTTTCATATAGGGCTACTCCTCCTCCTTTTCTACCCTTTCTATCTCTTCTAAATAGATTATAGCCAGCTATGGCTATATCCCATTCATGCGACTCGTTAAACCATGTTTCTATGATAGCCACATTGTCCAAGTCCATTGCATATTAAAAATAGAGTCATGAAGAAAGATAAATAATCGAGCATAAGGACAATAAAATTATGTAATAACATGAAGGAGTTGAGGAGGATCCTATGGCTGCTGACAGTAAGCCTTGCATTCAGCTCACACCTTTCTCAGAAGTTGAGTTGTAGGTATTTCCCTAAGCTTGTACCTGAGGCAATGGAGGGATAAGTGACTTTCCAAGATCGGAAGGAGCAGCTGTGGGATCTGAATCTGACTTCCTTGGTTTGCAGCCTAATGCTCTAACCATTAGACTAAAGAAGAGTAGTAAACAAAAAGGGGGAGATTTCGGAAGGCATGGGGCTTTTGCTTTGGGTTGGAACTGCCACTCCATGAAAGTTGCCCCATTGTATGCCATTTTTGAAGTGTGAAAGTCATTTATTTATTTATTGAACATTTCTATACCGCGTTTTCCAAAGATCAAGCGATGTTTACAAATAACAATATGAACAGATACATACTCGGTTACATTGAACGTTGTATAACTATATACAGTGGTGTAAGGTATCTTAAACTATATATACAAACATTAATAGAGATCAATCTAGTACAGAAGACTTAACTAAAACTATATATAGCTTGGTATGTGAGGTGAGGAAATGATGTCCTTGGTTAGTTTTGTGAGGATGGAGGAGTTGTGTCAGAAGTATTGCGTTGATCTTGTGTTCCAAAATGGAGGGAAAATAGATGAGTCTTAAGTTTCTTTCTGAATATTTGAAGGTCATTTAATTCTCTAAGGCTGTCTGGAAGAGCATTCCATAGGTTAGGGGTGGTGTGGGAGAATGTTTTGTTGTTTGTTATTTTTTTTTGGATTTCCTGAAATCCATCAGTATAACAAGTTTATTTTTGTTCCGGTTGCGTTGATTGTGGTTGGAGGTTTCGTTGGTGATGATTGTGGATAGATACAAAGGTGCGATGTTGTTGATTAATTTGAATGCCGACACGAGTATTTTGTAATTTATACAGCATTGTATGGAGAGCATAAAGCATTGGGGTGATATGCCCCATTAAATTGATATTCATAGTTATCCTTGCTGCCACTTTTTGGGCTAGTTGAAGCCGTCCTAAAGCCTGTTTTGTGGTGCCTTGTAGAATAGTATTAGCGAAGTCGAAGTGTGGGGTAATCATTGCGTGGATGACTGATTTGAAGTCATGGTGGTGAAGAAGAGGTTGGAATTGCTTTAGCAATTTCAGCTTATAGAATATCTTTTTGGTTGTTTGCTTTATATGAGATTTCATGCTGAGTGTACGGTCAATGATTACACCTAAGTATTTCACCTCATTTTTAACTGAAGGAAGACCTTGTTCTTGTTTGTATGTATCTGAAATTTGCTGTTCAATTCTTACCTCTTGTTTTCTGTCAGATAGGTAAGATGAGAACCATTTTAGAACTGTTTCATTAATCCCTATCTGCTGTAATCTGGTTTGCATTACTTGGTGGTTTACGCTATCAAACGCTGCGGTAATGTTGAGAAAAATAAGGAGAAATACTTGCTTCGTATTGTCAATACCTCTTGTAAGTGTGTCAATTAGAACTGTGAGTAGGGTTTCTATTCCATGGTAGGGACGAAAACCATATTGATGGTCATCTAATGGAGCAAAAGAGTGGATGTGGTCCTGGAGTTGGTTTTGGACAATTTTTTCTATTAGTTTTGCCATGAATGGGAGACTTGAGATGGGTCTATAAGAAGTAGGTGAGTTTTTGTCTATGGAGTTGTTTTTCAGAATGGGGCGTATTTGTGCATGTTTCAGGGAGGTTGGTAAATACCCATTATGAAGGGAGAGGTTGATGATGGGGAGGATAAATGAGGATAGTTCAGGTATTGTTGCTTTTATCCAGTTTACTGGACATGGATTGAGGTAGGAAGTGGTGGTGTTTAGCTTGGAGATAATGTTTTTGAGTGTCTTTTGATGTGGGGTAAAAGGTTGACCATGGGGTAGTGTGTATAGGGTGGCCTTCATTATGGCACATTATAGGTAAAGCTTTTTGCTTTAATTTATTCAAATAGTAGTTGGTTAGGGTCTGCGGCGATACTGGGGGTTCAGTAGAGTTTCTGTTAGTAGTGTTCTTAGTTAGGGATTGAACAATTCCGAATAGTTCTCTTGGGCAGTTTATGGACTTAGTTAGTAGTGTAGTTTTTCTTAGAGGTGTCAATGGTTTCTCTGTATTGTTTGAGAGTGTTTAGGTAGTTTGATTGGGCTTTGGATTTTGTTTGACACCATTTGCGTTCTGCTTTGCAAAGATCTGCTCTTAGGTGTTTTATTTCAGGTTGGAACCATGGGGCATTTTGCCATTTTGTTGAACAGCTATGATTTATGGGTGAAACAGCTGCATTGGATATTGCAGCATTCCAGCTTGTTAAAGCATCGTCAAGGTTTGTGGGGTTTTGTATGATTTGATTCAGAAATTCCTCTTTGTAAAATTTTTTGAATCTATTAAGATGGTGAGTGTATGTGGGCCTGGTTAGAGATATGTCATAGTGGGGAATTTGGAATTTTATGAGGTAATGATCTGACCAAGGGATGGGTTGTATCTTTAGTGTTGTAGGGTTGTAGGAAGGAGTGGCTCGGTGGTTGGGACAAGTTACCTCAGGCTGGAAGGCCAGGGGTTTAATTCCCACATAGGGTCAGGCTGGAGGGACTAGAGTCTCTAGTCCCATGGCCACTCCTTGTGGCCTTGGGCAAGCTACTTAACCCTCCATTGCCTCAGGTACACTTAGATTGTGAGCCCTTCGGTGACAAGGGAATAAATAGTGCCTGTTAGCATATATCTGTAAAACCACTTTGACCTGGTGAAAAGCAGTATATAAGCACAGCTAAATAAATAAATAAGTTATGGTGGAAGGGACTTGGTAGGAATACAAGATCGAGTATTTTATTTATTTTATTTTATTTATTTAAAGTCTCTTTTATACCGCGCTATTCAGCATCAGTGCGGTTTACAATAAACAACGAACATACACATTTCCAATAGTACTTTGTGTTTACATATGAACAGGAAATTCAACTTGGCTAACAGGGTAACTATATACAATAACAATATATACAATTTACAGGCTGGTCATGTGTTCGTATGGTTTCAGACAGAGGAGATTTGTGTGGTTTCGGTAATTGGTACTGAGCTTTCATTGATTTCCGGGTAATGTATGAGGAAGAGGTAGTGTTTCACAGCCTTCCTGAATTGGAATATGTCTGGGATTGTTCGGATGTTGTGAGGGAGGTTATTCCAGATCACTGGTGCATAACGTTTGAAGGCCCTGCTGGATGTTGACTTGGTGCATTGAGTTATTGATCTTGGGACTATCAAGGTGTTTTGTGCTGCTGACCTTCTGGCTCTATTGAGGGGCGTCATCTGGATTATCTCTGTTAGTGATGTTGACGAGAGACCTTTGGTGGCTTTGAAGGTGAGTAGCAAGGTCTTGAATGTCATTCTACCTTGAATCGGGAGCCAGTGGAGTTGTTTCATAATGGGTGTGACGTGATCTTTCCTGGATGCTCCGTGTAGTACTCTTGCTGCGGTGTTCATTGCCATTTGCAGTGGGTTCAGAGTGGTTTGGGGGAGTCCTTGCAGTATTGCATTCGCATAATCGAAATGCGGAATGATTAGTGCCTGATAGATGGTCCTGAAATCATCAGGCTCCAGCAGAGATCGCAGGTATCTAAGGGATCTAATTTTGTGGTATACTGCCCTTACAGTGTTACTTATATGGGCCTGCATATTTAGGTTCTGGTCTAGTGTGACGCCAAGGTATCTGATCGCGGATTTGATCTGGAGGTCCGCGTCCTTCACTTTTAGTACTGTGGGCGCAGTAAAGTTACGATTCCTTGTAATGAACATCACCTCCGTCTTCTTGTGTTGAATCCGGAGGTTTTGGGATTGTAGCCAGTTGGATATTTCATTTATGCAGCATGTTATTGGTAAGAGGTCGAGGTTTTCTGTTGTAAAAGGCATGTATTTCCTTTGATATATGTATTCTTTATTTATTATTTTTTATTTTATTTATTACAGTTTTTTATATACCGCGCTATTTACAATCAGCGCGGTTCACAGATAAACAAAGACCAGAACAACAGGCTGCTCGGTTTTACATAAAACAGGACGATAAACTTGGATTCGATAAACTTGAATAATATGGGGGTAAAACTATATACATAGAAAGTTGGTCTGTTAATTTTGATAACATGAAAGGGATTTATGAGATGTTGCTTGTGGGGAAGCTTTATGTAGGGTAGTATTTGATGAATAAGTTATGCTTGAGGGCCTTTCTGAATTGGCATATGTTAGTTATGGCACGAATTTCGGGTGGTAGGGAGTTCCAGTGTTTTGGGGCACAGAACATGAAGGCTCTGTTCGCTGTTGATCGGCTACACGTTGTTATGGCCTTCGGTGTTATTAGGGTGTTTATTGCTATATGTCTTCTGGATCTTGTTGGTGGTAGAGTTTGTGTGAGATCAATTATTGCGTTTGCAGATACACCGTGGATGGCCTTGTATGTTAGGACTAGGGTTTTGAATTCGAGTCTGCCTTGTATCGGGAGCCAGTGAAGCTGTTTGAGGATTGGTGTTACATGATCACTCCTGGCAGCTCCTTGTAGAATCCTTGCAGCAGTATTCATGGCAAGTTGAAGAGAGCTTAGGGTGGATTGTGGGAGACCTTGTAGAATTGAGTTGGCGAAATCAAAATGCGGCAAAATGAGTGCTTGGAAGATGGTTCTAAAATCATCTGGGTCAAGTAATGAGCGAAGATGCCTGAGTGTGCGTATTTTGAAGTATACAGCTTTTGTAATATTGTTTACATGTGTTTTCAAATTGAGACGTTGGTCCAGCGTGACTCCAAGGTATCTTATTGTTTCTTTTGTGGCTAGATCCGCTCCTTTCACACTTATATGTGATGGTGGAATGAAGTTGGGGTCTCGCGTAACAAAGAGAACCTCAGTTTTCTTGTGTTGGATGCGGAGGTTCTGTGAGAGAAGCCATTCCGATACTGCATTAAAGCAGTTTATTATGGGCAGTAGGTCTAATTGCCTTGTAGAAAATGGCATATAAAGTAGGATATCATCTGCGTAAATCATACATTTCACGTTGAATGATCTGATGATATTGCAGATAGGCTGCATGTAGATGTTAAACATGCAGCCTATCTGCCTAAAGCCTAAACACTTCACTTATTGATAATTTGGATGTAATCCATCTCGTCGATGGAATTTAGGAAGGACTCCGTGTGGGTGTGTGACAAGGAGGCTAAGTTGAGGTCCCCAAGTAGGATCATGGGTTTTGTTTCAGTGGAGGTGCCGAGGAGTTCCGTTAGCATGTCCAGGTTTTCAGACCTTGGGTCTGGAGGTCTATAAGCTAGGCATATGTGGCATTGTTTTATATTTATTGTTAGGATATCTATGTTCGCTATGTTGTCTGAAGTTATTAAGGAAGCATTCAGAGATTCTTTTATGATAATGAGGACTCCTCCCACTCTTTTTGAAGATCTATGGGTGTGGAAGATTTCATTTCCTGGTGTCTTCAACTGATTGATTATAACAGTGTCAGTATCGGTTCACCAGGTCTCAGTTATAAAGATAATGTCTGGGCTGTAGTCGGACAGCAGGTCTTGGAAGATTGGTAATTTATTTCTCATTGATCTAGCATTGATGAGATAGCAAGAGAGGTGTTTAGGCTCGGGTAGGGGTACTTTTGGAACTGGTAGGGGGATTGGTGGTTAATCTTATGTTGATTAGTCTGTTGTAGTTTGTTATGTTGCTGTGTCCAAGAATGTGATTGGTGGGATGTATAGGTGTCGGTTTGGGTTATAGATAGTGGGTATAGCATAGGGATATGAAGGGTTTAAGCCCTGTATCATCACTGATGCAGTAATTAGGAGGAGGCATAGAAAGAGAACCCTTGTGGATGGGGGGTCGGAAGTAGCCATATTTATAAGAATTGTGAGGTTTTGTTTTGAGGAGATAGGTTATATAGTGTTGCAGATGCGTGGTGTTGGTTCAGGCTAATAATACAAGGTTTGTGTCAAATTTGGGTAAAGGTGGAAGAGTTTTATTGTGGTGTGTGGCATATGTATAAAGTGATAAGAATGATATCACTTCACTAAAGTTGATATCACTGAATGTCTTTGTACTGCTGATGGAAATAAAAGTTGTGTGTAGATATACTTTTGTGTTTATCCCAGGCCTTTTTGAATTTTGTCCATGTTTTTCCCCATCACCAAGGGCGGTGTTAAACATGCAGGGACCCAGGGCAGAAACTGGTGAGGGGGCCCCTAAGTCTGCTCCTGGCTATGCCTCCTTCAGCTTGAGGCTGATTTGGGGGCCCCCTGTAGCACGGGAGTCCAGGGCAAGTGCCCTGTTTGCCACCCCCTAACGCGGACCCTGGCCGTCACCTCCAGTGGATGGGCATTCTAGACTGGCACTTATAGACAAGAGCAGCCAGCTCTCCCAGAGAGAGGTAGGCTTGGAGGGGGGTTATCAGAGACTGGAAAGCAAAGAGAGAACAAAGGGAGGCAATGCTTAAATCCGGGTCTGCATTCCAGGCCTTCACTGCCCTTCCCATGCAAAAGTATTTCCAGATGAGGCTTTTTCATTTACCTCTTTGCAACTTAATTCATGTCCTCTAGTTTTATAGCTTTTTTAATAGTCTTTGGAAAAGGTTCATTTTTTTTGTTAATACATCTGTATCATATCTCCCGTGTCCCTCCTTTGCTCTGTAGTATACATATTCAGACCTTCAAATCTTCTCATACAGCTTCCTCATACATTTTCCTCTAAATCATTTCACATTTTTTTATTAGCCATCTTACTGAAGCGATTCATCTGAGGCAGTGCAAAACAGGTGTAGCCTGACATAGCCAACCTACATGACATTAGAAATATACCCATAGTAACATGGCCAAATGTCAGCATAATACACAATAAGAATGCTGACTTAAACTTAGAAAATATTGTGATAGCAATAATATACTGTATTAGCAATGAGGCCAATGCCATTAATGCCCATCCAGCCTTCTGTACAACCGGGCAGAATTGGGCATGCAAAGTTAGACCCAATTCTGATCCCGTAGCTACTGTGGGATCAGAATCGGGTCTAGCGCCTGGACATGCAGGCCTGGACCCAATTCTGTACATCCCAGCAACTACCCAACTAACTCAGCTGGTCCCATGAATGGAACTGTGGTGCCATGGTGTCCCGTCACCATGGCACTGCGGCTCCATTCATGAGCTGTGATCCTGGTCCTCTGAGCCTGGGTGCCTGTTCCCCGCATCCCGACCCCTGATCCAGTTTTCCAAGGCCTGGGTTGGGCTGCAGGGAACCCCCTGCACCCCCTCACCTGCATCTCTGGGTCCCACACCGCGATCCCTCTCCATCCAAGGGGACATTCCACCTTTGAGGTGGAATAAGTCCCCCTCTAGATTTGAGGCCCCGGACATACAGGTCCGACCTCTGAATCGGTTCTGTATGTCCGGGGTTACAGCTAACCCATGCCCCGCCCTTGCTCTGCCTCTGGAATCTAGGCCTCCCCATACAAACCCACTGTACGTATGGGGAGGATATTGACGGACCTGGCAGGGGGACAAATAGCGGGGATGGACGACCCAATGGGATATCCATCCCCGCTATTCGCAGGACAGAATGACCTCCAATGTACTTATTAAAGCAGCACAGTAGAACATTCATAAAATATAGATATGATGCTCACAATGAATCATTTTAATAGGCTGCAAAGGAGATATACTTGTTCTACCTGAGTCAGCGCATCAGGCTCAATCTCTGGCTGTGTCCAAAGCCAGGCTAAAAACCCACCTCCTTGAGGCTGCTTTGGGATCCTAAACCCCTTATTCTCCTGTTGACCATCCTCGTGTGTCATAATCATTTCCCCAGGGGTGGCTCTTTAATGAGGCCGAGTGAGGTGGTGGCCTCAGGCAGCAACCTTTTGGGGGCAGCAAAAATGCCCTCAAAAAGGCCACCTCGGCCTTCAAAATAAAAAAAAAAGAAAACCCAGTCGGAGAAGCTGCTGCCGCTGCGCTGCTGCAGCGGCAGAATGAAGTGCCCCGTGGCCCCCGCCGCCCCGAAGAGCCCCGCCATTTTTTTCCCCATGCCGGCTCAGCTTTGCAGAGCTGCGAAGGGAGAGTGTTTCCTTTTCCCACAGCTCTGTTAAAGTTGAGCCCTCCAGCGCTGATGGGAAACTTTAACAGAGCTGCGGGAAAGGGAAACACTCTCCCTTCGTGGGTCTGCAAAGCTGAGCTGGCGCGAGGAAAAGAATGGCGGGGCTTTTCCGGAGTGGCAAGGGGCAGTGGGGCACTTCATTCTGTTGCTGCCGCTGCAGCAGCACAGTGGCAGCAGATTATCCGACCGGGTTCTTTTTTTTTGTTTAAATTTCCCTTGAGGTGGTCTGGGGCTGGACTGTGCTGGGGGGGGGGGGGGGGTAGCACTGAAAATAGTAATGGGCTGATGGGGGAGGGCTAGGACTGGTAAAGGGCTATCAGGGGGGTTAGAACTAGAAATGGCATGATGGGGGTTAAGAATGGAAACAGACTGATCAGGAGGGGGGCTAGGACTGGTAATGGGCTATCGGGGGGTAATAGAACTGGAAATGGACTGATGGGGGTTAAGAATGGAAATAGGTTGATCGGGAGGGGGCGGCTAGGACTGGTAATGGGCTGATCAGTGTGGTTAGGCCTGGAAATGGGCTGATTAGGGGGGCTAGGAAAGGAAATGGACTTATGGGGGGGTTAGGACTGGTAATGGGCTGATATGGGGCTAGCACTGAAAATGAGCTAGGACTGGTAATCTGATTGTGGGGGCTAGGACTGGAGAGGGCTGATAAGGGGGATAGGATTAGAAATGGGCTGGGACTGGAAATGGGCTAATGGGGGAGAGGAAGAGAGTGCTGCTGACCCTGGAAGAAAACTAGGGGCTATGGCTACAAATGGGCTGATGTGGGGGATGGGAGAATAGGACTGGAAGGGAGCAGATACTGAGAGGGTCTGCCACGGAAAGGAGGGGGCAGGAAGGGAGCTGACATGTGGGAAGGAGGGGACTGGAAAGGAGCTGATATGGCAGGGAAGGAGGGGGCTGGAATGGAGCTGGCATCCTTAATGTGCTGAAGGGGAACTGGAAGGGAGCTGACACTTGGGGATGGGAGTGGTAGGTGGCTGGGTAATGGGGAGGAGACTGGAAGGGAGCTGGCATGTGCGAATGGCACTGGAAGAGGGATGGACAGAGGGTAGGGTGACTTGAAGAGAGCTGACTGGGGGAGGGGTGGCACTGAGAGTGGACGTGAGCTGATACCTGGGATGGTATTTGGACTAGAAGGGGCTGGACAGTGGGGAAGGAGGGGGAGTGGAAGGGAATGGACACCAGTGGCAGTCGTGGGAATGCAAGGCAGTTGACATTAGAAGGTACTGGGAGGGGAGGACTGGAAAGGGGGCTGATACAGTGGAGGGTTACTGGAACTGGAAATGGGCTGATGGAAGGAAGTGAAGAAAACAAAAGAAGAGATAAGAAATGGCAGATGGACCATAGACCACAGAAAGAGAGCTAAGAGAAGACAAGAAAGCAGAAGCCTCAGATCGGGACCAGCATAATCAGAGAATAAAATGGTCAGACAACAAAGGTAGAAAAAATAATTTTATTTAATTTTAGTGATTGAACTTTGTGCTATCTTTATATTTTACACAGTATGGGGGAATGGCATCTCTTATTTATCTGGTGTTGCACTGCATGCGGAGTCTGGCTTTTTGGGGTTTCAGTTTAAATTTTGTCTACATATTTTTATTTTTACTTTAGATTGTGGTTACTTATTCTGTACTTGGTGAGAGTCTGTGTTCTGAGTGTGTGACTGAGGCCAGGTGTTCTGTTAACATGGAGTTTGTACATAAAGATCTATACATCTATATGGATGTTCAAGGGCCCACTGTAGTATTTACAGTGACACTTTTTTTGGATGAGCTCCTTATGTGACTTTTGGAAGTTTGTGCTGAAATGGTATGGTAGATTTGCTTTTTGTTGTAGGGTTTTGTATTAGTTCACAATATGCTTGGTACTGGAGAATGTTTGTTGTTGTTATTGAAATGATCAGTATGAGATTTTTTTTTAAGATATTGAGTTCTGTGGGTGAATGTCCTGTTTCTGCTTTGCACCCACTGTGTATGCAAAATATATGTTGAAAAAGAAAAAGCAAGAACTATAACGCAGATTATAACAACAAAATATAAATGAGTTATAATTTAGTTTTATAAACTGTGCTGTTGGTTCTCGCTCTCTTTTAGTTCCTTGGTGTGCAAACATCTTGCATTTCCTCCATATAATCTAATCGGCTTTTTGGTTTGGTTCAGTCCCTGATTGGAGTTCTGAAAAAGCCCCACCCCCCTCTACCGGGGGGGGGGGGGCACCATAAGAACATAAGATATGCCATACTGGGTCAAACCAAGGTCCATCAAGCCATCTCATCCTTCGCCTCAGGCAGGAGATTGCCTTGAGCCGCCCCTGCATTTCCCCTTTGTTCTAACCTAGTCCCAACTAGTTGAATGCATCTATCCTGATATATTGTGAGCTCTTGTGAGCAGGGACTGTCTCTTATGTTGTGTACAGCGCTGCATATGTCTTGTAGTGCTATACAAATGTTAACTAGTAATAGTACATGCGTAGTTCAGACAAATAGACAAGATGGACATTAGAAACATAGAAACATGACAGAAGAAAAAAACAACATGGCCTATCTAGTCTGCCCTTCCATATCAACCACTACAACAGTCCCCTTTTTTCCTTTAGAGATCCTCTGTGTTTGTCCCAAGCCTTTTTGAATTCAGGCACTGTCCTCATCTCTACCACCTCCACTGGGAGACTATTCCACGGATCTACCACTTGCCTTCAATCGAAAGAGTCTCTTCTCCTGGGCATTTATGCCACGGAGGTTTTTAAACATCTCAGTCACAACACCTGTGGAGGAGTAGCCTAGTGGTTGGGACAAGGTACTTCAGGCCAGAAGGTCAGGGGTTCAAATCCAACTAGAGGACAGCAACCTTGGGCCGGAAGGACTGGGGTTTCTGGTCCCACAGGTGCTCCTTGTGGTCTTGGGCAAGCCACTTAACCCTCCATAGCCCATGTTCCCTGTAAAATAGTTATCTCCAAGTTATAATACCCTGTTCAATGTAATTTCAGTTTGTTCAATGTAAACTGCACTGATGCAGAATAGCACGGTATATAAGAGAATATAAATAAATAAACACCTCTATCCCACCTTTCCTCTATGGTGTACATATTAAGATCTTTAAGTTTGTCCTCATATTATATATGCCTCATATTGCAATGCCTACAAAGGCATTGCAATAAATAAAGGTGGATGGCTAGATTGAGAATAAAATTGCATGGACCACTGAATACGGTCTGTGCAACTGGTCTTACAGGTGTGCAGCAAGCTAGTCCGAATGACTGGCCGACTGCCACAGCCACTAAAGGTTTAGGTTGTAAGTTCTCTGCTTATTTGAAAAGATGGTGTTGGGGAACTGCCTCTGTGATCTTTTTACTCCTATACATAAGGGATGTTTCAATTATTTTTCTCTAATTCTGATACACATTCCATTGATGAGGGAGCTATACTCACGGAGCATTTTGGAGAGAATAATATTAAGAAAGCATTTGTGAATGCCCGTACTGTTCATAAGATCAATATATGATCTTGTGAAGGTCTTTAATTCTGAACTTTTATGCTTTATTGAAATGTGGCTCTTAAATCTGGTAACAGGTTTATTGAACCAGCTATGCTGCCTCACAATATTATAGACTGTAGAGCATTAATCCCAGCAATCAGGTTGGGGTGGAGAGAGTTTCTGTTAGCAGGGGCTGATTTACAGCCTCACCAAGTTGACACCTTGTTTTCTGATGTTTCAGAAGTAATTTCATTATGAGCTAAGACCTGGGCTATTTGTTCAGTATATATTCTTCCAAGTCATACATCTGAAGTAAATGCTTTTCCTGACGAATAAAAATGTGGGTTCTGGCATTGCTAATTTATTTGTATTTGGTGGTTTTAATCTACATATTGATATTGTGACTTTCCCATCCATGACTGATGACCTTTTATCAGTAATGCCTGTGCTAGGAATTGCATATACAGTACACATTCCTAGCCACGTGTGAGCACATTAATAAAGAGCCAAAAGATGGCCACTGATAAATGATGCCAGTCTTAACTCAAGAAATCCACCTCCTATGCTTTAAATCATACACCACATTATTCAATAGTGACAAAAAATAAGAGGTGTCCTGGACCTTCATGTCTCTCAGAGAATTAAAAATCTTTAAATCATATTTCTCCTCCCATGTATAATCATCACACTTGGAACATATGAGCCTCCCATATATACTATCGGAGGATGTTCTGCAAATACCCGATACAATGAAAGTACCTGGTGAATAAACGCTGCAATCAAGAAAGCTTTTGTAGACTATTGCATAACATGTTGTTAAGTGCCATCGAGTTGAAGTTGATTCATACTGGCCCTCTGAATAGTTGTCCTAAACACTTCTTGATAAGCTATGACAAACTGGGATATATGGAAATGCATTTCAATGGTTCAAATCCTACTTATCAGACCGCACTCAACAACTTAAAGTTGACCAACAATTATCTGATATTTACAAGCAGAAACAAGGACTACCCCAAGGGTTTACCCTTTCTGCCTTATATCTACTTACAACCTCCTTTAGACAAGGAAGATCTTGTCTTACTAATCTGTTATGTTTTTTTGAAGGTGTGAATAAACAGCTAGACAAAGGTGAGTCGGTTGATATAGTGTATCTGGACTTTCAGAAAGCCTTTGACAAGGTCCCTCATCAGAGACTTTTGGCAAAAATAAAAAGTCATGGGATAGGAGGCAGTGTACTATTGTGGATCAGAAATTGGTTAAAAGCAGAGGGTAGAGCTAAATGGCCAATTTTCCCAATGGAGAAAAGTGAATAGTGGACTACCCCAGGGATCTGTGCTGGGTCCACTGCTTTTTGATATATTCATAAATGACCTAGAAAAGGGAATAATGAGTGATGTTATCAAATTTGCTGACCCTCCATAGCCCATGTTCCCTGTAAAATAGTTATCTCCAAGTTATAATGCCCTGTTAATGTAATTTCAGTTTGTTCAATGTAAACCGCACTGATGCAGAATAGTGCGGTATATAAGAGAATGTAAATAAATAAATTAAATAAATAAATGACGCAAAACTATTTAAAGTTGTTAAAACCCATGAGGATTGTGGAAAACTGCAAGAGGATCTTGATAAATTGGAAGACTGGGCATCCAAATGGCAGATGAAATTTAATGTGAACAAGTGCAAAGTTATGCTCCTAGGAAAGAACAACCCAAACTATGGTTACATGATGCAAGTTTCTACATTAGGAACCACCTCCCAGGAAAAAGATTTAGGCGTTATCGTGGATAGCATGTTAAAATCCTCCACCCAGTGTGCAGTGGCGGTCAAGAAAGCAAATAGAATGCTAGGTATCATAAGGAAAGGAATGGAGAATAAAACAAAGGATATTATAATACTTCTATCGTTCCATGGTGCGACCGCACCTTGAATATTGTGTGCAATTCTGGTGGCTGTATCTTAAAAAGGATATAGCGTCATTAGAAAAGGTACAGAGAAGAACCACCAAAATGGTAAGGGGGATGGAAGGATATCCCTATGAAGAGAGGCTAAAAAGGTTAGGGCTCTTCAACCTGGAAAAGAGGCGGCTGAGGGGAGATATGATAGAGGTCTATAAATTAATGAACGGAGTGGAACGGGTAAATGTAGATCAATTGTTTATGTCATCAGAATATAGAAAGACTAGGGGACATGCAATGAAGCTACAGGGTAACCTATTCAAGACTAATAAGAGAAAATATTTTTTTTCTCTCAACATGTAATCAAATTCCGGAATTTGTTACTGGAGGATGTAGTAAAAACCGTTAGTGTAGCTGGGTTTAAAAAAGGTTTGGACAAGTTCCTGGGGGAAAGGTCTATAAACCATTATTAAAAGGGACCCGGGATATCACTTCTTGACCCAATACAAGCATTGTGGAACCTGTGTCTTTTGTGGTAACTGCTAGGTACTTATGACCTAGATTGGCCACTGTTGGAAACAGGATATTGTGCTTGATGGTCTGACCCAGTATGGCATATCTTATGTTCTTATGCCAGATTATCAAAAAATTCCAAGTAGGATACTCTATGCAGACATCATGTTACATCTTCCCTTTGATGTCATGAATCCCAGTTTAGAACCAAAAATATCATGCTTTAATGAAATATCTCAATGGTTGAAAGCACACAATTTAAAAATAAACTATAATAAAACCAAGGTATTATTCACAACCAGAAACCAATATTTTATTCCTCCACCTATGATTGATGTTAAAGAGGCCATCCTTAATATAAAAAATGAGGTAAAATACTTAGGTGTCATCATTGATCAAACCCTCGGCTTTATATCCCATATCAAACTTATCACCATAACTATTTACAATAAATTGAGAATAATCAAACAGCTGAGCCCACTGCTGTCAAATAATGACTTCAGAACAGTTCTGCAAGCTATGATTTTTCCACACATTGATTATTGCAATAGCTTACTCCAGGGTCTTCCCAAACAGACAATACACAGTCTTCAGATTGCCCAACATATGGCTGTCGGCATTACTCACAAAGCAAGCATATCTTACACTGGCTGCCAATCAGCTCTCGCATCAAATACAAAACAATAATAAACATATTCAAAATCAAACACCGCACTTCAGCCAACAGCCTGCACACCCTCATACAACCAGACACCAGCACGCGCCCAAGACGAAAAGGGACTGCCAACAGAGTAAACACACCGAACGACTTCAGAAAAACCCGCAAGGACACCACTGAGAGGGCCCTCTCTCTGGCTGCCTCAACAATATGGAACTCCCTCCCAGACGAACTGAGATTGACAGATGACCTCAAAGACCTTCGCAAGCAGCTGAAGACAACGCTGTTCATAGAACACTACGGACATGTGACATAATCCAACAAGAACTTCCCCCGTACCCTTCCATCCGTGATCAGAAAATATTCACAGGCACATGATATATCTTAACCCCCTAATTACATAGAACATTGTATTATAAGATCACAATGTACATAGTACAGAACAATGTATCATAGCTCATGCTGTAATATAGCTCACAATGTACCTAGTTCAACCTAATCTGTTACACTACCCTTGTACACGCAATTCATAACATTCACTGCATGACCCTCCCTTCCCCACTTTTGATTGTATTGCTGTGACACCGCTTTGATTTTATGATAAGGCGGTATAGAAATACCGTTAAATAAATAAATAAATAAATATCTGAACATATTACTCCAGTCTTATACAATCTCCACTGGCTGCCAGTCCACAGCAGGATTAAGTATAAATTACTAATGACCACCTTCAAACTGGTCAGAGATATAACCCCCTCATACCTAACCAAACTAATCAAAATAACCCCATGTGATTGCCAAAGAAGAGGCTGCACTCAAAATACTCAAATTATACCTCCGGAATATCACAGAGCGAACCACGCTATTAGTAACAGAGCCTTTTCTTACATTGCCCCCTCTTTATGGAACATACTATTAAGCTAAGAGCCACCACAGATTTGTCAACATTCCAGAAGGACCTAAAAACACACCTCTTTATAGAACATTTTGGCACTCTGAAACAACATTAAAACATCTACCCAACTTAGAACCTCCTTTTAAATCAATTTACTGGACCCTTTACAAACATCCTCCTTTATGCACCATAATTTACCAGATAAACCACTTAATACACTTTTACTTTGGGGGGTTATTCCAGGGGCAGAGTGTATGGGCGGGCGGTGGGCTGTCACCGGTCTGTACGTCCCGGGCCAGCGACTTGTGCATTTTTTTGGGGGGACACGGATGGGGCAGGGGGGCCCGAGGACATTCTCCATAGCCCGATCCTAGCCTTAGAGGCCTGACTGGGGGTCGGGCTGCAGGAAAATCACCTTTGAAGTCCAGCAGCTGGGATCGCAGCTTTACAATGGAGCCGTGGTGCCAAGGCAACTGGATGCCATAGCACCGTGGCTCCATTGTAGAGCCCTGACTGAGTTAGCAGGGATCAGGCCTGTATTTGCAGGCCTGGCTGAATCGCAGTCCCAGCCTGCATGTACAGGCCTGTTTGCAATTCTGATACCATGGGGCTAAATGTGCCCCGTGGGATCAGAATCGTGAGCCCCTCTGTACGCCCGGCTCATTCCGGGATGGAATAAGCCCTTTTGTGTATAAGTTAATAAGTATATAAGCTTGCTATGACTCGTATATCGGTTGCTATGTATATAAACTCATACCTTGCTAGATACATATATAGTTTAATATGTAAATAAGCTCATACCTTTCTACCAGTTCGTACAATGTTACTGTTCTTATTTATTTTATTTATTTATTTTATTTATTTTTCAAAAATTTTTATATCGTGATTTCCAGAGATCAATTGCGCTTTACAAGAAACAAAAATTTGAGTAGTACAGGAACAGTTATATACTCGCTTACATAGAACTTAGTAACTATATGCATTTGGAATAGTAATACATCAGACTGTTTGGAAGAACATGAGGTGGACACTTGGGGGAGCTAACAAAAACTATATACAATATCATGTAAAACAAGAGGAGCTCTGGAGTTATGATTGGGAAGTAGGTAGGGATGCTTGCTATGAAAGGAGTTTTTTTTACTGTTCTTATATTCAGTGTAACTAGTTTTTATGTTATAATGTAATGTTGATGTTACTCTATAAACCGCTTTGATTACCTGAGAAGACGGTATAAAAAACCCTTAAATAAATAAACTGTGTTCAGTCAGGTGGTTAATTCTTGATAGAATGGCATCCACACTTGTTGTTATATCAACCCATTGCATTGCTGGTTTGTCGCTTTTGTGTTGACTTTCAACCTTGCTGAGCACAATTTTTTTAAGTGCTGTCAAGTCAATGCTGACCCACCAGCCCCTAGGTTTTCTTGGCAATGGAGGGTAAAGTGACTTGCTCAAGGTCACAAGGAGTGCCAGTGGGAAATGAACCTAGATCACCTGGGTGCTAAGCTGTTTATTTATTTATTTATTTAACAGTATTTCTAAACCGCCTTATCTTAATAATCAAGGTGGTATCACAGCAAGCAATCAGGTAAAGTGTGTGTGTTGTACATGCAGTGAGGATAAAACTTAGTTGTGTGAGGGATGTGTTGGGTGCTTGATTTGTTTGAGCTATATACAGGGTGGGCTATTTACAGTGGTGCTAGAATCATATTTTATATATATTCAGTTGTTTGGGAGGATTGGAGAGCTGTTATCCATTCTCTTAGGTTATGTGATGTGACCATAGTGCTCTATGAACAGCATGGTTTTCAGTTGTTTTCTGAAGTCTTTGAGGTCTGGAGTTGCCCTTAGATCGTCCGGTAGATTGTTCCATATTGTTGGAGCAGCCATGGAGAGAGCTCTGTCTGTTGTGTCCTTGCGTGTGTGCTTGTACTCATTTGGGGTGCTGACTCGGTTGCGTGTTTGACTTCTTCTGGGACGTGCGCTGGTTTCCGGTTGTATGAGCAGGTGGAGGCTGTTGGCTGATGTGTGTTCTTTTATCTTAAATAGGTTTATGATAGTCTTGTATCTGATGCGAGCAATGATTGGGAGCCAGTGTAAGTCCTTTAGTGTAGGTGTGATGTGCTCCTGCCTTGCGGCTCCGGATATGATTCGAGCTGCAGTGTTTTGTGCCAGCTGTAGTGGTTTGAGAGCTTGTTTTGGTAGTCCGAGGTATATCGGATTGCAGAAGTCCAGTATTGGGGTTATCAGTGCTTGACAGACTGTACGGAAGTGTTCTGGAGCGAGGAGTGGTTTCAGTCTCCTGATGATTCGCATCCTGTAATATGCTTTTTGGATTGTTTTGTCTATGTGTGGTTTGAGGTTGAGTTTACTGTCCAGAGTAACCCCAAGGTATCTCACCTCCGATCTTATCGGTATCGTGGTGCTTTGTATCTTTATGTTTGGTGGGTGTGTGAAGCTTTGGTTTCGAGTGATGATTAAAGCTTCAGTCTTGTTGTAGTTTATAGCTAGATTGTTGTTTTGGCACCACTTCGCCATTTGGGTAAGGCAGTCTGCTATCTTAGAGAAGTCCGGGTTTTCGATTGATATCGGGGAGTATACCATTATATCGTCTGCGTATATTGTGTATTGGATGTTGTTCTCTTTCATAATGTTGCATATTGGTTGGATGTAGATGTTAAAAAGGAGTGCTGAGAGTGCGGATCCTTGTGGTACTCCTTGTTGGACGTTTATGGGCCGGGAGGTGTCCTGTCCCACCTTGACCTGTAGCTGTCTTTCTGTTAGGTATGAGTGGAACCATTTTAGAGTGGTACCGTGTATACCAGTGTTCTTCAGTCTCTCCAGGAGTATATTGTGATCAACTGTGTCGAACGCTGAGGAGATGTCGATGAAGATCATTATAATTCCATTCCTGATGTCGTCAATTATTCTTATGATGCTGTCGAAGAGGTAGATCAGGAGAGTTTCGACTCCATGGTTGGGACGAAATCCGTGTTGGTTGTCGTCGAGAGTTCCGTGTTCGTCAATGTGTTCCTGAAGTTGTAGTTGAACCGTTTTTTTCGATTATTTTTGCGAGGAAGGGTATGCTGGAGATTGGTCGGTATGCTGCTGGGTCCTTTTTGTCGAGAGAAGTTTTCTTTGTGATTGGTCTTACTGAGGCAAGCTTTAATTGCTGTGGCATGAGTCCTTGAGTGAGTGAGTTGTGTACCATTTTATGAATGTTTGGTATGAGGCTTGCTTTGGTGGCTTTGACCCATGACACTGGGCAAGGGTCTGTAGGAGCAGTGCTTGTGTTGATTGTGGAGATGATGTCTGATATCTGCTCTTTTGAGGGTGAGTGGAATGTGCCCCAGGTTTTGGGGTGGACGTTCGTTCTGTTGGTTCTACTGGGTGTTGTGCGCTCTGTGGAGTGAAATTTGTCTTTGATGTGGTCGGCGAATATCTGTGGATCCACTTGTATTTCTCTTTCTGCTGCTTGCTCTTTTGTCAGGGTTTTTACTATTTCGAAAAGTTCTCTGGGTTTGTTGATGGAAGAATTTATCAGGTTTGTGTGGAATTCTCTCTTTGATTGGTTGATGTGTTCATTGTATTGTTTTTGCTTTGTTAGGTAAAGATGTTGGTCGGAAGTAGTTTTGTTTTTTCTCCATCTCCGTTCAATTTTCCTGAGCTCCCTCTTTTCTTGTCGTATTTTTGCTGAGTACCATGGTTTGTTTTGTCTCTTGTTGTGGTGTTGTTTCTTGGTCCTGTCAACGGATGGTTTGGCGGCGTTAGCTAGGACATTGTTCCAGTTGGAAACTTGTTCCTCCAGGTCCTCTGAGTCAATGTTCAAGTGTTGTATTGTGTCCTGGATGAATTTGTCCTTGTCAAAGGACTTGAATCGTATTGTGTGTGTGGGAAGTTCACTCTTTCGCTTGTCCAGTCTTCTTGTGATTGCAGATTTGTCTCGATTAAGTAATGGTCAGACCATGGTACTGGGGTGATGGTGGGTGTAGAGATTAGGTCTCTTGAAGTTAGGTAGTTTGATGCAAAGATGAGGTCTGGGGATGATCCTAGTCTGTGTGTTGGTGCATTGACTATCTGTGTGAATTGAAGTGATGACATTGCCTGAAGGAAGGCCTCTGCATCTTTTGTATTGGCGGACTTGAGGTTGAAGTCTCCGATTAGTAGTGCTGGTTTGTTGTTTGACGTTATGGCACAGGCTTCTTCGAGTATGAAGGCTAGTTCGTCGGGTGGAGCACGGGGTGCTCTGTAGGTTAGGCAGATTGCAATATTCTTGTTCTTGATGCTAATTGTGTTACACTGCTTTGTATCTGTGAGATTCAGTGTCTTGAACTTGAGTTCTGTTTTTGCTATTATTAGGACTCCTCCTCCACGCTTGTGGATGCGTGGGCAGTTGTATGCTGAGTAGTTGTTCGGTACTAGTTGGTTGAGTAGTACACTGTCTGTAGGGTTGAGCCATGTCTCTGTGATGCATATTATGTCTGGCTGTCGCTCTTCAATGTGGTCTACCAGAGTGTGTATCTTGTTGCAGATGGATCTGGCGTTTATGAGCTCAATTGATGTTTTCTTTGTGGAAGAGGTTGTTGCGACGTGTGCTTCCTTAGGGCCGGTGTTGGGGTTTGATTTGTGTCTGTTTTGTCTCTTTGTTTGGGAGGTTGCGAGTGTCTCTTTGTGTGTGTGTTGTGGACCGAGATATGGCAGTGCAGTTGGCGGGTACCATGGTGTGTTTGTTTGGGGGTAGTGTGGGTGTGTAGTTGGTGGGAGGAGTTGTGTGACTAGTAGGTATAGTGGGAGGAAGTATGTGGTGTGCATGTTGATAGCTTGTGATGTTCTGATAGGGCGACGCCTGTGTCCTTAGGTTTTCGTCTGTTGTTTGCTTTTTTGAGGAGAGCTGTACTTGTTGCAGGGGCTTGTCCTGGGGATGTGAAGTTGTATCTGTTGCGGTGCGGGAGCCTGTCCCGTGGAGGGAGCCTGTCCCTTGGATGTGAAGCTGTATCTGTTGCGGTGCGGGAGCCTGTCCCGTGGAGGGAGCCTGTCCCTTGGATGTGGAGCTGGATCTGATGCGGTGCGGGAGCCTGTCCCGTGGAGGGAGCCTGTCCCGTGGATGTGGAGCTGGATCTGTGGCGGACGCCTTGGTGCGGGAGCCTGTCCCGTGGAGGGAGCCTGTCCCGTGTGTGTGGAGCTGGATCTGTGTTGGTCGCCTTGGTGCGGGGGCCTGTCCCGTGGATGTGGAGCTGGGTCTGTCGCGGTGCGGGAGCCTGTCCCGTGGAGGGAGCCTGTCCCTTGGATGTGAAGCTGTATCTGTTGCGGTGCGGGAGCCTGTCCCGTGGAGGGAGCCTGTCCCTTGGATGTGGAGCTGGATCTGATGCGGTGCGGGAGCCTGTCCCGTGGAGGGAGCCTGTCCCGTGGATGTGGAGCTGGATCTGTGGCGGACGCCTTGGTGCGGGAGCCTGTCCCGTGGAGGGAGCCTGTCCCGTGTGTGTGGAGCTGGATCTGTGTTTGTCGCCTTGGTGCGGGGGCCTGTCCCGTGGATGTGGAGCTGGGTCTGTCGCGGTGCGGGAGCCTGTCCCGTGGAGGGAGCCTGTCCCGTGGAGCTGGATCTGTGGCGGTCGTCTTGGTGCGGGGGCCTGTCCCGTGGATGTGACGCTGGATCTGTCGCGGTGCGGGAGCCTGTCCCGTGGAGGTGGAGCCAGATGTGTGGTGGTTGCCCTGTTGCGGGGGTCTGTCCCGTGGATGTGGAGCTGGGTTTGTCGCGGTGCAGGAGCCTGTCCCGTGGAGGGAGCCTGTTTCGTGTATGTGCAGCTGGATCTGTTGATGAACTCTTGGTCTGACCCACTATGGTACATCCCAAGTCCCTATGTTCTTATCTAGCTAAAGATGACATTGCTCTAACATAGCATCAGCACTGGCATATCCCTGGGTTTACAGTATCGATCTGGACAAACATGGTAATACCTAATATGGCCTGTAAACGCTGGAAGCTAACAACAGTATCCAGAGGGAACTAGTCACTAGAGTGCCCAACACTGATCTTGGATTCTAGTCCCAAACATGAATTTCTACCCTTTAAATTAGTATTTTTATGAGAGGCAGGAGGATAATCCTAGCTGTAGAGAGTGGTGCTGCTGCAATCAGATGATTTAAACAGAACTATACATTCAATTATTGTTAGGAGTGCAGTTAATTCATATAAGTAATGAAGCAGTGTTGATAGTTTAAAAATCACTCAAATGAGTGTGACTTACGTGCCCCAGAGTTTCAGCTCTTTAGGCAGTTCGGCGTCTTCGGAGTTGGTATTCTGCGTTTCCACTGTGAGTTGGTGGATTGTCAGTTCCTTGATTGTACGCGAGCTCGACCCCGAGGGAGCTCAGCTGTACCAAGAGGGAGGTGTAGTCTCAGCGTCGTTTTTTCTGTTATGTTTCTGTGACGATCTTGGGGGTGCCTTTGCCTAAGGGCCGTGCCAAAGGGCCCTCTTGCGCGGCCCTCAGGCGCGGGCCCGCAAGGCGCGGGTGCGCCTGTGGCGTTCTCCTTTTAAATGGAGAGCTGTGCCCCGATTGGGTAGAGATGCTCTGAGACACGCTGCTGGAGGGGTGGAGCCAAAAAGCAGCTTCCCCCGAAGAGCTCTTTTGTGTGCAGCAACTGTTGCCCTATCCACTAAGATACTTCTCTTAGCATAATGTATCTGGTGTATAAAAGTCATAATCTTGTCATTTGAGCTTCTAAAGAAAGCTTAGATTTGATTTCCTCTAGTACCAATTGATTTGTTCTGCAGGTAGTCCATGGAATACGCAGTCTTCTTCACCAGCACCATAATTCGAAGGCATCGATTTTCTTCCTGTCTTTCTTCTTCACTGTCCAACGTTTGCATCCATATGGATACATATAAATATATATGGAAGCACGAATAATGGGGATCATGTGATTTATTAAGTGCTGCATTCTCCTGACCTGCCAATTGGGGAATCAAGGATAGGTCATTTCAATGTGGAAGTTGTTCATTTTGGGGCATGTATACTACACCGCGCAACCTGGTAGCATAGGATTTAGCATGAAGTTTCGGTGCAGCACTAAAAGGCAGTGTAGGACATTCTGTCAGAAATCCTGTGCTACCCTAGTAGTGGCATTGGAGTGGGCCGGGCAGGACCGTGACAGAACGCATCACGGCTAACTGCACTTGCTGTTCTTAGTGCAGGTGGACTTATGATGTCAAGTGGGCCTCATGGAATACTCCCTGCCTGCTGAGAGCTCCTTCCAAGTACTCCTTTGAGCTGCTTGCTCGCTATTTCACTTAGCAGCGTTGTTATTGTATGTATTGTTTGCTTCAGACTCTGCCATTTATTGCTTTTATCTGTTGTGTTTTTTTACAGTATAGGTGTGTCCCTGTTCTCTGGATGCCTCCAGTCCCTCTTTTCCTTTCTGTCCAGACTCTGGCTATTTCCATGATAAAGTCCTTAAGATTAGTCTTGAGTTCTCCACAGGGTCAAATCTACCACTACTATTACTATTATTTATAATTTGTATATCGCCACAAGACATACACAGTGCTGTACAGACACATCACCACCCCTCTTATGGTTTATGGTTTATGGTTTAGGCATTTGATATACCGCCCTTTACTTACGCATCAGAGGTATATACTAACAGGTACTTTTTTTTTATTCCCTTGTCCCCAAAGGGCTCACAATCTAAGTGTACCTGAGGCAATGGAGGGTTAAGTGACTTGCCCAAGGCCACAAGGAGCAGCCATGGGACTAGAGACCTCAGTCCCTCCGGCCTGAGGTTACTTGTCCCCATGTGGGAATTGAACCCCTGGCCCTCCGGCCTGAGGTAACCTGTCCCAACCACTGAGCCACTCCTCCCTCTCTTCCCCTTTTGCTCTCCCAAATCCTTCCCTCGGCCTCTTTCTTCCTTTTCTAAGATAACTGAGGAAGAAACTGCTCATCGTCTGTCCTTCTCCAAACTTATTAGCTGCTCCTCTGATCCCATTTGCTAAGCTCTATCTCTTCCACCGTCCTCCCTTCCATCTGTCATATCATTAACCTATCACTTTCCACTGCAACTGTTCCTGCAGCCTTCAAACATGCCATGGTTACAGGGCCGGTTCATCCAATAGGCCGTCTGAGGCGATCGCCTTAGGCGGCACTCTGACGGGGGCGGCACTCCCGATGCTGGCAGCACTCCGGATCTGTTTTTAATTTTAGATTTTACAGCATCTGGCCTGCCTCTGAATTCCCATGCAGCAGAAGCAGGGCAGAGGTGGCAAAATCTAAAATGAAAACAGAGCTGGAGTGCTGCTGGCGTCGGACAAATCAGCCTGATCGCTTGCAACTGCAACTGCAAGCCTGACTGTAACTGCAACTGCAAGCGATCAGGCTGATTTGTGCAGCAGCGGCACTCTGGTTGTTGTAATTTTAGATTTTGCTGCCTCTGCCCTGCCTCTGCCTTCCCACCGCTTTTTTTTCTTGCAAGCCTTTCTTGCCGGAAAAAAATGCGGCGGGAAGGCCGAGGCAGGGCAGAGGCGGCAAAATCTAAAATTAAAACAGCCGGAGTGCCCCGCTGCCGCCAGATTAGAGGTGCAGGTGGAGGAAATGGGGACAGGAGGTGGACAACAAGGAGAGACAACGGTGAGTGACAGGGGGGACAAAGGGGAGACAAAGGGGAGACAGGGGACATGCTGAACAAAGGGGGAGATAGCAGGGACATGCTGGACAAAGGGGGAGACAGGGGGACAAGTGCTGGACAACGGGGGAGACAGGGGATATGCTTGACAAAGGGGGAGACAGGGGACATGATGCTGGACAAAGGGGGAGACAGCAGGGGAATGAAGGGGGCAGGGACGGAGCTGACACGGAGGAAACATAAGATATACCATACTGGGTCAGACCATCAAGCCCAATATCCTATTTCCAGTGGTGGCCAATCTAGGTCACAAGTACCTAGCAGTTCCCCAAAAGACCCAGGTTCCACGATGCTTGTATAGGGACAAGCAGTGGATAAACAGAGTCCCCTTTAATAATGGTTTATGGGCCTTTCCTCCAGGAACTTGTCCAACCCTTTTTTAAACCCAGCTACACTAACAGCTTTTACTACAACCTCCGGTAGCGAATTCCAGAGTTTGATTACACATTGAGTGAAAAAATATATTCTCTTATTAGTCTTAAATAGGTTTCCCTGTAGTATATTTTGATAGCGTAAACAATTGATCTACGTTTACCCATTCCACTCCATTCATTTATAGACCTCTATCATATCTCCCCTCAGCTGACTCTTTACCAGGTTGAAGAGCCCTAACCTTTTTAGCCTCACCTCATAGGGGTATCCTTCCATTCTCTATCATTTTGGTGGCTCTTCTCTGTACCTTTTCTAATAACCTATATCCTTTTTAAGATACGGCGACCAGAATTGCACACAGCATTCAAGGTGCGGTCGCACCATGGAACGATACAGAGGCATTATAATATCCTTTGTTTTATTCTCCATTCCTTTCCTTATGATACTTAGCATTCTATTTGCCTTCTTGGCCACCACTGCACACTGGTCAGAGGGTTTCATGTGTTATCCACAGTGACACCTGAATCTGTTTCCTGGGTGGTGGTTTCTAATGTGGATCCTTGCATTGTGTAACCATAGTTTGGGTTGTTCTTTCATAGGTGCATAACTTTGCACTTGTCTACATTAAATTTCATCTGCCATTTGAACGTTTAGTCTTCCAGTTTATCAAGGTCCTCTTGCAATATTTCACAATCCTCATGGTTTCAAGAATTTTGAATAGTTTTGTGTCATCTGCAAATTTGATTACCTCACTCATTATTCCCATTTCCAGGTCATTTATGAATATGTTAAAAAGCAGCGGACCCAGCACAGATCCCTGAGGTACTCCACTATTCACCTTTCCTCCATTGGGAAAATTGGCCATTTAGCCCTACCCTCTGCTTTCTATCTTTTAACCAGTTCCTGATCCAGAATAGTATATCACATCATATCCCATGACTTTTTAATTTCGCCAGGAGTCTCTCATGAGGGACCTTGTCAAAGGCTTTCTGAAAATCCAGATACACTATATCAACCGACTCACCTTTGTCTACCTGATTATTCACACCTTCAAAAAAACATAACAGATTAGTAAGACAAGACCTTCCTTGGCTAAAGACATGTTGACTGTCTCCCATTAGGTTGTGACTTTCTACATGTTCAGTAATTTTGTGGTTTATAATAGTTCCTACCATTTTTCCCGGTACTAACATCAAGCTCACTGGTCTGTAGTTTCTCGGATCACCCCTGGAACCCTTTTTAAAAACTGGTATTCAATTGACCATCCTCTGATCTTCAGGTATTACAGATGATTTTAATGATAGTTCACAGATTACTAATAGTAAGTCTGCAATCTCATATTTCAGTTCTTTCAACACCCTTGGATATATACCATCCAGTCCAGGTGATTTGCTACTCTTTAGTTTATCAAATAGTTATAATACATCTTCCTGGTGTATCAATATTTCTTTCAATTCTTCTGTGGTATCACATTTAAATACCATTTCAGTCATGGGTAACATCCCTACATCTTCCTCAGTAAAGACCGAAGCAAAGAATTCATTCAGTCTCTCCGCTATGGCCTTGTCCCCTCTTAGTGCCCCTTTTACCTCTCTATCATCTAATGGTCCAACTGACTCTCTCACAGTTTTTTTTGCTATGAATGTACTTGAAAAAGTCTTTATTACGCGTTTTTGCTTTCACAGCAAGCTCCTTCTCAAATTCTCTCTTTGCCTACCTTATCAATGCCTTACATTTAACTTGCCAGTGCTTGTGCTGTTTCCAGTTTTCATCATTTGGCTCTTTTTTCCATTTCCTGAAAGATGTTTTTTTGGCAACAACAGCCTCTCTGACCTCACCTTTAAACCATGCTGGCAGTTTATTGGGACCATATGTGCCTTTCTCCAGTCCTCTGGCACCAAACTCGATTCCAAAGAAGGATTGAAAAGGTCAGTCACTGGAGCCACTAGAACATCTCCAAGTTCCTTCAGTATTCTCGGATGTATCCCATTCAAGCCCATTGCTTTATTTACTTTTGGTTTAGCTAGTTCCTCACAAACACATTCTTCTGAAAATTACTCGAGACCCTCATTGCTTCTGTTCCTATTTCTGAGTGTATTCTGAGGTCCCCCTCCTGGCCCTTCATCTGTGAACAAAGAACAGAAATATTTGTTAAGCTATTCCGTTTTATCCACATCAGTTTCTGTATATTCCTCCCCTTCACCCTTGAGTCTGACAGTACCACTTTTGCCCTTCCTCCTCTCGCTAACATATTTGAAAAATGTCTTATCTCCCCATTTTATTGCATTGGCTATTTCTTCTTCATTTTGCATCTTTGCTTTCCTGACTACTTTGTAGGTTCTATAAGTTTTTTCCAAATATAGATGCTTGTTTTCCTCTCTCTGTGATCTCTTGTATTTCATGAAGTCCTCCCTTTTTTTCTTCACCTTTTCAGCTACTTCTTTTGAGAACCATGGCAGCCTCCTTTTCCTTTTACATTTATTTACCTTTCTAACAAAAAGGTTTGTTGCCCTTAAAATATCCCCTTTCAGTTTTGCCCACTGTTTTTCTACATCCCCCAGTTGTTCCCATCCCGCTAATGACTCTTTGAGATATTGTCTCATCTTGGCAAAGTTAGTTTTCCTAAAGTCTAAGACCCTCGCTTTCGAAAGGATTTTATCAGCCCTAGTCCTAATACTGAACCAGATCATCTGGTGATCACTGGATGCAAGATGATCTCCCACTGTAACATTAGAAACCCTTTCCCCATTGGTAAGCACCGAGTCCAGTATGGCCCTATCACGTGTGAGTTCTGTTACCAGTTGGCTGAATAGTTCTCCCTGTAGAGAATCCAGGATCTTCTTACTTTTAGATGACACTGCAGCAGGGATGTGACAGCAGCATCCGGCATATTGAAATCACCTATCAGTAGAACTTCTCCTTTCATAGCAATACTGCTTATGTCTTCTATTAAATCTTCGTTCACTTCTACTCCCTGTGAGGGGGATCTGTATATAATTCCAATCCCTCTTTCTAGTTTAACCCACAGTGCCTCATCTCTTATTTATTTATATTCTCTTATATACCGCGCTATTCTGCATCAGTGCGGTTTACATTGAACAAACTGAAATTACATTGAACAGGGCATTATAACTTGGAGATAACTATTTTACAGGGAACATGGGCTATGGAGGGTTAAGTGGCTTGCCCAAGACCACAAGGAGCACCTGTGGGACTAGAAACCCCAGTCCTTCCGGCCCAAGGTTGCTGTCCTCTAGTGGGATTTGAACCCCCGACCTTCCGGCCTGAAGTACCTTGCCCCAACCACTAGACCACTCCTCCACTCTTCCTTTTAAGCACTGCAACTCTATAACTCTAGTATTATGTTTTACATATAGCACCATTCCACCTCCCCTTCTTCCTATCCTGTCCTTCCTGAACAAATTATAGCCAATATAATTACATCCCAGTCATAGTTTTCTGTGAACCATGTCTCCGTAACTGCCACCAAATCCAAGTCAGTCCCTTCCATTAAAGCCTCAACATCTGGGGTCTTACTTCCCATGCTATGGGCATTTATACACACCACTTTACAGATGTTGTCCCTTTTACCCATTTCTACAGAGGTATTTAGTGTTTCACTTAAGTGGGGGCTATCTTCAGCCATCCCCAATGAATCTATTTTAAAGCCCTCTTCAGTAGGTCAACCAGTCTGCTGCTGAAGACACTTTGACCCTTCTTGGACAGATGGACACCATCCCCTGGTCCAGGAAATCAAAACAGTCTTGATGACACCATCCATGCATTCATCTCCAGGATGCACGTTTCTTTGTCTTGGCCTTTACTCTCAACAGGGAGGATTGAAGAGAACACCACCTGCGCACTTATCTACTTCACCCTCTGTCCCAGAGCCATGAAGTCACTTTTGATATGGTCAGAGGGGTACCTAGCAGTATCATTTGTGCCGACATGGAAGAGCAACATCAGATAATAGTAGGCTTGATGAGTCTTGGGAAGAAAAAAGATGATGTTCTTCCACAGATAGGCAACCAGAGGAGAGCAGCGGAAGGAATGACCACGGCCTACCAGATGATAGATAAAAATTCTTTATTGAGGACCCAACTTAACAAAGTTTCGGCCGAAGCCTTCGTCAGGGGTCTAAAAAACAAACATACATAAAATAAGCAAAAGATTAAAAACTGAAGACAAAGAAATATAGACATCATGAAGATTGGATACACTATATGATAAAGGATTACCAGGGAACCACATAGATGATGTGAGAACCACGTCTATGCGGTGAAGCAATCACTCTTCCCAATCTGTAAAGCAGTAAAATTGCAAATATGAATAAAACAAAAATGTAAAATTCGATATGGCATAACAGTGACAATACATAAATATGTAAAAATCAGTTAAAAACAAACTAAAAACTTTATCTATATAAAACTAAGTACATATTACAAATCACTAAATAAATAAATTAATTAAAACAATGAAGTACACAAACAGCAAACCACATGTAACATGAATAAATACAGACATAATGCTATGTCCATAACACAAGCTGTGAAGGGCTGAATGTGGACTGTAAACTTAAAAGACCGTGTGTACCAAAAAAACATTTAAATCTAAGAAACGGTGATAAAAGGCTGAATATGGTTTGCAAAAGTGTATGCTAAAAAAACATTGGATTCTAACAAACGATGGTGGAAATTATGAAGAAACTGGAACATACGATAAAATCGCAACCAGAATGTAGCACCAGAAAACATTAAAAAGGGGAAAGGAGAGAGAAAACCACGTGCCATCAGCTAAGAAAAGATAAAATTTATACAAAGCCTAGAGAAATGTGGAAACAACATAGGTTGTATGCGTAAGAGGAACTCAAGGAGAACATAATCAAAAATGCATTTATGATTACGTGTGCTGCCAGTATGCTTCAACAAAGAAGGGAAAAATCATGCAGGGTATGTAGTGGGCACAAACAGGAGAGGCGAAGAACCAAAAGAAACATGATGATCTGTATATCCAGGGGAGTACATGTAATGAATAAACGGCAAATTAGGTTGTAACACGTTAAAACGAACAGAAGCATACGCCATTACAACGTAAAAGGTATATTGACGCAAATGTAACACAAAACACCTTAATACAACTTCCACAAAGGGGAGGCCAGAGAACTGTATCAAAACGCTTACAAATAAACCATAAAACAAATTGTCATAAGATGTGGTCTGCAAAGAAAAGGTGTAAGAAAACAATAATAGAAATTGGCTACCTACACACATGATTCGAGTGTGTGAACCATGCATACCTTTGAACTTCAAAATGACCACTCGAATCATGGACTATACAAAAACAAAAAACAACCCATAAAAAAGTGAAAAGGAACTATGAAAATCATTAGCTGAAATGGCCAGAGTATTGAACACGTTAAATCTGTGACGGCCAAAGTCAATGCCGAAAACAACGCCGTGCTTGCACTCAGAAAATTGGCGGGAAAACATCGTACAGCAAAAATAAACAGAAAAAGGAAAAGAAAAAAGAAAAATGAATATAACAGTCCATCTGATAAAGGAGAACTGCACCTTGTTAACCATGTAGCTGTGTGTATGTGCGATTCAAAAATCAACTCATAAAAACGATGTCAGAAAACCATCGCGCTGTGAAATAGAAGGTGAAAAAAGAAGAACCGCATCCTGCTGTGAGGGACAGTGTAAAAACACATGACAACTGATGAGCAATATATTAGGAAGCCATGATATGTAGGAGGATTTACGCTACTAAAATGTAAAAAGCACACAAACAGGGCATAAAAGGAAAGATCTATCTTGGCAACCCTAAAGGCAAGCCTTGAAAAAAATCGGAAGCGACAGTTGTAGCCAAATCAACAAAAGAAGTAGAATTACTAACAAAGCAATACACTAATGAAAGAAAGCTACAGGTCTTCGTTACAAAACTGGGAAAAAAAAGGGGGGTCTGCACAAGGCAAGCTGTGGGGAACAAAATTACCAAGGGAACAATAAAGTCATACATATGCCATCTGCATAAGCCAGAAAACCATTAATAAACAAGGTGTATCAACAAGACTTGAAGAAGACAACCGTACCTACACAAGATATGAGAGGCGGGAAATCGCCGCGCAAGGGCATATGATCGCTATTTAAAGGGGCTGAGAAGGGGTGAGGAGCTCCCCCTACTGGCGATAAACTCTTTATTAAAGAAGTGCTATTTAAGGGCAATGCATGGCTGATGGCGGGCATCGTGTCATAAAAAACTGGCAGAGAACATGAAAAGTGAGAAAAGAGAGAATGGATTGCTAAAGGAATTAATATAAGAGAGGAAAATCTCAAAAATGGAAGAACCAGACAGTATGTTCCATTTAAAGAGGAGGGATGAATGGAATCATTGTCTAGAGAGTGCTCGGCTACTAATAAACAAGGTATGATAAAAATGTATCAAGAACTAACAGGAACATAAAAAAAGAATATAAGCATATCAAAAGAGAAATGTAAAAATGGATATGAAACTACAAATGTAGTAAGGTAAAAAACTAAAATGTCAGTGTAAAAAGTATAAGGCAAAACAGAAGTCCTTAATGATAAACAATCAAGGAAAACAGTGTGAGGTGCATTATAAAGTGTTACGGGTATTAAAAATGTATGGTGAACATTGCAAACAGAACCAACATAATGAAATAAAACAGGCATCCTGAACTGAAAAGAATAATGAGACATACATCATATTAGAAAACAAAATAAAATAAATTATAACTAACGATAAACCTTATAAAGGAAGGGACTCAAAGGAACATGTTATATTCAATTTCCTTATTCAAACCTTTCGGACACACAGTATCAAGCAAAAAAATGAATCTTTGTTCTTCTTGAATTAACTTATGATTCAAGTCTCCTCCACGGGGGGAGGGGAACAGTTTCTTAATGACAAAAAACCTTATATCGTTGATGTTATGCTGGAATTGAATCCAATGTGATACCAACGGAGCTGTGGTGATCTGTCTTTTGACACAACATTTATGCTCCTGAATACGGGTTCTGACAGCACGTATAGTTTTACCAACATACAAAAGGGAACAGGGACAGATGATAACGTACACAACATGCATCTTCTGTTGTCTCCTGGAAGAGGTATATAGACGATATCTTAGTACTATGGAAAGGCACCAATTCCCAATTATGTCAATTCCATAATTGGCTCAACAGTTTAGACATCAATCTTAAATTCAAAATGCAATCTAGCACCATCGCACTCCCATTCCTTGACATTCTCATTGGTAAATCACAGTATGGATTCACCACTACTATTAACCGTAAACCCACTGACCGTAACAAGCTTCTCCGTTTTGAAAGTTTCCACAATAGTCATCTTAAGAAGAATCAACCTCTATCACAATTTTTACGGCTGCGGCGTCTTTGTTCTAACAATGACGATTTTAAAGAGAAATCCTCTCATATGGCAGCGCGTTTTTACAATCGAGGCTATCCGAAGGAATGCGTTCAAAAGGGTCTTGAACGGGCCAGGTCCTCCTCCAGATCACAGTTACTCTTGCCCAAAAACAAACACTCTAATGATAAGTTTGTTTGCGTGCTCCGGTTTTCTCATCTTTCTTCCAAAATACAAAGGATTTTAAGAGCTCACTGGCACATCCTACAAACACGTCCTTGCTTTTCAAACCAACATCTTACAATAGCGCATAGTAGACAATGCAACCTAGGTGATTTATTTATTTATTTTATTTATTTGTATACATTTGTATACCGCTACTTCCAGCGATCAGCAGCGGTTTGATTACAGATTGGAAATTGTCAAATCATGACGGGAAATTCTTGAGGTATAAACACATTGATTAGACAGGAAAGCACAGCACACAGAGAACTATTTTACAGGGAACATGGGCTATGGAGGGTTAAGTGGCTTGCCCAAGACCACAAGGAGCACCTGTGGGACTAGAAACCCCAGTCCTTCCAGCCCAAGGTTGCTGTCCTCTAGTGGGATTTGAACCTCCGACCTTCCAGCCTGAAGTACCTTGCCCCAACCACTAGGCTACTCCTCCACTAGTCTCCTCGTTTATGCCCCCGGTCTCTACATTTACAGGGAAAGGGAAGGGACATTATAGATGTAATAAATGCTCCATTTGCAAACATGCTATCACAATGAAAGATTCTTTCACGCATCCCTCTACCAATGTACAATATCCTTTACGAGCCTATACCATTTGTCTATCCACGCATGTTGTGTACATTATCATCTGTCCCTGTTCCCTTTTGTATGTTGATAAAACTATACGTGCTGTCAGAACCCGTATTCAGGAGCATAAAAGTTGTGTCATAAGACAGATCAACACAGCTCCGCATAGACGTGGTTCTCACATCATCTATGTGGTTCCCTGGTAATCCTTTATCATATAGTGTATCCAATCTTCATGATGTCTATATTTCTTTGTCTTTAGTTTTTAATCTTTTGCTTATTTTATGTATGTTTGTTTTTTAGACCCCTGATAAAGGCTTTGGCCGAATCTTTGTTAAGTTGGGTCCTCAATAAAGAATTTTTATCTATCATCTGGTAGGCCGTGGTCATTCCTTCCGCTGCTCTCCTCGGCTTGATGAGTCTTGGCAAACTCTCCGTAACAACTCAGATTTTGGCACTTGGCAGACAGCACACCTCTCTGGATATCAAGTCTGGTTAACAGATGGATGCCTCAGTATCCCTCAGAAGAGAGTCACTAATCACGACTACCCTTCGCTTCCCTGTGGTGACCTATTCTGCAACTTTGGGGTGCTCGAGCTGTGGTTCTTCCCTTTCTTGGGATGCTTACATCTCCTCTATTTCCAAGGCTGGATACTGGTTCTTCATTTCAAGGGCTGGAGGAGTTGGAGTGGATACTGCAGGCTCTGGTGACTCGTGCCCAACCTTCTTCATTCTGTAGTCTCCCATCTTCACCTCTGTTGGAGAGCTTGGATGTGTCAAGAAGTATCTTGTGAATGTACTTCTCACTGCCTCAAATTCTTCTCAGTCTCGATATCATTTCCTGAGAGCCTCAGCCTGCAGGCAGCCTGCACATGGAACCGGTCCTTCAGTTGGCATTGGAATGTCTGTCTGGACAGACGCAGAAGCTGTAACGGGGGCAACTGTTTTAGCAATACGATTTTTCCCAGTCATTGTTTAGTTGATGGAGCTTTAGTACCTCTTGAAGTAAAAGAGAGAGACCTACCAAAGTCCCTTCTTGTTTCTCAGCTGTCTTTTAAGAGAAAAAGTAGTTAATCTCTTTTAAGTGTGTTCTAACAGTGCTGTTCTATGTCCCTGTGTGCAGCTAATTTGGGAGTTGCCCTATAAAGCAATAATGCTCACATGGGGTGGGTGGGTAAGCAGGGATCTAACACCTGATGAGGTCAGTGGCTTCAAAGAATCAGCTGTGAATGGGTAGCTGGAATAAAGAAATGAACTCTAACTGACAGAGCTTTGCCCAAAACCACAAACAAAAAAAAGTTCCCCCTTTGCAGTATAGAAAAAAGACTTAGCTTTTAAAAATGAGCACCAAAGCCCTGTTAAGAACCGTCTCAAGATATTACGATGAAGGACTTATGGGTTGTTATTGCTAATATAGATTTAAAGTTGTCTAGCACTGTAACATCACTGTGTTTTTTTCTCAAGAGACCGCTCAGAAATTGCAAGTAGACGACAATAAATTGTTGGATGTGTGTAAAAATATTACCTGAATGGATGGTCAACTGTAATCTTTGTAGCAGACCAGTGTTTCTGCTATCAAAGATTCTTTATCTCTACACTATAAATTATAAACTTTGGAAAAATTTTCCAGAGTTTATAATTTGTTTTCTCAATTTTTGCAGTAACGCGCTTATTGTCAGCTGAAATTCTTTTAGATAAATATTTTAAGGAGATGTTATTGCTTTCAGAGTTGGTTCCTTTCAGAAATGCTTCTATCTGAGAAATAAACTGTGAAAAGAGGATGCCATGGAGGAAGGTAAGGATGTTTTAATTCCTAATGTTAGTCAAGACCTAACACATTTTTTGGAGGACTCCTCAGATGTGATATTTAAAAGGACCATGCTGTTGGTCTCCTTTCTATCTGTGGCTGACAAAACCTTTCTTTAAATATAAAGATACAATTTCTTGCAGCCAGAAGTTGAATGTGTTTCTGGATGCTTCAAGGAACATTCAACTTTGCCGGAAACAATTTCTTGCCTTAAAGTCTAGGGTATTGGGGTTGGATGCTACTTTCTTTTTGCAATATCCGTACAAATGTATTGTTGCACTAGAGAGGAATATATATTTATTTTATGATTCATCTCAGTTAGAGAACTTTATATTAGATAAAACTAGACAAGTCAAAAGCTGGCCTAGTTTTAGCCATGGATCGCTAACCAGGTAGTGGTGCAATATCGCCGCTACCGGTTAGTGGCAGTCTCCACCGCCGCTCCGCCCTGGAATGCCCCCAACATGCTTCGATGCTAACCGCAGAGCATTGGGACGTGTAGCGGTCTTTGAAGGGGATATTCAAATGCACTAACCATGTAAGTGCCATTGAATATCCCGATTAAAGGCATTTACATAGTTTACTGGGCTGCAAATCGTGTAAATGCCTTTCAAATATCAGGCCTTTAGCTTTTAAAAATGAACACTAAAACCCCTTTAAGAATTAGCTTTTAAAAATGAACACCAAAGAAATTAATCAGATTTGTCTGACAAGACCTGTCTCTAATAAAACCATTGCTGCCTTAGTTCCTCCAGTCCATTGCTTTACTCACCACAGAGATCAAACTAACTGGCCTGTAGTTGCCAACCTCCCCTGTACTTCTGCGTTTGTGTAGAGAGGCCACATGTGCCCTTCTCCAGTCCTCTGGAACCACTCCTGATTCTAAAGAAACATTGAAAAGGTGAGACAAATAAGCTTCTAGAACATCCCTTTCAGTACTCTTTGATGTAATCCTTTCGGCCTCATTCATTGTCTAATTTTAGTTTACTCTTCTGAAAATTGTTCAAGATCCGCCTCACTTCTGGTCCTATTTGTGTGTGTTTGTTGAGGCTTGTTCCTGGTCCTTCATCTGTGAACACAGAACAGAAATTTTTGTTAAGCAATTCCACTTTATGCTTATCAGCTTGTACATATTCCTCCCCTTCCTCCTTCAGTCTGATAGTACCACATTTGCACTTCTGCTTGCCATTAACATATTTAAAAAATAACTTGCACCTCTATTTTACTGCATTGACTATTTTTCTTCCATTTGTATCTTTCCTATCCTGACTACTTTCCCAGCTTCTCTTAGCTTTTTCAAATATTGTTACTTGTCTTCCTCTTTTTGTGATCTTTTATGAAGGTTATCCTCTTTTTCTTTACCTTTTCAACTACTTCTTTCAAAAACCATAGCGGCTTCCTTTTCCTTTTTACATATATTTATTTTTCTAACAAAAAGGTTTGCTGCTCTTAAAATATCCCCTTTCAGTTTTGCCCACTGCTTTTCTACATCCTCCAGCAGTTCCCATCCAATTAACAACTCCTTGAGGTAGTCCCCCATTTTGACAAACTTAGTTTTCTTAAAGTCTAGGACCCTCACTTTTGAATGGATTTTATCAGCCCTATTCCTAATATAAACCACACTATCTGGTGATCACTAGATGTGAGATGATCACCCACTATAAAATTGGAAACACTCTTCACATTGGTAAGCACTAGGTCCAGTATGGCCTTCTTATGTATGGGTTCTGATACCAACTGCCAGAATAGTTCTCCCTGTAGAGAATCCAGGATCTCCTTACTGCTAGATGATACTGCAGCAGGAATGTGCCAATCAGCATCTGGTATATTTAAATTATCTGTCAGCAGCACTTCTCTTTTCATAACAATACCGTGAATGTCTTCAATTAAATCTCTGTTCACTGCTTCTAGCTGTGTAGGAGATCTGTGTATCACATCAATGCAAATGGATCCCCCATTCCCTCTGTCCAGTTTAACCCACAGTGCCTCCTCCTTTCCTTGTAAGCACTGCAATTCTGTTCTCTATTATTTTTTACATATAGCACCACTTCTCCCTTTCCTCCTGCACTGCTCCTCCTGAATAAATTATAGCCCATTATAATTATATCCCAGTCATGGTTCTCCATTAACCATGTATCTGTGACTGCCACAGAATCCAAATCAGTCTCTTCCATTATTGCCTCTAGATTCACATAATACACACAACTTTCAAGATGCCTCTAGATTCAGAATCTTATTTATTTATTTGGTTTTATATACCGCACTTTTTAAGATCAGCGCGGTTTACATAAGAACAACTTAAAACATTGAACAGGACATGTTAAGTTACATTGAACAGAAACAATTTAAATTAATCAGGTATAAAGAACTATAATACCATTAAGACAGATTTCTTGGTGAATGTAACTATTTCACATACTATGGGCATTAATACACACAGCTTTTAAGATGTTGCCCCTTTTTCCCATTTCTTTAGAGATATTTAGGGCCCAATTCTGGGATGTGGGTTGCGGGGCTGTACGTCCTGGTGGGGCCCAATTCCTCCTCCGGCTCTCCTCGAACGTCCTGAGCAGCAGGATGGGGGGCAGGAGGGGGCTGGATCTGGGCGGAGTAGGGGCGGAGTAGGGGCGAGCCAGCCCTGCAGGATGTACAGGGCCGATTCAGGTTACAGTCCTGTATGTCCTGCCAGGTCAAAGGGGACGTGCTGCTTATTCCACCTCGAAGGTGGAGTAAGCTCACTGACCCAGCGATCGGGCCCGGGGATCCTCCTCCCCGAACAGGGCTCTTAATGTTTTACTTACCTGGGAGCTTTGTTTGCCCAGCTCTGACAAAGCTAAATTAAAGCCCTCTTCAGTAAGTTAGCATTTACCTGGCAGTTCTCTGAAAATCTGGTTCACTTTTGTTCATGGTGACTGGTGTTTACATACTGCTGACCACCATGGGCTGACTATCAGTCCAACAGTTTCTAGGACAACAGTATGTAATAGGTGTAAGAGATGGGCTTCGTCTTTTGAGAGAGCTTTCCTGCTGCTGGACTGCAGGGTGGAGGCCCGAGCCTAGGATCAGCACCCTTCCTGTTCATACAAATGATGAACTTTCCTCTCAAGCATAAGGGGAGGAAACATGGGATACATAAGCAAACAGCCACAATCAAGAATACAATCAATACAAGTGTCTTCAGGCCGCCCATTCCTGAAAACCAAGAACCAAACCAGCCATCAAGTTGCAAGCCATGCCAGGTTTGGACTGGGACATAAGTTTGCTTTCTCGTGTGATTGGCTATGTCTTCTACAACTTGCCCTTCATTATCAATTTGTAAGCAGCAGTTAGTCAAATTAAGTTTGCCACATACACCTCCTTCAGCTGCAAGCAAGTAATCTAATGCTAAGCGATTCTGGTAAATGGCTGTACGCATCTGTGTGGCTTGTTTAGCTAACAAGGTTAGTGCTCTACTAGTTTCATTGGTTATAATTTCAACAACAGCTTGCAAACGTATAATATGGTCCAACATATACACAGGGGTGCGGTAGCCCCAAGAACCATCTTGTGCCCAGGTAGCAGGTCCATAGTAGGAAACAATTCTCTCCGGTGGCCATTCTTCAGAGGTCGCATCCCATTTGTCCCACTGGCCGATCTTCAGAACCTCTCGTTTCTGTCGACTTTTATACACAGGGAATCCCAATTGTTCTCCGTGGGAAAGGGGAAAGAGGAAGAAAGAAGGTCTGATGGTTCCCAATACACACGCCCCTCCCCATTTGGCAGGGAGTTTAGCATATGCTCGAGTTCCACAAATCCAATATAGTCCAAGTGGAGCTTGCCAGGTGCTATGCGTAGCCAGATTCGCCCATATCCTGGCCAAGTGAGGAAAAATGATCAAAGGATTAGAATGTTCTGAAGTATTGGCACCTGACCACCAAGATGTCTTCCCTGTAGTGGCATTGTAATATTTTTGGTTCAGACAGACTAACTGTCCCACTAGTGCAGTCAGTTGTGGGCCCGCTCGTGCAAAACATAGTTTACCTACTATGGAGTGAGCTAGGACCCATTCATTGGTAGTTTTATGCAAATCAGTCTGGTTATACGGTATGGAATAGTTCAGTTCTTGTGCTTCCCAAGGCCACTGGTCTCCCATCTGAGTTCCTTCACAGAAGAGACAGTCCGAGACATGGAGGCTGGAGGCCACAGCTCCAGCTAGTTCGATGAACAAATTCTGCGAAGCGTGGGGAACTACAAATTCTGCCTTCATGGCCTCATGGAAGGTATGATGTATGCGATAAGGTGAAGAAACATGAGTCTTCACATTCAGCTGGATGTATATGATGGTTCCAGGATCAGTTCCACCTCCTGCTATGCGCAGGCCAAATCGAAATCCTTGCTTCCACTGGCTGGGGTCGAAGATCTGAAGTCGTAGGGGATTGCATGCACTTTTCTTGCACTTTTCAGGCTCCAGTAAGGGTAATCTCTCCAGCTTAGCCTTACGATTATCTCCTGTCTGTCCTGTAGGGCCACCAGTCCAGGTGGCATAGTACACACAATCCCACTTGGGAGAGTAGTAGTCAGCTTCCGATGGTTTGCCATAGGTTGTTGGGGAGTGTATTCCAGTGCATATCCCCCATCTGTATGCACCTTCAGGACACATATACTTATTGTCATAATAGTAAGCTATTTCTGTTAATTAAGTCACAAGCGTCAAAATACAGGTATACAGGTTGGGTGGGATCAGAGAGTTGACTTGTAGCGTTGACGAGGGCTCCATCTTCATCATTCCATCTCAGTTCCAGGACATAGTAAGATGGGTTCTGTCGGGGTCTGAAACAAGTACGAGTTTTTCCCTTGGTACAGACGTTCAGTTCTGTACCATTATAGATACACCGGCTGACTATGCCAGTACAAGTATAGTAAGAGTGATAAAGTAGAGTCTGAGTGACTTGCATTCCAGTCCGGGTGGTGGTTATACAGGCTGCGCAAGGGGGCAAAGCAAGAGTGGTTCTCAAGAGTCCCAGGGCTACCGCAAAAATAAAACAACAGTTAATAATCATCATGATCATAGTCTTTGGTGATTGATAAAGTCTGAAAGGTAGGTAATGCAAAACTGGAGGACGTCTTCTCCTTTGACGTCCAGGAGCATGTTGGCACAGTCGTTACAAGGATGGATCTTTTCTTCGCAGCGTGAGTCGCAACGGTGATGCAGGATTAGCGATCGAGGTCCAGGGGCGACTCTCAGGAACTGCTGCTGGCTTCAGTCGACTGTGGTGGATCCAGGAGTCGATTTCTGCTACTTTGACTGCTGTTGGGGTTGATAACAAAACGACATATGGCCCTTTCCAATGAGGCGCTAACGGTGTCTTCTTCCACTCTTTTACCCACACCGAGGCTCCAGGCTTGAAAGGATGTGATGGCTCTGTTAGATTGATAGGCAACCGGTCCTGCACCCAGGTATGAAGGCCCTGCAAAACAGAACTTAGAGCCAACAATTCTTGCCTAGTGATCGCAAATCCAATCTGATTCATATCCCCCCTTATCCCCTGAATTATGGGCGGGGGCCTCCCATACAAAATCTCATACGGGGATACTCCTAATGGTGTGGTGGGAGCTGAACTTATTTGGAGAAGGGCTATGGGAAGAACTTGGGGCCACTTTAAGTGGACTTCCTGACAAAGCTTGGATAACTGGGACTTCAGGGTCCGGTTCATTCTCTCCACTTTCCCTGAACTCTGGGGTCTGTAGGCTGTGTGCAGCTTCCATCGTATTTGCAGGGCATGGGCTAGCTGCTGGGTTACTTGTGACACAAAAGAGGGCCCATTGTCTGACCCCATGGTCAAAGGTATTCCAAACGGAGGGATGATCTCATGGAGCAAGGCTTTAGTGACTTCCCTGGCCTTCTCAGTTCTGGTGGGAAAAGCTTCCACCCATCCGGAAAAGGTACAGACTAGGACTAACAAGTAGCGATATCTATTTGCTCGTGGCATCTCTGCAAAGTCTATTTGAATATTTCCCATGGGGGTAACTCCTACTGACTGAACTCTTGGGGGTGGGACAGGACCTTGTCGGGCGTTGTTCTTGGCACAAGTCACACATCTTCGGGCTACTGAGGTGGTCAAAGGTCCCAACAATGAGATATAGAAGTATGGTCTCAGAGCGTTTTCCATTTTAGTTTTTCCATAGTGTGTGGCTTGATGGAAGGCTTGGACAAAAGCAGGGCCTAGTGCCTCAGGGATCACAGTCATACCAGGGGTTGAGCTCCCTTCGGGCGGTGGCAACACTATCCATCCAGTCTCTGATAGTTGCCCCCCCTCATGTCGACAGTAATAGTCCATCTCATTCTGGGTGTATCGGGGTGTCCATGCACTAAGAGGCACTGGGAATATGGCTGCTTGAATTGTTACACTAGGGGTAGTAATTTGTCCAGCAATGGCCGCTTCTCGGGCTGCGGCATCGGCAAATCTGTTTCCTCGGGACACTTCCCCATCTCCAGTCCGATGGCCTCGACAATGCATTACAGCAACGTGTTTGGGGGCCCATACGGCTTCCAATAGAGTCAATATTTCTGGGCAATACTTGACAGACTTGCCTCCCGAGGTGATCAATCCACACTCCTTGTACAGGGCCCCATGGGCATGTAGTGTTGTGAAAGCATATTTAGAGTCTGTGTATACGTTCAAGCTGATTCCTGTTCCAATTTTGAGTGCGCGGGTGAGGGTTATCAATTCAGCCTTCTGTGCTGAGGTTCCTGGGGCCAGGGCTGACGATTCTACTACCATGTCCAGGGTCACCACTGCATAACCAGCACATCGCTGTCCGTCAATTATGAGGCTACTTCCATCCACGAAGAAAGTTTTGTCTGGGTGGCTCAAGGGGACCAGTGTCACGCTTCCCCTGCCTAGGGCCGATGGCTTTATAGCAGGGGTGACCGCAGTTTTGCTTTCAAGTGTCCTTATTACTAGCTAGCAGCAAGGGTTGCTGGGACATGTAGTTTCAGGCACACTCTTTCACAAAATGTGTTGTGGCACAAGGGTCTTTTGAAACAGATAAATTTATTTTTGTGGGTTTTCCCTTTCACATGGGTTCTTTAGGCATAAGACAAAACATAGAATTCTTCTCCAAATTAACAGGAAAATATGAGCAAATCAAAAGCAGAAATAAAGTGGAAAAACTGTTTCTTCACAGTAATTCAAAAACAGCTTAAACAACTTTGTACTTCCTCTCACACAAAGCTTGTTTAACGTAAATCCAATTCTTCTATATTACACAGAGAACAATCCATCTCATAGGCATCGGGTGACTCAGGAACATCAGCTACATCAATAATCATATCTTCACATTCATCCTCATGGCTTTGCTGAGGAGAACTTCTGCACTGCAATCCGGGAATAACTTCCTGCAGCTGTTCTAGCAAGTTTCCTCTCTCTATAGCCGTGACAGCTTCTAATTCAGGGGGATGGTTATCACGTAAGCTCTTCTTAATGTTCCTTATATCAGCATTAAACCATTTATCCCAAGTGCTTCTGCTAGGAGATTTTACAGCCGTGCTATCATGGCATTTGTTAGCAATTGCTTTCAATTGCTTCACAATGTCCTTTACAAGACCCTTGCTAGGAAACAAATGCGACGTACCTTCTCTGCTGGCACTGCCCTGTCTGTGCTTGGAGCTTTCTTCCCTTCTACAGGCAACTGGCTTGACCCTGTCTTCAGGAAGCTCCCACAACGGCTTTGGCTTAGCTTTAAGGTAACAAGGAAAGGACCCACCAGAATCTCCCTTGGCTGGAGCTGGATTCCAAGACTTTCCTGTCTGCTGCCTTCCTGTTTGCCTTCATTGCTGAAGTGGCTTAGACCCTTGCAGAGGCTTCTCTCTGCCTTCTTGTCTGTCCAGTTCCTCTTGGCTGTTTTCCTGTTGGCTGTTCTCCTCTCGGCTGTTCTGCTCTCAGCTGTTTTGCTCTCGGCTGTTCTCTTCTCGGCTGTTCTGAAAGACTAGCCCTGAAGCTGGTTTAAAACGGCTTCCTTGTGCAGGCACGCCCTTCTGGTTAGTCAGGTGCACCTCGTTAGAGCTGCTTTCAGCTCTTACATCATGACTATGCTTGAGCTGCATTCTGTCTGAAAGCTTCCTGCTGCCATGGAAACCTGGCTTACTCTGACTTTTAAAGGTGCAGTGCTCACTATTCTGCCATTCCATTTGCTCAGGAATGCTTTCGGTATCACACCAGTTAAATCTGGGTGGCTTGAGTATACGGTGTCCATTACTTCCAAGCAATCATGGTCAGGAAGGCCTGGACCGGCTGGCAATAGGGTAGCTGGGTTCAGAGTTTGGCTGACGCTCAGTTTCAGTCGAGAATTTTCACATAGCATACTTTGATACTTCAACATTCGAGCATTAGTGAGCCAATGGTTTCCTTTGTGTTCCATCAGGGTTAAAACAGAAGATTTTGTCCTAAGGTGAGCTTGTCAGCTTCGCTCACTAAGAGGGCTGTAGCTGCTACAGCTCTCAGGCAAGGTGGCCATCCTTTGGCAACAGGATCCAACTGTTTTGACAGGTAGGCTACAGGTCGTTGCCAAGACCCAAGGGGCTGGGTCAAGACTCCCAATGCGTTTCCACCTGACTCATGGACATATAGACTAAATGGTTTCTGCACATCTGGTAGTCCCAAGGCTGGGGACGACATCAATGCTGTTTTCAGGGATTTAAATGCTTTTTCTTGTTCTGGGCCCCATTCCAGGGGAGATCGTTCCACTCCCTTCGTGACTTGGTACAAGGGTTTTGCCATGAGCGCAAAATTTGGTATCCATATGTGGCAATAGCCTGCAGCTCCCAGGAAGGCCCGCACCTGTTTTCTGGTGGTAGGGGTTGGGATACGGCATACTGCTTCCTTTCGCTCCAGTCCTAATTTCCGGGTTCCTTTGGACAGATGGAACCCTAGGTATTTCACTTCTGTCTGAAACAATTGCGCCTTGGCTCTGGAGACCTTGTATCCGGCTTCATTCAAGAGGTGCAAGAGATCACTGGTAGCTTGCACACAGTCAGTTTCGTTGTTGGTGGCTATAAGCAAGTCATCTATATATTGGAGTAAGATTCTTTTTCCCGGAGTCACAGGGTAACTTGACAGATCTTGGTTGAGGGCTGCACTGAAGATAGTGGGTGAATTCTTGAATCCTTGTGGTAATCGAGTCCAAGTGAGTTGTCCTCGTCTTCCTGTGGTAGGGTTTTCCCATTCAAATGCAAACAAAAGCTGACTAGCAGATGCCAGGCGTATACAAAAAAAAGCACCTTTTAAGTCCAAAACAGTAAAATGAGTGGCTTCTGCTGGAATCAGTCCCAGGAGGGTGTAAAGATTTGGTACTACTGGATGTATGGTTTCAACTGCACTGTTTACTCGACGTAGGTCTTGCACTGGGCGGTAGTCACCCGTCCCAGGCTTCTTAATTGGGAGAAGGGGGGTTTCCAGGGCGATTGGCATTCTCTGAGGAGTCCATACTGCAGTAATTTCTTCAAGTGGTGATGAATACCTTCAATTGCTGGTCGTGGGAGGGGATACTGACGCACATGCACTGGTTCTGCTCCTGGTTTAAGGGTGACAAGCACAGGAGCTATATTCTTCGCTAGGCCAGGTGGATTATTCTCCGCCCATACTCCAGGTGGGGCTGCAATGCTGGTAGGTATACAGGAGCTTGCTGCTTTGGATGCAGGTAAATAGAACCACCATTCTTCTTCTCGGGGGACAGTTAACACCATCAGGCCAGCAGACTTTGAGTTTATAGTCATTTCCATTTTTCCCCCTTCAACAAAGGATATCTGTGCTTGGAGTTTCGCGAGCATGTCTCGGCCCATCAGGGGAACTGGGCATTCAGGCATATACAGGAACTTGTGTGTTATCTTCTGTCCCCCTAGTTCACAGGCGCGGTTCTGCAGAAAAGATCTTGTGGTTCTAGTTCCAGTAGCTCCCACGATTGTGACAGATCGAGAGGACACAGAAGCCACAGGCTTGGCTACTACTGAATGCTCGGCCCCTGTGTCTACCATGAAGTCCATATGCTGGTCCCCAATCTTTAAATTGACCATAGGCTCCTGGGGACCCAGGAAGAACTTGGAGCCCGGTCTGGCCTAGTCTTCATCCATAAAATAGTCCTCGGCGGTTGCCACTCCCCCTATGGCAGCCTCTTCTTGCTGTTGAAACTGCGCGCGCTGCATCCCCCCTCGCTGCTGGAATCGCCCCCCTGCTCTTCTAGCACTCCCGCCTCCCCTCCAGGGGGTGGAGCCAATGTTCGGGCACTCGTTCTTCCAATGTCCTTCCTCTTTACAATAAGCGCACTGATTTGCACCTAAGAGGGGCCCCAGCGCTCCCTCGGCCCCTTCCCCATCCTCTGGCTCTTCTATTAGGATATCCTCCTCCTCGTCCCTCAACTAGTGCTGCAGCGAGCAAATCTGCCTTCTTCTTCATCTTTCTTTCACTTTCTCTTTTGCATTCTTGATCATGATTCACGAATACCTTTTGTGTGACTTCCATTAACTGTGCTGAGTTCATGCCCGCAAATCCTTCTAATTTCTGCAGTTTCCGTTTTATGTCTCCCTGGGACTGACTCACAAAAGCGGCGTTCACCATGCGTAAATTCTCCTGGACTGCTGGGTCATATGGGGTGTAAAGTCTATAGGCTTCAGTTAATCGTTCATAGAAAGCAGCTGGACTTTCATCTGGGCGCTGAAGAACGTCTGCTACTTTCCCAACATTCATAGCTCTCTGGCCTCCCTTCTTCAGGCCCTGTAGTAAGGCCTGGCGGAACCGGGCGAGGGCCTTCTATCCCTCTGCACTATTTGGGTCCCACTTTGGATCTTCGTTTGGGAAATCTACAGCTGCTGCCTGTTGGGGATTTAGGACTTTCCCGTCTTCAGGGTTCTCTTCCAACCACCGAGTAGTTGCTCGCACTATCCGTGCCCGCTCTTCAGTAGTAAAAAGGGTAGCCAAGAGTTGGCGGCAGTCGGACCAGGTAGGCTGGTGGGTCTGCATAATACTAGACATCAATTCTGTCAACTCTTGGGGTTTCTCAGTATAGGAGGCATAATGTGTTTTCCAGTTTAATAAATCTGTTGTGGAGAAGGGCACATAAACTAGACTGGTCGGTCCGACCACAACCTGACCCCCATCATCTACAATAGGTAATCCTGGGACCTGCCGCAGTGGCATTTGGCGAACTTCTCTCTGGCCCACTGTCCTGCTTCTAAGGGCGTAACGCAGATTTGCGGACCCGGTGGTAATTCTGCTGCTGGTGCTTGGACTAGTGGGTGACCCTGGACTGGCATCTGACCCTCCGCTGGCAGATCCTTCAGGGGATGATGGTTCCATTGCAGAGCTCTGCTCAGGACTAGGGCTCCGACTTTGAGGAAGGGGGTGGTCCTCGGGTATTGGAAGCGGTGGAGGTGAGTGATCGGGTGGGGGTACCTCAGCTGGAGGTAGTCTTTCCACTTCTGGCTCTACTCGGGGTACTCGTGGAGCTGACGGGACTGGAGTATACAGAAATGTGGGTGGATAACCCGGGACCTCTGGAGTCTCTGGGGCTGCATAAATAGGGGATTTTTCTTTCTTAGCTGGGACTCCCGTTGCAGTTGCTAACATAATTCTACACTGCCCCTCAAGGCAACGCTTCATCCAAGGGGGTTGTTTCTCACAGATATCTAGCCAGGTGTCTATATAGGAAAACTGTTCGGGACCATATCTGCGCACCACCTTGTGCACTCGGGACACAATTTTTACATCAAAAGTACCTTCTGGTGGCCACACGGCGTCCAGCACCGGCCACACCCTACTACACAATATTTCTAAGCGGGTCGGTGTCATTTTTTCCCCATAATCACCACTAAATCCCTTCTTAAAATTCGTGATCATACAGTTCAGCGGAGTTTGTACGGACTCCGCCCCTCCCATTATGACGTATGATGTACAAGACAGCAAACAGAAAGGATGGGTAGGATGGCTGCGGGTAAGGGGTCCGCACAGCCCACAGAACAATAAGGGGGACAAACACCGAACGCTTCCTCCTTTTCGCGACCTGGGCGCGGTTGCCCAGCCAGGAACTGCGCTACTTAGGAGTCTGCTCTCGCTTGGTCTGTATTGCAAGACCTCTCAAGCACACGTCACACAACCAAACATGCTAGCATTTCCCAAATCCCAAATTCCCGGGCTAACTGACTAAACCAAAATTTACCAAACCAAAAGGGTCAGTGGCTTCGCCCCGCGCACACTCATGCAGGGTTACTAGGACTGCCCTGGAAGTTGATCAGACTCCCTTTACCATTACCATACCATATTAGTCTCAAGACATTCCCAGAGCTAACTGACTAAGAACCAGAAAAATCATTACTCACTGGATCCGGTAGCTAATGCGCTGCGCAACCAAACCCTCCTTGGGTTGAATCCTGGACTCCCCTCAGGGTTCAAGGTGTTGGCCGGCCGGACCCAGCAAGCCGCCGAGGCAGGGCGGAACCCTCCGATGCAAGGGGACTGGCGGCGCCTGGGATCCTCTCCGCTGTCGGTCAGCCGCGGTTCCAGCCGGACCAAACCTGGAGGCGGTAATACATGGTAGTATTCACTTGCGCACCATTCACGTACCCCACCTTCCCGGCCAATGCACCAGGAATATGTTGTAGCAAAGTGTCCGCAATAAATAAAACCAGGAGTCTATTTACTAAGATTCAAGCCAATTTATTTGTGCACAGTCTCAGGCACTGTCACATTCAAAATGGTCTGAGCAATGGAGTTCAAAAAAACAACCACTTTTATACCTTTCTTCATCAGTTCTATACAGACAAACTCCTCATTGGTCCCGGTGCCCCCTCCACCCCCATCCAATAGGGACCGCTGACCGGGCGTAACACCTGTTCCCCCTGCTCAGGCCTCCCTAGCCATGGCTCAGTTTCTAGACATAACACATTCTGCTACAAGGTCCCTCCTCGGCTTAGAGAATGTGTGAAAGCAAGATACTGGAACACATCTGTTATCAACATAAAGGAGCTAAATAGAAGATTCTTGCATTCTTATCAAAAGCAGTTTAAATCAGTTTTCTAACTTCTACTGGCTTTCAGCTCTGCTCAGCTATAATATTCTCAAGTGGGGGTTGGGACTCAGGCCTAACCTACAGGCCTTTCTTGCTCCTGCAGGCTATGCAGGCTATTCTAGGCCATAGCCTATCACAATGGTAGTAACGCCATTCTGCAAAATGCTGATCCTCAGGTGCTGTAAAATGCTCCCATACCCCTGAGGTTTTTAAGGGATCCCCCTTTGTATTTTTTGTGGCTCGTGCTACTAGAACTGGTACTGTTCTTGAGAGGGGCAGGGAGTTCTTGAGCCTTGCTCTATTACTTCTTACCATCACCTATCACACTAGCAATTATTTTATCCAAATCCTCCTCAGCTATTAAATGTTTAATCTCGTCCGATTCTAGAAATCCTTCAGATGATTCTTTCACTTCAGTATCTTCTTAATCCTGTTGCATACACTTCTCAGAAGGGAAGAGACTGCACTTCCTACTGTACCCGCTGGCCTTAACTCCCTACCAACCCCACCACTGCCTCTGCCTTTTTTTGCTCCTGTTTGGAGACAGAAGCAATTAGTATTTCAGATTTTCACTGGAACTTTCATCTGTAGCTGCTAGTATTCTTTTCTTAAAATTATCTCTGTGTGGACTGGTGGACTACAGAGGTTCTGAGATCTCTAAAGTATCAACTATCATTTCTCCTCTGCCTCCTACAACACAAACTTATTAATTAGTGTTTAGCCCTCTATACCTGCGCCTGTTTATGTGCTTTGCTTTCTCTCTATCTCTAAACCTGATCATTTTTATCCCTTTTCCATCTGAAGCCTATATCTTCCTATAACAAGTCTCTCTCCCTCTGAAATCTAAGAGAGAAAGGGAAACAAATTGTTTCCTATTGATGATGATGTAATCAGCCATGGAATGGGAAAAAAATGAGGCTGGGATAGTCTCATTTAGCTGCTTGTCAAATACATCAGCAGAGTAGGTTAAGTGATTCCTGCTTGCTTACTTACCCCTTGCACCACTCAGGATTACCTGGGACTAAACCTCATTCTTCAATAAAAGAGGCTATAAAGTTACAGTTGACGCCACAGGAGCTGCAGAGTCAAGCCTGAAGCAGTGAATAGTTGTCATCTGGGAAGCAGATGGAGCAACACACCTGTAGAGGAACACACTGCACCAGTAGAGGGATGGCCTTGATTAGAGACAGAACGCTGGTCTTGTGGCCTCCTCCAGGGGTATGTCTGTCTGCTGCCCAGGGGATAACTATTCACTCATTTCTAGTTTATTGATGCTGCTCCTCAGTCTCTGGTCTTCCCTCCCAATAGTCAAGTGTTTGATTCTCAGTGAATTGCGCACTGGACTAGCAAAAACGATCTCCTGTTTCCTGGAAACAAATGGCAATTCAGAATCCAGGTCCTTTTGAAACACTGGTTTTTAACCCAATCCTCCTGACACACCCAATCAGTCAAGTTTTGAGGCTATCCACACTGAATATGCATGAGAGAAATTTGCAGGCATTGCCTCCATTGTATGTAAATCCATCTCATGAATATTTGTTGTGAATATATCCTGAAAAACTAGCTTGCCTGAATGTTTCCCAAAGACTGGGCTGAAAATCTCTGATTTAGAGGAACTGAACTGAAAATTGCCTCATTTATTTTCAAATGAATGCATATCCCTAGCGTTGGTGTAACGGTACAGGCATGGTTTCAATCTTCTCTGAAAGGTCAGGTACAATAAGCTCATGTTGGGTGTGAGAAGTCTCTTTCTCTGTAATCTTATTTAACATCTAGCTGTGTCCTTTCTGTGATGTTTTGAGGGTTCTGATACTCTAATAGTTTTATGCAGATGATATTATTCTGCTTTTACTTTATCTGTTGATAGTGGTTTGAATCTATCAGACCTAAAAGTTTTATCAAATTGAGTTTATCAAAATACTTGTGCTATAAATCTCCATAGAACAGAAGCAATGGTTTCATCATGATTAGGTAAGTTCTTTGTTCCAGACTATGTGACCTTGAGCAGTGTGTCAATTTCAATTTGCCCCGAGATATGTTACTGTATTTGGGAGCTATGCTCGACTTACAGCTCTCAATGAAAGGTCAAATTAAACAGCTAGTGAGGAATGTGTATTTTAAATTCCACATTTTATGGAGACAAAGTCGTTTCTTTGTGTGGCCAGTTTTCATTCTCTTTTGCAAGCTATGATTTAATTTAATTTAATACTTGCATTAATATTCTGTTTTTCCCTTAAAAAGGGATCAAGGTGAATGACAACAACTAATACAACATATAGTGCAATAAAATGCATAAAATAAAGCAATTAATGTATCCTACAAAGCGTATTAAATCTAAGTAATACGGCATGCTAAACATGAGTAAAGAGATGAGCTAAGTTTTCACAGATTTGCAGCTTCCAACTGTAAAGCACATTGAAAGCTGATTCCACAAAAAAGGGAATTTACCCAGTAAAGCGCATGGTATAATCCTGCAATGCTTCCATTAAACTGGGGATTGACTCATTCTCAGAACCCACAAGTGGAGCGAGGCAAAGAAGGGAATGTCGCTGTTTTATTGATGATAAAAAGATTTCTTGATGCCAAAATGTGATATCACGTCAGATAACTACAACAAAGTTTGGACCACTGGATTTTGAGAATGAGTTGATCCCCAGCATAATGGAAGCACTATGAATGTTGGTGTGAGAGAGAAATTAACAGTTGGCTTTCAGATAAGTGATGTTTTAAGATATTCTTGATTGGCACAGTTTGGTGACTGGCTATACACATTGAGACACCGCAAGGACAAAAATCATTTAAAACACTGGTGGACTGATTATACAATTGGAGGAGAGATCAGTGTCTATCCTATGGCTATATAATGGTCCAACAACTTAAAATAAAACAAAAATTGATTTAATATATTTTCATCATTTATTTATTTATTCGTTTGTATATACCGCTCTTTCATGGAGTCTGAGCAGTTTACATAAAGTTGCAAGGTTACATCTAACGTTAACAGATAACATTTAACTAGAATTTAACTTAATTCAACTTGACCTTATGATATAGTATAGGTAGGAGAAGATTTATGGGGGGGGGGGGTGAGCTGTGATGGGGGTGTGAAGGTGTGGGGAACGGGTCAAACCCGAAGGAGGAAGAGGGTGGTTATTGATTGTATTGCATTATGCGACTGTATTGATTGTTGTTTCAATTGGCCTGCTTGGGAGGGTTAAGTCACGTTCCCAAAAGGTTCTTATTTATTTATTTACATTTTCTTATATACCACGCTATTTTCATCAGTGCGGTTTACATGGAACATTTTACATACACATTTCAAATGACTTGATTTGTGTTTACAAATAACAGGAATAGGAACTTGGAAAGAAACAGGGGTAACTATTTACATCTGTACAATGCGAATTGATTGGACATTTGCGTAGATTTGCCTAGCTGGATGGTGAGTGATCAGTGGTGCTGTCATCCGGGTAATGTAAGAGGAAGAGGTAATGTTTCACGGCTTTTCTGAACTGGGTTAGATTGGTGATATCACGGATACTGTGTGGAAGGGTGTTCCAGCATTTAGGTGTGGCGAGCTTAAAAGCCCTGTTCGTTGTGCTTTGGCAACACTTGGTCGTTTCTTTTGGAACTACTAGTTTATTGGCGGCATGAGATCTTCTAGATCTATTAGGGGGGGTTATCAGTATGAGATCGGATAAGGAAGATGGGGCGAGTCCGTTTATGATCTTGAAGGTCATTAGTATGGTCTTGAATGTGATCCTGCCTTTTATAGGGAGCCAGTGTAATTGTTTCAGGATGGGTGTCATGTGTTCCCTCATGGCAGCGTCCTGGAGAACTCGTGCTGCTGAGTTCATTGCTAGCTGTAATGGAAGCAAAGTGGATTATTTTAGACCATGGAGTATTGCGTTGGCATAGTCGATATGTGGTAAGACCAGAGCTTGATACACTGTCCGGAAGTCATCTGGTTCAAGTAGGGAGCGTAGATGTCTGAGGGATCGGATTTTATGGTATACGGCTCTTGCTGCATTGCTTATATGGGTCTTCATGTCTAGTCGCTGGTCAAGTGTGACTCCCAGGTATCTGATGGAGGGTTTGGTCAGAAGTTCTGCATCTTGGACCTTCAAGTAAGGAGGACTGATGAAACAGTCTGTCAGTGGGGAAAGTTCAGGGTTCTCAGTAGTGAATGGCATATATATTTATTTATTTATTTAAACGGACTTGGTATACCACCTTATCATGAAATCAAAGCGGTTGGCACAGCAAACAATCAATGAAGGGTGAGTTGTCATTAGCATGCAGTGGGAGAATTGTCACAGTGTGCTGCGTGAGTGAGTGTGGTCGATTTTGGTGTGAGCTATATACATTGTGCGCTTAGGATACATATTTACAGATACATATTTACAGGGATGGCTTCGTTATCTTAATGTTTGATTAGGAGTCATTCTGTGAGGTCCTTGAAGTGGTCTGTGTTCAGTTTTAAGCAGCTTTCTGAATACATATAGGAGAACATCGTCAGTGTACAACAGACAGCTCACCTTGAAGGACCGGATGATCTCGCAGATAGGTTGCATATATATATTAAACATGAGTGCAGAGAGAGATGATCCTTGCGGGACCCCTTGACTCTGGTGGAAAGGTTCTGATGTTGTTTTTCCTGATCTTACGTGTTGCCATCTATCGGAGAGATACGACTTGCACCATTTAAGTGCAGAGTCACATATCCCCTTCTCCTGGAGGCGGTGTAGGAGGAGATCATGGCAGACTGAGTCGAACGCGGCTGCGATGTCTAAGAAGATGAGCACATATCCCTGGCGTATGTTATCAATTCCTGTTATTATGGTACTGAAGAGGATGGTGAGGAGAGTCTCCACGTCATGAGCAGCTCTAAAACCGTGCTGACATGAATCAAGTGGTGCAGAAGCATCAATATGTTCTTGGATTTGTTTGAACTTCTTTTTCGATGATTTTCGCCAAGAGTGGGATGCTTGATATCGGCCTATATGAGTCTGGCTTCTTAGGGTCAAGCTTACTGTTCTTTAGTAGTGGCCTGATAGAGGTACGTTTGAGGGATTGGGGAAAGGTCCCATTTGTGAAGGAGCAGTCCATTAGCTTGGATAGAAAAGGGCTGACAGTCGATCATAGCTCTTTTATCCAGAACACCGGGCAAGGGTTGGTTTGTGTAGTGGTTGTGTTGATTCCGGCGATTATTTCTTCAATTTGTTTTTTAGATGGCTTGGAAAAAATGGACAGTGGTGCTAGTGATCCTGGTTTGATTGGAGTGTTGGGAGCAGTGAACTTATTGGTCTGGCACAGCTTCATTTGTAAGAGGTCAGCGAAGACTTGAGGATGGATCAGGTTAGGTTTCTCAGGTGCTGGCTCTTTTGTTAGGTTCTTTACCAGGGTGAATAGGTCATGTGGTTTGTTTAGGGACCGCTTTAGTGTGTCTGTGTGGAATCTTTTTATGCTCTCGGATGTTGCTTGGTGGTGTTTTTCCAGTTGCACATTATATGCTTTTAGATCATCTGTGGAGTGGGTTTTGCGCCAGCGTCTTTCCATTTTTCTTAGGCAGGTTAATGAAGCTCTAAGTTCAGCGGAGTACCAGGCTGCAGAAGTTCTTTTCTTAGTAGGATTGTTTGATGGTGGTCGCAAAAATAATAGAATAGATGAGACTTTAGCTCCTTATGGAAGCTATAGAGATCTGTGCGGGCATGTAGTCTAGTTGGAAGGCTTGGTGCATAAAGTGAGAATGTCCTGGCACAGGTTTTTTGCTTGTTTCTGGCTTTGATGCAGGGATGGTGAAGGTGTTTTATGTGGTAGTTCTCTTTGCTCTGTTCTCAGGATTTTGTGAATAATGGTTTGGAGGTAGCTTGATGACACGTTGAGTGAAATCTTGAATACTGTTGTTAAGACTTTGTATTTAATGCAGCTGGCTATAGGTAGCCAGTGAAGCTGCTTTACAATGGTAGTTATAGGCTCTGATCATGTGACACTATGTAGGATTTGAGCGGTTGCGTTCTGCGCCGTTTGTAGGGTATATATTGATTGCTTTGGGAATTCCTGGTAAATGATGTTGCAGAACTCAAGATGCGGCAGTGCATGGCCTGGAATATTGTATGGTAATTTTGTGCGTCAAGCAGGGGGTGCTGTCTGTGGTGCATTCTTATTTTTCAGTATACCAAGTTGGTGGTTTTGTTTATATGTCGTAGCATAGATAATCACTGGTCAAGTGTGACTGAAGGTATTGGACCTCTGATTTTACTTCCAAGAGTGTATTCCTATGTTTTTAGGTGGGGTGAAAGTGGTATCTTTGGTGATAAAGAGGATTTCTGCTTTCTTTTAGTTGACGGCTAGGTTATGTTCCACGAGCCAGTGAGTTATTTATTTATTTAACAGGTTTTCTATACCACTTTCTCCTACAATCAAAGCGGTTTATATAGCAACTCGAGAAACATTACATAGGAAGTCAAACAAATTACAGAGTAAGGGGGGGAGGGAGACATGTGGGAAGTGCTTAGTAGCAACTTATTTAAAAAGAGACACATATTCATTATTTACAAGTGAGTGTCCTGAAATAGGGGGCAAGTGTTGTCAGGGAGGGGGTTCCTTGTGGGGAAAGCAGAAGGGGGTGCTGTGCATTAGGTGATGGCCTCAAAGTGATCTCTGAAGAAGAAGGTTTTCAGTTTCTTTCTGAAGTCTTTGGCATCAGTGGTAGCTTTCAAGTCATTAGGGAGAGAGTTCCAGAGGGCAGGTGGTGCAAGGGACAGGGCTCTCACGGATGTGGACCGAGTGGTTTTAGTGTAGGTACTAGGAGTCAGGATTGTGTCCAATCTGTTACATCTTCTGGGTCTAGTGCTTGTGTTGGTGTTGATCAGGTTTTTAAGTACGTTGGGGGAAACGTGCTGGATTTTGAATATGTTAAGTGCTGTTTTGAATCTGATCTTGGAGGCAATCGGGAACCAGAGCAGTTGGCTCAGGAGGGGAGTGACATGTTAGCGTTTTGCCAAACCGGTGATCATGCACGCAGCAGTGTTTTGTGCCATCTGCAAGGGACGAATTATTTGTTTGGGTAGTCCATGGTATAGAGTGTTGCAGTAGTCCAGTATGGACGTGATGATGGTTTGGCAGACTGTACAGAAGAGATCCTAGCTGAGGAGGGGTTTGAACCTCCTTATGATAGCTATCTTGTATAATGCTTCTGTTGATGTGAGATTGAAAGTTCAAGTTACAGTCCAAGGAGACACCTGGGTATTTTATTTCATCCTTGATGGGTATGGTCGTGTTGAGCAGTGAGATGAATTGGAGGGGGGGTGGGGGGTAAAGGATGCGTTGCGTGTGATGAAAAGTGCTTCTGTCTTGTAGTAGTTGAGGTTCAGGTTGTTGTGGGAGAGCCATTCAGTTATGTCTTGTAGACAGGTTGTTATTGTTGAGTAGTCCGGGCTTTCTAGATTGATCGGGGTGTATATCATAATGTTGTTGGCATACAGTGCATATTGGATATTGTATTTCTTAATGACTTCACTGTATGTAGAGATTGAATAGCAGAGTGGATAATGATGAACTTTGTGGTACCACTTGGGAGGAGGGAAAGAGGGAGGAGGTGGTTGTACCAAACTCGACCCGTTGTTGCCTTTAGCTGAAGTAGGAGCTGAACCACTTTAGTGTGGTGTTGCGCAGTCCGATGCCACTGAGTCTTCATGGGATACTGTGTCAAATGCTACAGATATATTGATGAAGATGAGTAGGAAGCCCATTTTTAGGTTGTCATTTCCTCAGATAAGGTTGTCGAGGAGCATTATGAGTAAGATTTTGATGCAGTGACTGGCTCGGAATCCATGTTGGTGGGGTCCAGAGGGGCTTGCCAGTCCACATGGTCTTGTAGTTGTCAGTATACTGTCTTCTCGAGTATTGTGGTGAGGAATGATAGGCTTGAACTTGGGCGGTATTTTGTTGGGTCGTCTGTGTGTGGCGAGGAAAGTTTGGGGCAGATAGCTGCGGGTTTAAGGTTTAGGGGCATATAGCCCTGTGTCAGGGAGGACTGTATGATCTTGTGGATGAATTTGCTGAGCTCCGTCTTGGCTGACTTTATCCACAGTACTGGGCAGGGATCAGTTGGTGCTATGCTGGTGTATAGGTTGGAGACTGTGCATGTGACTTGGTCTGCAGCTGGTATGTGAATTTCATTCCATGCATTTTTAGAGAGCGAGATTTCGAGGGTGGGAGTGTAGTCTTGTGGGCTATCTGTCTGCGGGGCACTTTGACTAGAGATTAGGCAATTTGTGAAGATTTGAGAGTGTAATGTGACTTCTCCTGTGTGTGCTGGTTCCTTTGTAAGGGTGCGGACTAGTTTGAACAGCTCCCTGGGTTTGGTGATTGATTTTAGAATGAGGATGGTATGTATTCTTATTTATGTTGGTTGATTAGATTGTTGTAGTCTTGCTGCTTCTCCTGGAATAGCTGTTGGGTGGTTTGGGTCTTATTTCTTCTCTAGTCCCATTCAATTTTCCGAAGTGTCTTCTTTGTTTCCCTTATTTGATTGGAGTACCAGGGTGCTGATCGTATTCTTTGTCCTTTGTGCCTGTCATGCTTTTGGGTAGGTGTTCTCATTGCTGCTGAGATGGTCTTATTCAGGTGATCGAGAGTGGTGTCTAGGTCAGTTGCATCTTGGTACAGTGTGGGAATGATTTCTTGGAAGAACTGGTCCCTCTCAAAGGATTTAAATCTTCTTCCCAGATGTTGTGGGTTCATGCGTGTGGCTAGGTGAGGATGGGGCATGCTGAGTCTAATGGAGTGGTGGTCAGTCTATGGTAATGGAGTAATTAGAGGTGTTTCAATGGTATTGTCTTGAAGGATCTAGTTTGGGATGAAGATCAGGTCCGGAGTAGAGCCTAGGCAGTGTGTAGGTTCGTTGAGGCGTTGTGTGTAGTGAAAGGCATTCATAGCTCTGAGGAAGGTGTCCGCATCCTTGTTTGGCATTGAATTGAGATTGAAATCTCCCAGAACAACCAGTGGCAGCACACACTGCTTTTAGGGTGGTGGAGAGTTTGTCAGTAGAGTCATTGGGGGCTCTACAGGTGAAACAGATAGTGAGATGTTTATTCTCTGTGATAATAGTATTGCAGTGCTCTGTGTTTTACATTGTAGAGGTTCTGAATCTAAAGTGGATTCTCGCTAGGATTAGTACCCCTCTGCCTCTCTTGTGTGTTCATGGACAGTTGAATGTCATGCGTGTAGAGTGGGTTATTTGCTTTAGAATGACCTGGTCACCGGCCCGATCGGCGACGGGGAAGGGAGCAGGCAGGTATGCTCCTCCCTGCTCCCCACTGCATGGCCAATCAGGCCGAAGAAACACCCCAGCACCAGCTTTTAAAAACTGCAGCACTCCTGAGTGCGGGAGACCCAGCCACCGGCCCGATCGGCGACAGGGAAGGGAGCAGGCAGGTATGCTCCTCCCTGCTCCCCACCGCATGGCCAATCAGGCCGAAGAAACACCCCGGCACCAGCTTTTAAAAACTGCAGCGCTCCTAGGCGCTCCTGCGTCTGGCGGGCCCGCGCCTAAGGGCCACGCCAAAGGGCCCTTTGGCGTGGCCCTTAGGCACGGCACTGTGGAATAGCCACATCCTCCTCCTCCTCCCCACTCCAGCAACTCCACCGATGAACAGGCCAGAGGCAGCGGAACCACGAGAAACGTCACCATGTAAGCATCCTCCAAACGTAACCCATGATGTAATGTAATGTAACCCATGTTGCCCAGCCTGCCTGTAATATAACCTTTGATGTAATATAATGATGCCTAGCCTGATTGTAATGTATTTATTTATACTGTGTGTAGTTATGCTCCATAGCCTGTAGTAAACACCGCTTGTAATGTAGTCATGCAGTAAACACTGCCTGTAATGTAGTTATGCTCCATAGCCTATAGTAAACGCTGCTTGTAATGTAACCCATCGTCTCACCTAATTTCCTTTTCCCCCTATCCACTCCTACCTACACCTTTGTGATTGTCCTAACTAGATCACAAGCTCCCTCTGTGTTTGTATTAACTAGATTATAAGCTCTGACAAGCAGGGACTGTCTCTATTACTTGTCCTGACTAGATTGTAAGCTCTGATGAGCAGGGACTGTCTATCTGTCTGTCTCTTATTTAATTAGAAATGTGCAGAAGTAGTAGTAGTAGTAATGGGAGACAGCCAACCTGGTTTTGTCCTAACTAGATTGTTGCTGTGTGTGTTTTTCGTGTTGACTAGATTGTAAGCTCTGACTAGCAGAGACTGTCACTCTTATATGTCTGTACAGCGCTGCGTACGATGGTTGCGCTTTATAAATGTTAAATAGTAGTAGTAGTAATAGTGGTCAGAGCTAGTCAGCCAGAACTCAGTGATGCAGAGGATATCAGTTTGGTGGGTGTGCAAGTGGTCAAGGATAGTTTTAGTTTTATTTCTAACTGATCTTGCGTTGATGAGTTCAATGCTGATAGGTGATTGGGAGGGGGTAGAGATTTGTGTTGTTTATGCGGATGTTGGTCTTGATCTGTATGAGTGCGGGGTTTCTCTTGAGACTGCGCCTGTGTGCATTTTGCCAGGGTAGTTGATGACACAGTATGGATGGTGGTGGTGGTAGGGTTGTAGATGAGGTTGTAGATGAGGGGCAGATCATTACATCATTGAAGCAATCTATTAGCGTGCTGTGGTTGGCTTCTGATGTGGAGAAGGGTGAGTAGAGCATGATGTCATCTGCGTAGATGTGGTAATAGATCTTGTGAACTTGTATGAGTGAGCATATTGGCTGTATGTATCTGTTGAATAGTAGTGATGATAGGGCTGAGCCTTGTGGGAGTTCCTGGTGCTGTTTAAATGGGGTCATTTGTGTGGGCCTATTTTTACCAGCTGTTGTCATCTTGTTAGGTATGATTTGAATCAATCCAAGGCTGTATTTTGTATTCCTATTGAGCGGAGGCATGATACAAGGGAATTGTGACAGATTTTTGAGAAATAAAATAACACAACTGAGTAGTGATTGATTTCTGTCTGTTCTAGACAGGCCAAGCAGCAGCTTCTGTAATGAAAAGGTGTCCTCCATTCCAGGCTCAGTTCTGGGGCAGTTTCTCCAAATGGATTAGTTTTGCGCATACCATGACAATCATGAACCTCACTCGTAAGCCAGGGTATGTGGAGTATGATCTTAGTCTCTCACATTTATTAACCGCCTCTGATCTCTGGAAGAGGTGGTATAGAAAAACTGTATAAATAATAAAATAAATAAATAAATTTATTGCTAATGCTCAACATAGTACTTGCATCGTGCCAAAGAGAGCCTCCTTCTGGAGTTTGTAAGATGTAACATGTATGGGTAGCTTGTCAAGATATGCTTGGAAATTCTTCTTAATCAGGCCTGTGGCACCAACACTATAGGAAATATTTCTCTATCTTTCTGCCACATTTTCTTGGTCTCCGATTGCATTTTTTGGTACTTCGGGATCTAGTTTGTGGTTCCTCCATTACTTTTTTTCTCTTGGGGATGTTTGCATTCTCTGATGTACTACTACTACTACTGAGCATTTGTATAGCGCTACAAGATGTACGCAGCGCTGCACAGACATGTAAGAGACAGTCCCTGCTCATCAGAGCTTACAATCTAGTCAAGACAGACAACACAGTAGGTGTAGACATGGGATACATCTAGGGGGAATGGTAAGGAAACACAAAGGAATCAGGTGAGTCAAGATCCGAAAGCGCAGCAAAGAGGTTTTAGCCTAGATTTGAAAAGGGCCAGAAAAAGTGCCTGACGTACAAACTCATGTAGTTTGTTCCAGGCATAAAGAACACCAAGGTGAAAGGAGCGAAGTCTGGAGTTAGCAGTAGAAGAGAAGGGCACAGATAGAAGTGATTTGCTAGAACAGAAGCATTCCTGAGGAGGGGTGTAGGAAGAGATAAGAGAGGAAAGGTAGGGAGGAGACGCAGAGTGAATGCACTTATAGGTCAGCAGGAGAAGTTTCAACTGGATGCAGGAGGATAGGAAGCCAATGAAGAGACTTGAGAAGAGGGGTAATATGAGCATGACAAGGCTGGCAGAAGATTAAAAGCGCAGATGTCTATTGAACAAACTGAAGGGGAGAGAGATGATTCAGTGGGAGACCAACAAGGTTACCTCAGGCTCTACATATATACTTGTCACATATATATGTAGGACCCGATTTTCGAAGGCCTTTACATGGGTAGCTGCCCCAGTTACCCATGTAAAAGGCCTTATCCAGGATTTTCGAAGGGCACCTACATGGGTAGTGCCCTTCGAAAATTTTGGATATGTCCCTAACGCGCCCAGATGCTGTAGGCCCGATTCCGTCCCGGACACATATCCCCTCTGTATGTCTGCTCTGAACCGGATGTACAGAGGGGATCGCGATTCTGATCCCGCAGGGAACGTCTAGCCCCGCGGGATCAGAATTACGAACAGTCCTGCATGTGCAGGCCGGGACTGCGTGCAGGACTGCCCCTGGCTAACTCAGTCAAAGCTCTTCAATGGAGCTGCGGCGCCATGGTGTCATGTTGCCATGTTACCGCAGCTCCATTGAAGAGCCGCGGTGCCAGCTGCCACAAAATAAAGAGCAATCCCTGCAGCCCATTCCCCAATCTGGCCTCCTAAGGCGAGGGTCGGGCTGCAGGGAATGTCCTCCGCCCCCCCCCCCCCCCGTCCCATCCGCACCCCGGCATTCAAAAACTGACATGTCCAGGGAAGTTATTCCACCTCGGAGGTGGAATAACTTCCCCGCACATTTCACCGGCCCTGGATGAACAAGGTCGACATTGGAATCGGCTCTATACATCCAGAGCCAGCGACCGCCCACTGCCCACCCAGACTCTGCCCCCGTGTCACACAGAAAAAACCCCCTATCCGCAAAGCATCGGGGCATGTTAGGGGTGTTCTGGGGTGGAGTGGAGGTAGGGTTGCCAACTTTTTCACCGAGAAAAACCCGACACCTGTGGCTCGCCATGCCCCACCCATTCTCCGCCCCCAGTCCCACCCCTGCCCCGCCCCCAGCCCCACCCACAAAAATTACCGAGGATTCACTCACACCCCCCCTCAGTGCTGGTTCACTCACCCCCCCTCCCCTCAGTGCTGGTTCACTCACTCACCCCCCCGGCTGACTCACTCACCCCCCCTCCCCTGCTGGTTCACTCACTCACCCCCCCCTCCCCTGCTGGTTCACTCACACCACCCCTCCCCTCCCTTCCCTGCTGGTTCACTCACCCACCCCCCTGTCATTCACTCACCCACTCCCCTGCTGGTTCACTCACACCAACCCCCTCCCCTGCTGGTTCACACCAATGCCCCTCCCCTGCTGGTTCACTCACACCACCCCCCCCCCTTGCTGGTTCACTCACACCACCCCCCCTCCACTGCTGGTTCACTCACACCACCCCCCCCCCCCTTTGCTGGTTCACTCACACCATCACCCCCCTCCCCTGCTGGTTCACTCACCCCCCCCCGGTGGTTCACTCACACCACCACCCCCCTCCCCTGCTGGTTCACTCACACCCCCCCCCCCGCCCAAGCCGCTGCTTCTGCTTTGTACAGAGCAGCAGCTGCAATACACTTACTTTGAAAAGTAAAGACAAACTGTGTGAGGAGCCCTCCGGTCATCGCAGCGCCCGAGGAAGTGATGTCATGGGGCAGGCTCCTCACAGGTTGTCTTTCCTTTTCAAATTAACGTTATTGCAGCTAAAGTTAATTTGAAAAGGAAAGACAACCTGTGAGGAGCCCGCCCCCATGACATCACTTCCTTGGGCTCTGCGATGACCGGAGGGCTCCTCACACAGTTTATCTTTAGTTTTCAATGTAAGTGTATTGCAGCCGCTGCTCTGTACAAAGCAGAAGCAGCGGCTGCACTGCTATGGGGAATCGCATTCGCGCCGCAGACTTCGGGACAAAAGCCGGTTTTTTGCTCTGGCCGCTCCCGATCTTGCGGCCAGAGCAAAAAAACGGCTTTTCAACGGCCGGTTTTACATCTGTGCCGGCAGCTGGCCTGGCCATGGAAAAACCGGCCAGGCCGGCTGAAAACCGGCCGGTTGGCAACCCTAAGTGGAGGCGAGCCCTGGCACTACTCGTGTAGCACCGATTTTGATGTCATACAGTTAGTGCTCTGTGCCTTAAAGATAAGCATGTGAAAACCACATAGCCGGCCCCCTTTCCACCTAACCCGCATAAGCCTGCCCCCTTTTCACCAATTTTTTATGCTATATGGTTAGTCCTTGCAGCTCTTGGCTGTGCAACATGACCCGGATTTTCAATGCCGGGGCCGCATAAGACTCCAGCATTGAAAATCTGAGTTAGGTGGAAAGGGGGCAGGCTATGCGCCGATGCGGTGCAAAATCAGGCCCGTAGCTATTAGCTTTTAGCTCAATCATGAACTGCTACTCTTCTACCTTCAGAAGCAGGATGAATATGGATATAACGGCATCCCAAAAGAGACAGTTCCACTCCTATTCAGAAGAGGCATTTGGGACCCAACACTTTTCACAGAAACAGAGAAAACTAACAGCAAATAAAGACCATACGGCCTATGCAGCCTGCCCATCTACAACTCCCAGGCTTTCTTGAATTCATATATAGTCCTATATATAGTCCTTGTCTCCACCTCCTCCACTGACATGCATCTATATCTATCCATCTATATGTAGCCTCTGTAGTCCCTCACTGGGTACAGATCCTCAGTGGGGAGACCCGGGGCACATACCTCTAGAAGCATCACTGTTCTATACAGATTAAATTTGATTTAATTTAAAATGGATATTATAGCTCACTTCTATCCAAATGAATTCAAGGTTGGTTACAGAACATATGAAATATCACATTAATAACATAACATTAAATGTCCACTCAGTACATAAGAAACTATCTAATTGTGACAAAGTCCACTCCTAGAAAGAGGGTACCATCATTAACAATAATGCATTGATTTCAAATTCATTCAGCAGGGCATAAAGTCAGAACTCCCTAAAGATTTATTTATGTATTTTTTTAATTTAATATTTATTAAGTTTTACAAAATAATTTAATAGCAAAGAAAACATCAAATATAGAAACATAGAAACATGAAGGCAGAAAAAGACCACATGGCCTATCTAGTCTGCCCTTCCATATCACCAATTGTCCCCTTTTTGCCTTTAGAGATCCTCTGTGTTTGTCCCATGCTTTTTTGAATTCAGATATTGTCCTCGTCTCTACCACCTCCACTGGGAGACTATTCCATTCATCTGCCACTCTTACCGTAAAGAAATATTTTATTATTCCTAAGTCTATCCCCTTTCTCCCTCGTCCTGTGTCCCCTAATAGCAGAGTTTGCTTTTAATCGAAAGAGGCTCTCCCCCTGTGCATTTATGTCTTGGAGGTATTTAAACATCTCTATCATATCTCCTCTACCCCGCCTTTCCTCCAAAGTATATATACTAAAATCTTTAAGTCTGTCCTCGTATGCTTTATAACGAAGACCAATAACTATTTGAGTAGCCACCCTCTGCACCAACTCCAACCTGTTTATATCCTTTTGAAGGTGCGGTCTCCAGAATTGCACACCATACTCCAAATGAGCTCACACCAGAGACTTATACAGAGGAACTATCACCTCCTTTTTTCTGCTGGCCATTCCTCTCCCTATGCACCCAAGCATCATTTCGTCATTGCCTTTTCTACCTGTTTAGCTACTTTAAGATCATCAGACACCATCACGCTCAGGTCACACTTTTCTTTTGTGGACAGAAATACTTCACCCCTACACTGTACTGCTCCCTTGGATTTGTGCAGCCCATATGCATGACCCTGCATTTTTTAGCATTAAATCTCAGCTGCCAAATTCTGGACCATTCTTCAAACTTAGCTAGATCTCTCCTTATGTTATCTACACCTTCCTGGGTGTCTACTTTATTGCAGATTTTGGTATCATCCACAAACAGGTAAACCTTACCTTACAGCCCTTTTGCAATATCACTAACCAAGATGCTAAAAAGAATTGGACCAAGGACAGATCCCTGTGGCACACCACTGGTAACCTCCTTCTCCTCAAAGTGAGCTCCATTTACCTGTACCCTTTGTCACCTCCTATTCAACCAATTTCTAACCTAATCAGTAACTTTAGGGTCCATCCCTAAGGTGTTCAGTGTTTTTATAAGTCACCTATGCAGAATGGTGTCAGAGGCTTTACTGAAATATAGGTACACCATGCCCTTTGTCCAACTCCCTGGTCACCCAGTCAAAAAAAACAGATTTATCTGACAAGACCTGCCTCTGGTAAACCCATGCTGCTTTGGATTCTGCAAGTCATTGGACTCCAGAAACCTCACTATTCTCTCTTTTAGCAGTGTTTTCAATAATTTACTCACAACAGAGGTTGGACTAATGGGCCTGTAGTTCTCAACGTCATCCTTACTTCTGCTTTTATGTAAAGGGACCGCATGTGCCTTTCTCCAGTCCTCTGGGACCACTCCTGACTCCAAAGAAGCATTGAAAAGGTCAGTCAGTGTAGCTGCTAGAACGTCCCCAAGTTCCTTCAGTATTCTAGGGTGTATCCCATACAGACCCATTGCTTTATCTACTTTTAGTTTAGCTAGTTCCTCATGAACACAGTCTTCTGAAAATCATTCGAGCTCCCCATCACTTCGGTTCCTATTTGTGAGTGTTTTCTGAGGTCCTGCTCCTGGCCCTTCATCTGTGAACACAGAACAGAAATATTTATTAAGCAATTCCCCTTTATCCTCATCACTTTCTACATATTCTTCCCCTGCACCCTTGAGTCTGACAATACCACTTTTGCACTTCCTCCTCTTACTAACATATCTGAAAAATGTTTTATCCCCGCATTTTACTGAATTAGCTATTTCTTCTTCTTTTTGAATCTTTGCTTTCCAGACTACTTTGCAGCTTCTCCAAGTTTTTCTAAGTATAGATGCTTGTCTTCTTCTCTCTGCGATCTCTTGTATTTCTTGAAGGCCTCCCTCTTTTTCTTCAGTCTTTCAGCTACTTCTTTTGAGAACTACAGTGGTCTCCTTTTCCTTTTACATTTATTTACCTTTCTAACAAAAAGGTTGGTTGCCCTTAAAATATCCCCTTTCTGTTTTGTGCACTGTCTTTCTACATTCCCCAGCTGTTCCCATACCGCTAACGACTCCTTGAGATATTGGCCCATCTTGGCAAATTTAGTTTTCCTAAAGTCTGAGACCCTCGCTTTTGAATGGATTTTATCAGCCCTAGTCCTAATACGGAACCATACCATCTGGTGATCACTGGATGCGAGATGATCTCCTACTGTAACATCAGAAACACTTTCCCCATTGGTAAGCACTAAGTCCAGTATGACCCCTTCACATGTGGGCTCTGTTACCTGTTGCCTGAATAGTTCTCCCTGTAGAGAATCCAGGATCTCCTTACTTCTAGATGACACCACAGCAGGGATGTGCCAATCAACAACCGGCATATTGAAATCCCCTATCAGTAGCACTTCCCCTTTCCTAGCAATGTACATATTGTACATATGTAAGTAGTTTAGTTTGCATTCCCCGTTTATCCAAGTTATTACTCCTGTTCTATGTAAAGCATAAGCATGTTATCCAAGTTGTTTTCTCCTGTTCTATGTGAAGCCAAACAGTTTGTTATGGTCATTTTGTTGTATGTAAACCGCGCTGACAATAGTGCGGTATATAAGAAATTGTAATAAATAAATAATAAATAATAAATAAAATGCTGCATATGTCTTCAATTAACTCTCTGTCCACCTCTTCCCCCTGGGAGGGAGGTCTGTAGATCATCCCAATGCAAATCGATTTCCCTTTCCCTTTCCTAAGGAATATAGATACATATATCACACAAGATAATATTCCCAAAAAGAAAAATTATAGCATCATCCTCCTAATATTGGAGAGGGGAAGGCACATTTAACAAAACACATTTTCAGGAAATGCATCAGAATGCATTACAAAGCTTAAAATGATTTGCTATATCGCCATTCAAATTGTACATCATGGGAAACCAGAGAAGGCCTGAAGGCTATGGTAATGAAAACATACAATAAAACATGAGTTAAATTAAATACAAGTTTTAAAACAAATTAGTTAAAATGCATACACACCATGACAAAACCTCAACCTATTGCAATGGCCTCTCCCCTCCCCCTTTCTCTCTCTCCTCTTCCCTTCCCTTACATATAATATGACCTTCTTTTCTGGCTTTTAACTCACTATTTTTGTTGTAAACCACTTTGCTTGCCTGCATAAAGTTGTCTTATCAAGTATCAATAAACCATAAAGCATAAAATGACGAGATGAATGTAGACACGACTGCATAATTCAAGACCAGTTTTATTAATGGAGAGATAAATAGGTAAAGTGGGGGAAAAAGAAGGAACCGTGAAAATTGACCTAGCAAAATGTCTGAGAGAAAAAACATGTTTTGACTCCTTTTTTGAACTTGACATATGAGTTTTCCAATCGAAGTTCTGGGAGAAGAGAATTCCAGAGTTGGGGTCCTAATTACCTAAAAGCAGCCCTTTAAGAGTAAAGATTCTTAATCTTGTTTCAGAGGGAATAGAAAGGAGATTTGCTTGTGATGAGGCAGCAAGGTAATAAGAGGGAATCCTTGAAGGATTAGCATCAGCATTTTAAACTGGATAACTGGTAGCCAGCGTTGCTCTGCAAGAAGTGACCTTGAGTGATCATGTTCTTAACATTATGAATACATTTAATGGACACATTTTGGATTAGTTGAAGGTATTGTAGGACTCCCAAGAATAAGGAGTTGCAGTAATCAGTGTGATTGATTACTAAAGCATCAGTTGTATTCTATAGTGAGTATAGCAAATCTAATTTACCATCAAGGCAAATAGCCACGTTTTCAATTTCTTTCTAAAAATGTTGTGATTCCTTTCACACCTTAATATTCTTGATAACTTATTCCATTCTTGAGGAACCATTCCCTTCAACATTTTACCTCGTGTCTACATTCTTTCACTGACAGAATTTCTAGAAATAAATTGTTCTCTGATCACAGAGAACAAAAGGGAATGTACACAGTAATAGATTTGTTTTAGGTCTAGGGAGGAGTAGCCTAGTGGTTGGGGCAAGGTACTTCAGGCTGGAAGGTCAGGGGTTCAAATCCCACTAGCGGACAGCAACCTTGGGCCGGAAGGACTGGGGTTTCTAGTCCCACAGGTGCTCCTTGTGGTCTTGGGCAAGCCACTTAACCCTCCATTGCCCATGTTCCCTGTATGTGTTAGTGTATGTGTTTCATATCCCTGCATGTTAAATGTATCCCCCAATTGTGTTGTGACCACTTTGATTGAAGGATAAGGCGGTATACAAAACTGTCTAAATAAATAAATACCTGCCCCCTCCCCCCCCCCCAAGGATATACAGGGATCAGCAGAGACTGGGGGATCATTTACTCAGCTGCTTAGTTCCACTTCTACAAACTCACAGTCCAGTCCAGTTTTTGTTTGAAACCATTAAAGTTTACTGAAAGTCTTTAAATTGCTAAGACACAAGGGAATCGATAAGCTGATGAGCATAAAGTAGTAAAATGTTACAGTTCATCTTTTCTTCACCTTTAAGTTGAGAAAGTTCCTCATCTCCTGCTTGGATTTTTCTTGGTAAATGGGGAATCCAGTCTTCTCCAAATACCAGTCTGCACCTCTTCTTCCCTTGAATCCTGGCTGTCCTGGATCCAACTCCTGGAGTGGTTCTCTAAATCCTCACCATTTTTTTCAGGATCATTGGCAACTCTTTTCTTTTCTTTTCATTTCTGTCGCTGCTGAACCTAAGATGCGGATATTTTATGCCGGGGGGGTCATATCTGGCCACTGGCATTGAAGATCTGGAAGGTAACTGGGCAGTGGTCATATTCAGCTGCTGCCCGATTAGCGTCTGTGGTGAAATTTAGGCCGCCCTTTAAGATGCCTGACCTTTGCTGCTTAAGGATAGCTGGGCAGTTGCCCAGTTATTGCCAGATGTAGACCCTGCTCTGTCCCCAGAATGTATCAGGGTGTTCAGCAGCGCTACCTGGGGATATTCAGTGACTTTGTGATTAATGTGGTTAGCAAGTGTGCTGACTACATTAATCGCATTGAATATCGAGTCCTATAATTATTAGGAGCACTAGAAGTCTCTACACTCCATAGCTGGTAGAGCAGGAGACGTCCCTACATATACATGAGACTCTCAGGGAGAGGGAGAATTTAAACCTAGCTCCTCTGGTTCACAGTCTGCTCCTTTAACCATACAGCCTGTTCCTAAACCCAGCAGTTTGTACAGCGTGGAGGCAGATGTTAGTGCTTAGAGCAGCAGGCTGAGTAGAAGGGCAGCCAACGTTCAAATCCTGCTTTTCCCACTGATGCTCATTGTGACCTTGGGCAAACACCTCACTCTCCATCGCCTCAGCTACAGCTTGGACAAGGAAACATGTGCATCTGCTGTAACTTGCTTTCAACTTGGATTTGGAAAGAGTGAGTAATAAATCTAAAAATTCCAAATGTCTACGTGTATACTGTAAGGTCAGTAGTAAGTAATGTGGCTGCCAGCCAGCTTTAAATGTGCAACTTAGATATGCAAAGGGTAGTTTCAGAATGAGATGCCTATGGGAAATGGCAAACAAGCACCTATGTGTTTTTATAAACTAGGTTCTCGGAAACATCCCTAATCACACTCTGTACCCTGTGGGGGATATTTTACAAGTTCTATTTGTGAGTTGGACTTCTGAAAATGGGCACATAGACGTGCAAATCCTGGAGACGCCCCTGGAGGCATTTTAGACAGCCGGGTACATAGAGGTCCCTGGCACGAGAACGTCCAGGTAGTACGGGGACATGGTGGAGGAGTGTTGCGTCACATGTTCCAGTGTGAGTTCAGGACAGCACAAGCACATCTTGCCCTGGATATTGAGGTGCTTATACCTGTTCCTGACCACAAATAAGGTGCAAAAAAGTGCTGCAACGCTTCCAGGGGGAAGAGCAAACTGAGCTTACATCACAGTGGTTAATATTTCCTGGCTGAAGAAACCTGCCTGTAAATACCCACAGCAAACATATTACTGGCTCGTTGCTGAGTGTCTGAAATGGCAGGTCAGGACGTGCTAGTCTCATAACATAGATGCCCTGCTTCTGACCTACCCAGGCCAGGGCATCCAGGTATCCGGTTCTAGAGGCATGCACTTCGGGGATGTCCACAATTGTAAAATTGACTATATCTGTGCAGGGCCCATCTCCGGAACTGGCTACCGAGATGTTTAATTTTCGGGGTGTAAACAGAGCGATTTCAGACGGCACTACTTTTTGGACATTCTTCTCTGAACATCCCAGATTTTAAGTGGATTTTATAAAATCTGCCCCAATTCCACCCAAATTATGCCCCCCCCCCCCAGAATGCCTATGCTCAAATTGCATAAAGTATGTGTGCAGGGGTCTCCAAACCAGTCCTGGAAGGCTGCAGTCCTGCCAGGTTTTGGGGATATCCCTGAGAATATGCATGAGATTGTATTGTCTTTGAAGTTATTTCATGCATATTCATTAGGGATATCTTGAAAACCAGACTGGCTTACGTCCCTCCAGGGCTTTATTTGGAGGTCAGTGCTTACCTTAACTTGCTGGCGCTGCCCTGCGGTTCTCTTCTGTTCTCCTGTGGCATAGAATGCAAAACCGGAAGTTGCGTTGGAGGGGGCAGAAGGGACATACTACAGGGCAGAAACCAAGAGGGGTGGCAGTAGTGGCAAGGAGCAGCAAGGGGTGGCAGAATGGAGGGACCCATCTAGGGCAATTCCAATCAATCCACCAGCCCTCCATGTACAATTTTATAGGAACCATTTCCCCTCTCGAAAAACGGTAAAACCTTATAGAATGACCCCCTTATCAGCACTATCGGGACAGCTCTAAAAATCTACTAGTTATAAATTCAGCTAAACCTCCATCACTGTCACCACTTAGACAGTGAACTTAAATGTTCTGGGACTGAATCTCCACAAGGAAAAAGAAGAGAATATAAAAACTGCAGAAAAAGAGCAAAACACACAAGGAGCGAAAGCTGACTAAGGAAAAGTGATGCAGACACTTGTGTATCCATGAAATAATCTACAGTACAAGTGTCTATGTTGGTTTTCCTCTGGATTCTGTGACTGAATGTTGTCCACCACTGATTACACAACTCTTTTCCATGCCCTCGCTCTGCCCAGAGCCACGTCGCTTTTCTGGACATACAACTTTAGTCAGCAGAGACTGCTTCTGAGGAGTTTCCATGGGAGGAAAAATGAAAATAAGAAGAACAATGTCGATATTTAAAAGGGTTTATGTGGTTTGCAGGATAAATCTCAGCAATCTCGATATTGAACAGCACTAACTGGGTAGTGCCGTTGAATATTCCCGTAGACTGTCCTGAAAACGTCTGGTTATTTTTAGGGCAACCTAAGGGCAGAGATGGCATCATCCCAGCAGCTATCCGGTCAGCTAACCGGATAGCTAAATCAAATAAAGATAGGACCGGTTTATGACTGCCCTAACCTTTTGCGGTTTTGCCATCCACTTAGTAGATGAATATTGCCACTGACTGGATAGTGATTCCTCTCGGTGGTGAAACCAGATATTCAGTGCTGGATGCCAGCTTGGTGCTGAATATCAGGGTTTAGCGCTGTAAAAAAGCTGACTGCCGCAGTTGAATATCGACCCCAGCGTTTCGCTGTCTTTCATAATAGAAGGAAGTGTGTGAGAAAAAAGATAGCCAAAGTTCCTCCTGCCCTGATCAGGAGTAAATTATGTTTGGGGCAAGGGAGCAGCTCGAGGGCGGAGTAGAGAGCACCCATCGTGTCTCTGCCGCCTCCATTCTCCAAATTCTTTTTTTTGCCCTTGCAGAATAAGGTGTTGCTTACAAAACACATCGGTGAATTCTGGCCAGACCGCTGTTCTTACCGCAGTAGATCTTCAGTCACTATTTGCAAACAAGAGGTGTGGAGCTCCAACAGCTGAGCATTTTGTGGCTAAAGAACATAGCAGGGCATTTACTGAGCACATTAATCCCAGCAGCAGCTTCTAGAAAAGAAATCCACTAAAATTTCTTCCACGTATTAAACAACGATTGATGAATGCTGCAGGTGTGGTACAGTATATCATTTAGATAATATCTGCCTTGTGCCTTCATTTACACGGAAAGCACATTTTCTTCTTTTAGTTTCTAGATTCCACTGTTGCCTTGGTTTCTCTTTGTCACTTTTTTTTCTTATTGATCGAAGGAGTTAATGTTTTCTCCTCCTGCTGAAGATGAGTTGGGACAAATTCATTTCCAGCTGTTTGAAGGAATGAGTTTCCTGTTCTGTGCACTGAGGTTTTTCTTTTCACTACAAAGCTTTGCTTTGTTATTTAATACTGAGCTTTGTGTGGTCCCCGGCTTTAATGAAAATACTGTTAACATGCTGGCAGCTAAGATACTAGACTGCCTCTAGTTGGGAAGGATGAGAGTGGGGCTATCGCCCTCCCTTCGCCCTAGGAGGCTCTTGTGTAGCCCTGACCTTTGGTACCTGTCTAGAGGGTTAATGTTTTACCACTTGTACACTAAGATGCTGCAACTTGCTAGAGCCAAGAGTTTGGTGGTGGGCAGATAAGTAATCTTATCTGTTTCAAAGACCTGGATACCCACCAGAGCTCTGCTTTTACCACTCCCTTCCAATGTTCCCTCTAATTTTCTGTAGGCTGTGTGCGCATAAAATATCAGCTGTGCAGCTTTTGAAGGAAGGTTAAATTTTTGTGCGCCACATAACGCCACTCAGACTTATATACTTTAAAATTTGACTACACATCAGAATACAGTATGCACACCACATTGATTGCACTAGAAAATATTGTAGAACTTGTGAAAACCGTAAATACACATCAACTTTTAAATTTTATGACATCTGTGTTGTTTTCTATCAGAATCAGAACCGTAATTTTTGTGCGCTGTTATAAAGTATGTGCGCTTGCTCAGTGAGGTGTGTGCGTGCGCACACGCGCACAGCTTAGAAGGAACCATGCTCCCTTCCCATTTCTCCTATGTCCTTCTCCTTTCTACCTTTCCTTACCCCTCACTGCCTCGGAATTCTGCTGCACGCCACTTCTGGGACTAGAGATTGGAGGGAGCAGACCATCTTTCTCCTTCTCACCTTCTCTTTCTATAGTCAGTGTGCCCCTTGGGAGGAGGAGGAGGGGCAGGACAAAAGCTGCATTGAAGGCTTTGTGGTCCTCTCACTCAAGGCACGTTACAATGAGCTTGCTCCAAACTGAGTCAGCATTTCCCATTTTCAGGACATTAGGGGTTTTGGAGTAGAGGCAGCAGGGAATTTCATCCTTACAAACCCCCTCATCTCCCCCCCCCCCCTTTTACCAAGAAACCAGAACAAAATGGGATCCAGGATCAGGAATGAGTAGAGTCAGATTCCCATAAATCTTTTCCCGCAAACCAACTTCTGTATGTGTATATAATGCCATTAATAACACCACTGGCAAATCACCCAGGGTCTTCTGATTTTCAAGGTCTCTGGCTGGACCAGGCTTTCTTGTTGAAGGATGAACTGTCTATTCAAATTCTTCCAATAAGGTAATCTTAAAATGCCAGTCACTGGATCACATCAGTCTTAGAAGTTCATCTTCTGGTACAGATTAAAGTCTGTGCAACAGTTCAGGTGTGGCTTCTGGGCATGCCCCCTGTAAATAGCCCATACTCAATATATTGCATCTATTAATTAAGCTACACACGTATACACCTACACAAACACTACTACCCACCCACTGCATGAAGACACCCCCACCCCTTACAACTTGAATCGTTTGAAGTGAAAACCACCTTGATTTTAGGATAAGGCAGGATATAAATCCATTTAAATAAATAAATAAAATAAATGTCCTAGCTTCATGGTGCTCTGGGTGTGTTTTCTGCATGGTGACTCCATTGTGGAAGCACAGTCCAGGGGCAGGTAAGTATGGCCTCCACCGGAAAAATGGTACACCACAGTGTGCTTCCAGATCTTTCTGGATCTTTCTGTCCAGTTTCGTTTCCTTCATCCTTTGGGCCATTCCTTTTTTGTAGGCAGGGCTATTTCTGGTATACTGAGGGTGCAATATTTTAGTCAATTGTTTCCCACAGCTATGTATCTCTCTGCTCCTTTGTAAAGAAATGTGACATGTGGCAAATCAGCACTTACTCTTGTGTTTCATAAAATATACACCTAAACGCCAATTTCAACTACCAGATACGTACACAAAGTCACTTCTGCCTCAGAGCAGGTGCAGCTTTGGGTGGGAGCTTTTGACTATGTTTTATAATGGCAGACAGGCGCATATATTGTCTTTATAATACAGATATAGCATAATGCCTCTTTGTGCTTTCTCTGCCTGGGCACCCTATTGGTTATTCTTAGACCGTCTGCACTGGGAGAAATATCGCATGGACTTTTTACGTGAGAGTTGTGCATTCATATTTATAGCAAGCTGTGGATCACTTGCACCTTTTTTTTCCTCTGGGCACTTTTTATTCAAAAACTTTGTACAAATGTTTGAAAATGCCCTCAACATGTGCACTCTTTCTCCCTGACGCAAACATGCCTCTCAGTGTGACTAAAAGGGCCTGTGTAGATCACATTTTCAAATCTTTGCATTTACCGTCTCCCCAGACTGTAAGTCCATCATAAACAATCATCTATAGAACTAGTATCTGTCCTCAGCCCACATACCTACTACTGTCGTTACAGTTGAACTACCTAGCTGACCCGATCCTACATCTCTATGAACTGCATACAGCAAGTAAACACCTGAACTAACCTATATTTAAACAAGGTCACTGTATTGCATTATCTGCCATTCTGCATAATATTACATATTGTATACTATGCTGTTTAGTAGTCAACCTGTACAACTTTGCTACCTGTCTATATATTGCTAGCATAACCAAGCTCTGATAAGTCAACCCACCCCAGAATAGATACTCTCCAGACCAACAACCAAGAACACAATCCAGCAGTGAGTAGCTCACCCCACATGGAGAACACTAACATGGAACATCAACCTCATCACACTCTTCCTGCACACAGAAGCTGCAAACTCCTATATGGACAGCAAAAGCACAAAAGAGCACTCGTCCTAAAAATGTATGCTTGTATACTAATTCTTACTCTATGCTCTTACCAAACATGCATTTCACTACACCAACTACTTTACAACCCTACAAGCTCCCCCTATATATATATCATACTTCCCTACCATATACCGACCTTTATACACATCTACACACTACAACCCTCACAGCAAGAGACCTACCAAATATACTCAAATAGAACCATTGTCACAAACATACATACCTCAATCGCATTCTCCACATACCACCCGCTTAACCATAGGCCTGATAAATGCAAGATCAATATGCAACAAAACAAACACTATTACCTACTACATCTATGAAAACAATCTTGACAATTCCAACTCTGATCTTCTTCCTACATGGAGTGGTGGGTTCACCCCTAAACAAAAACATGGGGAGGGGTGGCCTGCACAGAGCGACAAGTGCACCTACTCTTGCCATCTTGCTGGGCAGACTAGACGGACCATGCTGGTCTTTATCTGCCGTCACTTACTATGTTACTATGTTACTATCCTATGCATTACTGAATCATGGCTCAAGAGTACAGACCAGGTAATACTGAACCAAATAATACCACCAACATTCACAACTTACAACTGCCCCAGAACCCACAAACGAGGAGGGGAGTATTAATCCTTGCCCGATCAGAATTAAGGCTCAAGACAACATCCAACAAAAGCTCCAAACACTGTGAATTCATCAACACTGAAAACAAACTTCTATCCATCTGCTTAATATACCAACCCCCCAATGCCCCAACAGAGGACACATCCAACATCCTGGACATGATATATGCAGCTAACTCACCACACAAGACTCTCATTGTGCTAGGAGACCTAAACCTCACATCTGCCTCAACAACTGAATTCGGATTTCAAAAAGCAATGGAATCCATTCAACTCAAGCAAATCTTATTGGGCCCATCCCATTGCTCTGGCTCTACACCAGACCGCATATTCGTTCCAACCAGCACCCTAGATAAAGGTCTCATAACATCACCTAAAACTACTCCAATACCATGGTCAGATCATCATGCCATATCATTTAAACGCCACCTCAATATCGAAAAGGCAGCTCGGAAAACGGAACAGCCAACAAGACACTTCAAAGCTTTTAACAAAGAGCAATTCCTCAAAGATACTGTGCAGTCCCTATCCCAAGATTTCACAGACCTGGACAAAGCCATCAACTCATGGAATACCACCATACCTGCTGCATCTCAACACCCCGTATGAATTCACACCACAACAAAAACAGGACCAGATCTACACCATGGTACTCTAACACAATAAGACAATCCAAAAGAAAACTAAGGCAACTGGAACGTCACTGGAGACACAACAAATCAGAAACTACACTGAAACAATACCAAGAGATGCAAAAAGATTACAATAACCCAATAAACAAACAAACAATACCACACAAACCTTGTACTAAAAGCCTGTAATAAACCTAAAGAACTCTTGACCATCGTTCGTACCCTAACGAATGACCCAACAATGAAAGATGAAAGCAAAATGCGCCCGTAAACCTTTGCTGATTACCAAACAGCCAAGAACAGCACCAATGCACACCATAAGAACATCCCCCTTACGGACACACCAGCAACAGATGGCTCTACAACTACCAATCAATGGAAGAACTTCAGCATTCCATCAACAAAACAAATAGAACAAACCATCACTGCTCTAAACACCACCACCTCTCCATCGGACCTCTGCTCAGTAATTTGGATTAAATCCACCAAAGAAGAACTCAACACATTCATCCAAAAGATAGTGAGCACCTCTCTCACCCAGGGCTACATGCCAAAAGCCCTCAAGCAATCTACTATCCGCCCCATTCCTAAATCAACTTCATCCAAAAGTACCGACCCTTCAACCTACCGCCCAATATCCAGCCTCCCATTCCTGTCTAAAATAACTGAAAAAATTGTACAGAGACAGCGACTCTGGGGGCGGAGAGGAAGATCACCTGGATGCCTCCTTTAACTTCGGGCTTTATTGGGCTAGCCTCTCCATATTTCTTCTGGCTTTTACAGTTTTCATTACTCTTAGTTTGCCGTTTGTCTGCATTATGATCACCATCCTTGTACACTGGGGTTGGTGTGCTCCATACCTCTCACACTTCTCATACCCAGTCAGATGGCCTGCTTCTTCTCGGGTATTATCAAATTTGATCTTCTGTCTGGATAGGAGGATGATCTATGCTGCCCTGTAACTCTACCTCTCTCCAGTTTGGTCTTTTGAATTGCCACTCTCTATGCAACAAAACTCTCTTGATCCATAACCTCATGATAGGGAACATCATGGATTTTTTGTTTCTCTCTGAAACCTGGCTAAAGGAAGGGGAGGATCCCCGATTGAATCACCGTCTCCCCCTGAATTTTTCAGCCCTCTCACTTCCTCGAGTTGGATGAAACGGAGGGGGGTGGTGGCTATAGTCTATCGTTCTTTCCTGCCGGTTTCTCAGCTGCAACTACCTATTCTTCGGTACCCCGAGGCCCTTTTATTCTACCTCCATTCCTCTCCCCACTTCATTGTCTTCTAATTTACTCCCCTCCTGCGCTTCAGTCTCAGTTATGGGATGACCTTCTGGCCACATTACTGATGCTGTCATCCAGTTCTCCCAAATACTTGTCTTGGGGGATTTTAATATACACTTTCACTCACCCTCTTCTTCTCGTGATTGTGCCTTTATAACCCTGGTTTGAGACTTAGCACTCGTCCAACATGTTGTCCCAGCAACTCATGTGGCTGGTCACACCCTGGATTTAGTTCTTTCCTCCTCTCCATCCACACTCCAGCTCTCCAACTTTGTGGTGATCCACTTCCTTGGGCTGATCATGCCTTTATCTGGTTTCATGAACATTTACCCTTCCTGCCCTCTTCATGCACTTCACACACTTTCTCACCTCAACAGCATGTTGTTGAGCCCACTACATTTCATCTCAAACACTAGAACACTTCCTGCCGCAGACCAAATTTTTCCTTCTGACTTTTCTCAATTGCCAACTGAACAACAGGTCTCATTATGGAGCTCCTCACTCACAGCTGCTTTAGACTGAGTTGCTCCTTTGCAGCTACCACCTGTTATGCGCTTTAATCTCTCGTCACAGCCTTGGCTTCACTCAGGGCTCCAACTCCTACATTCTCAGTTGTGACACTCTGAGCACATTTGGCGTAAGCTCCACACACCTGCAACCCTACAGCTTTTCAAGTCTTCATACCAGGTTTTTCGCTCACAAGTCCATCAGGCTAAGCGTGACCACTTTTCTGACATTATCTCCTTTGTCCCTAACTCCTCCCGCTGCCTTTACTCAGTACTGAAATCACTGTCCACTCTGCAATCATAGTCATCACCATCTGACTCCTCTGAGGTCTCGTCGGCCTCCCAACTAGCCCTCTCCTTTGACATCAAGGTCCAATCTCTCTGCTCCTCTTTCAATCCTTGCCCATCTCCTATATAGTCTTCTTCCCCTTCCCTCTTCCCCAGCCTCCCCCCTTCTCTCGTTCACTCCTGGTCTACCTTATGTCCAGTCACCTCCTTGGAGCTCTCCAAATTGATCTCTACCTCTCATAAAACCTTTTGTGCATTAGATCCTATCCTCTCAGTTTGGATTCCAGAACCCTCAGTGGCACTTCTCCCCCTTGTCCTTACTATCCTCAAGAACAGCCTGTCGTTTGGTGTTTTCCCCTCTACTTGGAAGCATGCGATACTTCGTCCCCTCTTAAAGAAATCCTCCCTTGACCCTCTTGATCCCTCTAACTATCGTCCTGTTTCCAATCTGCCATTTCGTGCTAAAATTTTGGAAAAAGCCGTCTTCTCTCAGTTATCTCACCATCTTAACTCAATCCATCTGCTTCATCCTCGTCAGTCTGGTTTCCGTCCAGGACATAGCATTCAAACTATTCTGCTTTCTTTCCTTAACGACACCCACACAGCTCACAATGCGGTGACATTATTCTGGCAGTCTCCCTCGATCTATCGGCAGCCTTTGTTCTTGTTGACCACGCTCTTCTTCTTTCACGACTACGGGATTCTGGGCTTCATGCGATGGTCTACCGATGGTTTCACTCCTATCTTTCCTCAGGTTCTTTCTCGGTGTATTTCAACTCAGCCTCCTCTGAACACGTCCCTCTGCATTGTGGTGTTCCTCAGGGCTCTGTTTTGGCCCTCCTCCTTTTTAACATCTTTTTAGCACCCCTCACCCTCCTTATACAGCAATTTGGGTTATCCGCATATTATGCCGATGACATTATTCTACTTCATCATACTACCCATCAGCCGGATCTTTCCATACTCAACGACTGTCTACAGTACATTTCTACCTGGCTTTCCTACAACTATCTTAACCTGTCTAAAACACTTGTGATTTGGTTCACTTTTGGTAGCCCATATCACATAGTCGCCCTGACCCTCGCCTGTACTGCTATCCCTCTAGTCTCCTCCTTCTGTTATCTTGGCCTGACTCTTGATTCTGCGCTTAGTTTTCAAGAAAATGTCTCACTCCTGTTCCTTTTACTACCTCCGTCAGATACGTGCCATCTGTCCTTTCCTTTCTCCGCTAGCTCTGACTACTCTCCTCTTGTCTTTGGTAATGTCTTGTTTAGGTTTTTATAACCTGGCTTTCACTGGTATCACTCAGACACAACTTCATCGCTTACAACTGATACAAAATACAGCAGCTTGGATAATCACCTACGCCTCCTGCCGAGACCATATCACACCTATTCTCATTAAACTACATGGCTTCCTATAGCCTATCGTTTTCAATACAAAATCCTAACACTAACTCATCATGTGATATACACCAGTACCCCACAATATTTAGCTGACTTATTGCAATTCCATACCCTCTCTCGCAGCCTTCGCTCTATTCATATTAGCCATCTGGTGCTTCCATCTCCCTACTGTGCTCACCTCCAGTCCACCTGACACTCTGCTTTATTTTTTCTGGGACCCTCCCTGTGGAGCTCTCTTCCCTCTGCACTACGGCAGGAGCCAATTTTTGTGAAATTCAAATCTCTTTTAAAAACTCAACTGTCCCAGTCTGCTTTTGATTTGCCATCCATCATCACCTAAACTCTCTCCTCCAGATCCTCTATGGTACCTTTCTGCAATCTCCCACTTCCCCAAATTTCCTTTTTCTTATTCTTTTCTGCTTTCCTTCTCCTTTCTTCTATTTCCTGTCATTTAATGGAGTTCTTTTCTCTTTCCCTGGCCTAAGGCTGTTGTTTTATTGTTGGTTGTGAACCGCCTTGGTTTAATAAGGCAAAGTATATCAAGTATTTTAATAAACATAATCATAAAAAAAAGGGTGTCCAAGTGCCATGTGGGACGGTCAGGGCAGAACATGCAGGAAAATGCTGGAGATGTTTATGTTTCAGTTTGATTTTAGAAACGTAGATGCCCCTGACATCGAGGTCTGCACCAATGTGCATATAGATGTCCCTGCTATGAAACCATGGGGCGGGGATGCCCATCTCAAGCAAGGTTGCATAGATCTTTGAGCTGCTTTTGGATCCTGATACTCCTCAATCTCTTGTGCACTACTTATGTGTAGCTTGCCATACTCTAGTCCTCAGTTTTGTGATGTTTTTTCATCTTGATTAGATTGTAAGCTCTGATGAGCAGGGACTGTCTTATGGGTTTGATATTCAAAGACATTTACATGGTTTGCAGAGCTGTAAACCATGTAAAAGCCCGTAAGCGGGATTGTTCAGTAGCACTAAATGCTGCTATACGCCCCGACACTAACCACTTAGCATCGGGACATGTTGGGGGCGTTACCCCGGGATAACCGTGAAGTGGCGATATTCAGCAGCGAAAGTTACGCACAGAAAAAGCTGTCCTGACTTTCACCGCCGGAGCTAACCAGGCAGCGGCTGAATATCACTGCATCACGGTTAGCTTCTGTGCCATGTGCGGATGTGTGGCGATTCTGGATATTCAATACCAGTGGCTGGATGTGGCCCTGCATTGAATATCCAGGGTTAAAGTTCATCAGCAATGGCTATGCTCTTTAGAGGAGAATAGCCATCGCAAATGAATATCAGGTCCTAAATCTATATGTACAGAGCTTTGCGCACCTTGTAGCACTCCACAAATAATTAGCAGTAGTAGACGGCCAGTGGTATGGCAAAATGAAAACATGAGCCCCCCCCCAATTTCTTGTCAGTGTTTGTTGTCAAGTTGCAAAATCAAGGGAATATGAGTGTACCTTCCTCTCCACATTCTCCACATGTTTTCCAGACAAAAAAGCACTTTCCAGATACCTCTTCATGCCTGGAACCTAAAGCAAGAGTTATGGTCAAATAGTTGAACACTATATGGGAAAGAAAAGGACAAATAGATCACTTCCTCTCCAAATGTTTCTCACTGTGTGCAATCTCTGATGAACTGTTAATCTCCGCAGGCACACTCGCAACTGAGGGAAAAAGGGAGGGGAATGGCCTCAGAAACGGGACAAGGGGCTGCATTTGTGGATATGCATTCTCCCACTGCAAAACTCCCTTCTCTTACACCCTCATTCTCATTCATAGGCCTTGGGTTTGTTTTTACAATTTTCAAATACATTTAAAATCGTTGAAGCATAGCAACATAGTAAATGACGGCAGATAAAGATCAATATGGTCTTAGCTTTCACTCCAACTCCCGACCCTCAGATGTTGTCACATCTCAGCCCCCATGTCGACTCGTGTTTCGTTCATCAAGTTACAGAGCTGCCTCAGGACTGGACCAAGTGGATACCCGACACCCCTTCAAGAATACCCAAGCTCCTCGATAGGGAGTATTTAAATGGACATGGCAGGCGCCCAAGCAGACTAACTGCCAATATGTTCAAATCACTGTCATCCAATCCAAGGATTCATTCAATCCGATAGAGTGAATGGCATTCAATACAAAAATCCATTTCTGCTCAAGCCTTGCCAACCGGGGCTCGGGTTGGCCAGTTTATATATCCTTAATCCCTTCTAGAACAAACCACTGAAGTCGGTGCCAACTGTGAAAGAAGTCAACACATTGTTGTACAATAGGAGCTGTGAAAATTCTATTCTTTAGTCAAGATTTGTGTACACTCAAGTGTGCTATGACTGGTGGGCAGCAGGTTCTATCTACATATATTCTATCACATGGGCAAATAACATATCACCCATGCAGTCTGACAGTTAGTGTGCAATCTCAGTGGATATGTGATACCACTCATGGGATTAGTCCATTGCTCAATGTCCACTGATGTGACACACATAATACATTGGCCACACGGCCCGTGATGCTGTTGTCCTTGAGATGTACACAGACCATATTATGCTTTGCACCAAACTGACTATCACTTTGTATTGTTGTATTAGATTGTAAACTCGGATGAGTATTAGATTGTAAGCTCAGATGAGCACACTCTGACGAGCAGGGACTGTCTATTATATGTATATCTTTATATGCATGTCATACCTGTACAGCGCTGCGTGCTCGGCGCTATATAAGTGCTAAATAGTAGTATTAGTAGTAGAAAAATCTGAATGGACTAAAATATCTCTGAGACTATGGGGCTGAGTGAAAGCAATACAGGGGCCCGCCTGAAAGACCGCATGCAAAGCTAGTATATGCCGATGTTTAAAAATTCTCCCCGAAATTTTCTGTGCTTTATCTGTATACTGGAGGATGCAGACCTGTTTGTCCATGTCAGCATTAGTGTTCTTCTGCAACAAAAGGGACCGATTCATGTCTTTGTCCATAAATATGCTTTATGTACAATGCCCATTGGATATCCCCTTTGCATCTCAAGGACAAGGACATCACAGGCCGTGTGGCCAATGTACTATGCATGCCACATCATTGGACATGGAGCAATGGACTAATCCCATGAGTGCTATCATGTATCCACTGAGATTGCACACTGACTGTCGGACTAAAGAATAGAATTTTCACAGCTTCTATTGTACAACATTGTGTTGTCTTCTTTCACCATTGGCACCAACTTCAGTGGTTTGTTCTAGATGGGATTAGGCTATATACAAGCTGGCCAAGCCAAGCCCCAGTTGGCAAGGCTTGATCAGAAATGGATTTTTGTATTGAACACCATTAAATCTATCGGATTGAATGAATCCTTGGATTGGATGACAGTGATTTGAACGCCTTAGCTGTTAGTCTGCTTGGAGGCCTGCAGTATCCATTTAAATACCCCCTATTGAGGGGCTTGGGAATTCCTGAAGGGATGTCAAGTATCTGCTTGGTCCAATTCTGAGGCAGCTCTGTAACTTGGACGAAACTCGAGTCGATGTGGGGGCTGAGCAGTGACAACCTCTGAGGGTCGGGAGTTGGAGTGAAAGCTAAGTTTTTCAATTATTTTAAATGCATTTGAAAATTGTAAAAACAAATCCAAGACCTATGAATGAGAATAAGGGTGTTAGAGAAGGGTTTTGCAGTGCGAGAATACATATCTGTAAATGCAGCCCCTTGCCCCGTTTCTGAGGCCATTTCCCCTCCCTTTTTCCCTCAGTTGCGAGTGTACCTATGGTGATTAACAGTTCATCAGAGATTCCACACAGTAAAGGACATTTAGAGAGGAAGTGGTCTATTAGTTCTTTTCTTTCCCTGATAGGGTTCACCTATTTCACCATAACTCTTGTTTTAGGTTCTAGATTCGGGTGTGAGAGTTTTTGGGAGTTTTTTGAATTAGTAGTGTTCATGCTTGGAGCAGGTATAATCTTTGACATGGCCCAGGGCATCCAGGATGTTTCTGAAATCGGGAAGGACATGCAAGTTCTTGGGAATGCCCCAGCCATATCTCCACCATACTCCCGTTCCAATATGGACATCCTCACATTGGAGACGTCCACAGACCCGGCTTCTAAAATGGTTCTGGGCACATCGCTATGCTTTGGATGTCTCTATGCTTGTTTTCAGATGTTGAATGCATGGATAGGGCTTCTAAAATAACCCTCAGTATGTTAGCTGTGTTGGGAAGCTGGCCAGGGAAAAGTTATCCTTGCTGATCATGTCCTCTTGGGTACAAGGACTGCAGACTGCCCTTTAGGACCTTGGGGCGCAGTGAGGATGTAGCTCCTCTCTACAGGGCTCAGCAGAAGTGAAACCCTCTTTTGGTTGTTTTCCTCTCTTGCCCATGTGACTAACGTTTCAGACATGCCATCTTCAGAGATGAACGAGCTCAGACTGTGCCAAGCTGCTGAAGTAAAGACAGAGGCATTGCTTGCAGAGAGAGGACAGCAGACAGCGCTCCTCATCTACTATGACTACTTATTTCTATAGTGCCCAGAATGGGGGTTACACTCAATCCCTCTGGTCTTCTAATGGATGCTGGCTGCAGACTCTACAAACTGTGGAGGACACAGAAAAAGGAGAATTGAAAGGTTTGTTTTTCTTCATTGCTTTGTATTCCTCTCCCTCCTGGGACTTTTCTCTTTCGCCACTGGATGGCACTCAATGCTGGCAGAATTAGTCTCTCAAAATTTCTTCCTGCTCTGCCTTCGTCTGTTGAGAATGAGTAGCACCTCTTGCTCTGGGACCCTTTTTCCTTCCTTTGAATCCTTAGACACTTGTCATTCTGAAAATGGGTAAATTGAAGGGGACAAGTGTGAACCAGATGAAGGCAGAGGGCTGTGAGAGTCACTATCAATTACTGCAGAGATTTCCAGCAAAGTCATGTGATGCTCTCCGCACTCCATGCTTACCGACACACATGTACACACATGTACACAGGGACATACTGGATCACAGATGCTTGAATGTGCGCACACACACACACAGGCTCACGTAAATACACACATAAATGCACTGACTTGAATGTACACACAAACATACTGCAGACCTATAACAAGGATGAAATCAATATGTAACTCACAGATTCTGATTAACATGGTTCTGTGCCTAAAATGTTCTAGGTTCTGTGAGCAGTGCCTGCATTTAAAGGGCAAGAAATGAAGGTTTTGAGGTGCAGGCACGTATACAGTCGGACTAACACCCCTCACTAAAACGTCAGCTGTTTCCATGATTCCTACTGTTGAGTCAGATTGTGAGCAGATAATTGTGGGCTGTGATGGGCCTGGTGTTTACTGCATGCTAGATGCAACAAGGTACCATTGCATCCCAATACTTACAGCTTCTTATCATCCAAGTTCTACCCTGAATGCGGGATGACAAGCACTACAGACAAACGAGAAGAAAAGTATCCATGCAGCACAGGTGATTCACACAAGTGCTCAGTATCAGACCCAGAGATAACAGCTGGGTGACTTGCTGAAAGTCTTACAGTGGCAAAACCAGAACACCTCAAAACAAATATCCTCCTGTACTTCCTCTGTACAGCTACCTAGGGATGGTGTATAGTCGGGATGTGTATTCAGACAAATGGTAAAACATGATGAATGGGGGAAGTTTTGGTTTGTATGCCTTTACATGAACCGACTGGTTGAGCCGGGCCAGCATTATGTCGTAAGTGCAACAGGGAGATGCCGTCGCTAGCTACCCCCCTCCAGAAAAGGATTACAAGCCCACATCTCACTGCATGATTGCAGCCAAGAAAGGCGGATTGTGCCTAAGAGCAGAAAAGCTGTGCAAGGCGGCCAAGAGAGGCAGATAAGGCCTGCAGAAGCAGCATGTCCCATGGGCAGAAGAGCTTTAGAGGCAGATCGTACCTACTGCAAGGCCACAAGATAGGAGTGCAAGGGACATTTAGAGTTGGGGCCAGAGAGGAAGCAGAGAAGTTGGGAGAAATTTAAAGAGGCAGTGGTTTAGGGAAAGGAAGATGGACGGGGTGGAAGCAAATGGAGGGCAGAAGGTAAGAGTACAAAGGGGGAATGAAAAAGGGATAGAGTCTGAGGATGGAAGAGTGCAGCGGTTTGGAGGTTGAAGAGATGAATGCATGGGTAGAAAAGGTCACAATGTGTGTATGCCAAGTGGTGCAGCCCTCCAAAAGATACACAGACACCCGCATCCCAGCACCACATACACAGCCACACAGGCACTCCACCACTTCATCACAGACACATGCGCACCCTATGCCCGCACCATAATTTAGTTTATTTTATACTTGATATACCGCCTTTAGTGGAAGCAACAAAGCAGTTTACAATACAAGTAAAAGCAATTCCACATCAAAAGTGCAAGAAAAAGGAAATTAGACTTACCTGCTAATTGTTGTTCCTTAAGGAACTCTAGTCCAGTCCCGGTACCATAGAGTTTAGAATCTCCTCCAGCAGCCTTGGAGACTGAAAGATGTCATCACTTTGATGTCACCAGTATAAGTAGGCTAGAACCACCCCCTTCCACCAGTACCTATTGACAAAGCCAACTGAGCAGAGCCACAAATAAGTAGTTAAAAGAATAATACAATCAACTTCGCAACAATAAACTTAACAAACTTTATACACAAATCGTAAAGGTCCCTTCTTTGTTTTTGTTTTTTTTTCACACAAAAAAACTACTAAGCACTGCTGTAAATGGGCTCCTTCCGCAGTTCTACTCTTTGCGTTACCGCAAAGCCCTATACACCATCCCCGATATGAACTTCAGGCTGACGAACCCCTGCAAACCCCAGGTGGGATCCGGAACTGGACTAGAGTTCCTTAAGGAACAACAATTAGACTTACCTGCTAATTTCCTCTTCCTTTGCGTCCCTCTAGTCCAGTCCCGGTACCATAGAGGATGTAACAGAGCAGTGAATATCAACGGGAGGGCCCTGCAAGCCCAGCCTGAAGTACTGCTGAGCCAAAACCGCCCATCCTCCGCCGCTTGCACATCCAATCTGTAGTGCTTCACAAACGAGTGCAACGATGACCAAGTCGCCGCCCGACAGATGTTGCCCACTGGCACCATACTGAATTCTGCCCAGGATGCCGCCTGTGCTCTAGTCGAATGAGCCCGCAGGCCCTGCGGCACCACCTTACCCTTCAGAAGGTATGCCGAAGCAATTGCCTCCTTCAACCATCGAGAAATAGATGACTTCGCCGCCGCCTCTCCCTTCCGCGGCCCTCCAAAAGACACAAACAACCTGTCCGACTTTCGGAACGACGCGGTCCTGCAGAGGTATCGTCTAAGCATTCGTTTCACATCAAGCAGACGCAAACTACCGCCCGACTCCACCTTCATCTCCTCCGAAAACACTGGAAGGGGCACAACCTGATTAACATGAAATACTGAAACCACCTTCGGCAAGAACACCGGAACCGTCCGTAAAACGACCTTGTGATTGAAAAAGGACAAATACGGCTCCTTACAGGATAAAGCTTGCAACTCTGAAATCCTTCTCGCGGAACAAATGGCCACTAGGAAAACGGTCTTCAACATCAGATCCTTCAGCGAAGCCCCGTTCAAAGGTTCAAACGAAGCCCTGCTCAAGGCTTCCAACACCAAATTCAGATCCCACAGAGGTACAGAACATCACCTCGGAGGCCTCATGAGTAAGACTGCCCGCAGAAACCGTCGAACATCGCCGTGCGCCCCTTCAGCTGGCCCTGGACCTTGCCACGGTAACATGAGATGGCTGCAAGCTGCACGCGCAGAGAGCTAGCCGCTAGCCCCTTCTCCACGCCATCCTGTAAGAACGACAGGACCTGCGACACCGACGCCCCCAACGGTCGCAGATTCCGCTCAGCACACCAGGCCTCAAAAATGCACCAAACGCGAATGTACGCCAACGAAGTGGAGCGCCTCCTCGCCTTCAGCAAAGTAGCAATGACCGCTGCAGAATAGCCTTTGGCTGACATTCTCGCCCTCTCAAGAGCCATGCCATAAGTGAGAATCGACCCACCTGGGGCATGCGCAACAGCCCCTGAAGCAAGAGATCGTTCCGCTGGGGAAGCCTCCACGGCCTGTCCACCAAGAGGTGCACCAAATCCACATACCACGGCCTTCTGGGCCAATTGGGCGCTACCAGAACCACTAGCCCACGATGCCTTTCTATGTGCTGCACTACCCTGCCTATCAGAGCCCAAGGTGGAAACACAGAGCAGCCCCTCTTCCGGCCACCTCTGTGCTAACGCATCGAGACCCTCTGACATCCGCTCGCGCCGCCTGCTGAAGAAGCGCGCTACCTTCGCGGACTCGAAGGTCACCATTAGATCTATTAGTGGAATTCCCCAGCGCCGCACCAGCCGCTCAAAGACTTCCGGGTGAAGGACCCACTCCCCCAGATCCACCCTTCGGCGACTTAGAAAATCCGCATCAACATTGTCCACTCTGGCCACATGTGCGCCAACAGGCCACTCAGATTCCGTTCGGCCCAACTCAACAGCTGACTGGCCTCCGCCTCCAGTGCCACACTGCCTGTGCCCCCCTGTCGATTGATGTAGGCCATGGTCATCACATTGTCGGATAGTACTCGCACCGGCGCCTGGTGAAAACGTGCCTGAAACTCCTGAAGAGCCAACACCGCCCTCATCTCCAATCTGTTGGACCATCCCTTTTCCTCTAGCGACCACTGTCCCTGGGCAAATCTTCCTTCGCAATGAACCCCCTACCCGAGCAGACTTGCATCTGTCAACAGCTGCCAGGTGGGAGACTCGAGAGGCATGCTCGTCTCCAAACTTTCCTGTCGCAGCCACCAGAGAAGCTCTTGGTGGACCTCCTGAGGACACACCAGACGCTGAGACAACGCATCGCTCTGATGAGACCAACGCCTGAGAAGGCGCTCTGCAACGGCCGCATGTGAGCCCTGGCCCAAGGCACCACCTCGATCGTGGCTGCCATAGTCCCGAGCAATTGCAAATACTGCCACGCCGTCGGCTCCTTCCGCGCCAGAAAAGCCCTTACAAGCTTTCGCAACCGTCGTGCTCGCTGGTCTGGAAGAAACACCATCGCCCGACTCGTCTCGAAGCGCGCCCCTAAGTACTCCAGGGACTGCGAAGGAACCAAGTTGCTCTTTGCAAAATTGACTACCCAGCCGAGGCTCTGCAACATCTGTACCACCCGGGCGGTAGCCGTGGTACTTTCCTCCTTTGATTTTGCGCAAATCAGCCAATCATCCAAGTACGGGTGTACCAACACTCCTTCCTTTCGGAGCAACGCCGCCACCACCACCATTATCTTGGTGAACATCCGCGGCGCTGTCGCCAGTCCGAAGGGCAGAGCTTGAAACTGAAAATGCCCCATCGGTACTGCAAAATGAAGAAACCGCTGATGATCCTGCCGCACCGGAATATGAAGATACGCTTCCGTGAGGTCTAATGACGTCAGGAATTCCCCTGCCCTGACCGCCGCAATAACTGACCTCAACGTTTCCATCCGAAAATGGGTGACCCGAAGACACCGATTCACCCTCTTTAAATCCAGGGTTGGCTGAAACGTGCCTTTTTTCTTTGGTACCACAAAATAGATGGAGTATCGACCGCACCCGCACTGATCCAATGGCACAGCACCACGGCCTTGAGCTGCAACAAACGCCGCAGTGTGTCCGAGACCGCTTGCATCTTGCGCAGTGCTCTGCAGGGAGATTGGACAAAGGAATCTAACATGGGTCGATGTAGCTCTAGTGCATAACCCTCTCGAATGACCTCCAAGACCCATAGGTCTGACGTAATCTGGACCCAGGCAGGGTAAAACTCCCGCAGACGCCCCCTCCACGGGAATCACCTCCGCCTGAGCCCGCCTTATCTCATTGGGACTTCTTAACGCCTGAGGGCTGGAAAGGCGCAAAACCCCTACCTGTTCCCCGGAAACCACGAAACCCCTGGGTCCGCACAGGAAACCTCCCCCGCTGAGGCTGACCAAAGCGAGAGGACCGAAACCTACGAAACTCTCTCGGCGCACTCCGGGACTCTGCTGCACCCCGGGTATGCTTAGGCTTATCCGCCGGAAGACGGCCCCCCTTGGAGTCGCCAAGATCCTTAACCAATTTCTCCAAATCTTCCCCAAACAGCAGCTTCCCTCGAAACGGAAGCTTGCTGAGGCAAGCCTTAGACGAGCCGTCCACTGACCAGTTACGCAACCAGAGATACCGCCGCGCTGCAACCACCGAAGCCATGCTCTTTGCTAGACCCCGGATAAGGTCATAATGAATGTCCGCCAGATAAGCGGTACCGGACTCCAGCCGCGCTGCTTCCTCCACTTGACCCTCCAAGGATTCCCCCTGCAACCTTTAAGACCACCGCAAGCATCCTCTCGCCACCCACGCCCCCGCTATTGAGGCCTGCATCGAGAGGGCACTGATATCAAAAACTTGCTTCAGCAAGGTATCCAACTTTCTATCCTGCATATCCTTTAACACTGCGGCACCGTCAACCAGAATCGTTGTCTTCTTGGTCACCACCAAAACTGCCGCATCCACCTTCGGGGACTGAAAAAATGCTCTATCCTGATCAGAAAGCGGATATAGATGAGCTAAGGCCCTTGAGCCCCTCAAGGTTGCTTCCGGCAAGTCCCATTCTTCCTGAATCATATTCCGAAAAATTCTATGAACGGGAAAAACGCGCTGAGAGATGTCCGCACCGCTTGCAACAACGGGTCCTCTAACGCTTCCTCCGCTGACCCCCCCCCCCCCCCGAGGGCATGTTCAGCGTCTTTAAAGTCTCGGCAATCAAGGCTGGAAGTTCTTCTCGATGAAAAACCCGGACTACTCTACTTTGCTGCTCCGCGTCTGGCAACTCCCCCTCCTCTAACTCGTCCTCCGAGATCTCCGCCGGCTCCGTGTCTACTGCCCCTATGCTCATGTCCTGCGGAGACAGTGGCTCGTCGTCCCCAGCCACCTTTCTCCTCTCGGCTGAAGCTTCGGTCTCCCCTGACCGATCACCAGACTCCGGCCGCTTCCGCCCTATCGGCCCCTGAGAAGAAGCCGCCAAAACGGGCTGCAGGAGGGCAAAAGCCTGCTGCATCAGGGAAAAGAAATCAGAAGGAATCACCAGAGCATTCCCTGCCTGGGCCCTTCCCATATTCAGAGAAGCTCCTTCCCCTGAAGAAGGCCCTGCTACCGGCTCCACAGGAGTCAAAGCCGGAGCCAGAGGCTCTCCCTCTTCTGAAGGACCGGTCCCCCAAGCCCTCCGGGGACCCCTCCAGCGCCTTACTCATCACCGACATCTCAAGCGTGCAGCCTGCACACACTCCCGAGTCTAGCACCGCACCGCGTCTCATCCCGCACACCAAACACCGAGATTTCGCGGGCATGGCACTGGCCGGGAAAAAAACGTATGCCACCTGTCTCCTCCCCCCTTTAGGAGATGAAAGAGGAGCTACGTGTCTGTATCATTTTTTTTTTTTTTTTTTTTTTTAGAACTTGCCTCAGCCTTCCTCAGCCAGGCCAGGGAAACTTGCCCCCACCGAAAACGAAGCTCTCATATGGGGCTGCAGCCAAAATTCCACAAACGCCGCTGAACACGCTGCCGAAAAAACCCACGGCTCCACAAAATGGCCGTCGCCGCGTTTCCCGCCTTGCTACATGTGGCCGGCCTACCTACTGAAAATTGAGAACACAGCTTAGAGGCCTATGACACTCCCCTTACAACCAAGGATTTGAAACCCCCAGTGCTGCAAGCCGCAAGCAAAACTCACCGCACCACTCCTGTTGCAGAACTGCAAGGCGGCACACCCATGCTGGAGCACAGCCGGACCATGGCTTCAGCTCTGGCGTGCTCAAAAGCCTCCGGACCCCAGAGGGTAACGCCGGCACTGCAGCAAAGCCTACCACCTGCTTCTCACCCTTCGTTGCGGGTTCAGGAGCAGGGAGGCCCAGATTTTGCTTGCTTCCCCTACTGCTCGTTAACGCGACGGGGAAAGAAGCAGGGGAGATATCTGAAAGACAGGCGAGGGGGGAGGGGAGGGGGAGGAAGGGGGAGGAGGGAGGAGGGAGGTAGAGAGGGTGAGAAAAGTGGTTAAGGAGCCAGCCTGAGAAATCCAAAGGCAGACCCTCCAGCAGCAGTACTGCACCTACAACACAAGAAATTAAAAGTCAAAACTAAAGTAAAATTAAAATTAATTAAAATTAATTAAAATCCCAAATTTAAGACAAATCTAAACCGTTAGCTCTGCTTATTTGTGTCTCCTGAGCCCAATCCCAGGCTCAGAACCTCCTCTAGCTGCTTGGAGACTGAAAGTACTGTTGGTGGAAGGGGGCGGTTCTAGCCTACTTATACTGGTGACATCAAAGCGATGACATCTTTCAGTCTCCAAGGCTGCTGGAGGAGATTCTAAACTCTATGGTACCAGGACTGGACTAGAGGGACGCAAAGGAATACAATGAATAAAAAATGTAAAAAAAGCAAGAAGCAAAAACAAAAATAAAAGCAGAAAACTGCAGTGCAGCCCAGTAATAGACACCCCAAACCCCTCAGAATAACCAAAGGCTTAATCAAAGAAGTAAGTTTTAAGATTCTTTCTAAAAGACTTCAAAGCATTGTCTTGGTGTATAAAGAGGGATTGAATTCCACAATATGGGACCAAGAAAAAAAAATGCTGATAAAACGGGGAGCTTCCCATCTCATGCGGTTATTAGCAGGTATCACATGTCGATTGTGATATTGAGAATGCAATGATCTCTTGGGTGTATAAGTCTGAAAGGTAAAGTGGAAATCTAGAATTAAAAGCTTTATGGGCTAACAAGAAAACTTTAAATTTAATACAAAAGGCTATTGTTCTTATGTTCTTATTGGCAGCCAATGATGAGCTTGAAGGAGTGGAGTAATATGATCCCAAGGTGTAGAATACATAAGTTGCTTGATTACTACATTCAGAACCTGTTGCAAATGTTTAATAGAATATTAAATAAGACTGTTATAGAGAGAGCTGCCATAATCTACCTTACTAACCACCAATGCAAGGTTCAGAGTAGTAAGGGCAGATTTGTCTAAAACAGACCGAAAAGCTCTAATTATATAGGAGCTAGAAAGAAGCCCAGCCATAGTCCTAGAATGCAGTGACCAGAGAAGACCGAATATTACATACTGTCTGAGAAAAGGAAGACGCAAAGTCCTCCGCTGAAGGAGACGCAGATAGAAACCCCTATGGAAGAACTTCTCCGGAAGCATCCTATGCCAACAAAGAGCAAGGAAATCACGTAGCGAAAAATGTTTCAGTAAAATTACAAAAACACAACATTTTATTCACAAGTATAAAAAATACATAAACCATATTAAACAAACATTAAAATGACAAACACATTAAATAGTCATTAGAGCATATACAAAAACATATACAAATATTACCTTCAAGCCATATTAAAACACACAAACCCCTACGTAGCTATGTTTCGATGTAGTGAATGCATCAGGAGCAGCAATTATGAGTGAAGCAGCAATTCAGTAGGTTCTCTGGTGAGGGTTCCCCTAAGGCACTGTATAGAAGGAAGAAAAAAGTGAAAGGAGAGAAAAAAACCTTAAACTGGCTTGAGGGGTAGCAAAACTGATAAAACCAGATAAGATCATAACTGAGGTGCAGCCAATTAAAAAAAGACATCTTGTCGCCATCTAAAAACCACAAAGAAATAAGAATGAAACTAGCTACCTTAAACCCTACCTAACCAAAATAGGTGCCCGTCCCTTTAAATTTGAAGGTTGAAATGTTGGTGAAACTATGGTGTGGTGTAGTCAGATGATCCTAGGGATCCTTAAAAATTCTATACAATTCATAAGCACAAAACTAAAGTTGCCTTCAAAAGACATTAGTAAAAGAACGTCTTAAGGTACAGGTACTTAATAACTCCTAAAAAAACACCCAATTGCTAAAGAAAAGTTAAGAGACATCTTAACGCCACCTAAAACTCACAAAGAAATAAAAAATGAAAAAGAAAAAAGAAGCTAGATACATGAAGCCTACCTGATAAGTAGGGATTGATGCTGGGGAAGAAGATTAGATAATGGAGGAGAGCCGACAGTCTCCCAAGAGCACATGATTCGGAAGGATGTATCTTTGAAGGATTCTAGTAAAACAGGAAATTTAGGGCATCCTGATAGAGAGGTTCCAATAAACTTAAAAGTAACCCCAGTGCCTTTAAGTAAAAATCAGACAGGGTTGAAAGATTCCAATTGCCCCATCATCTCTTAGCCAGACTGTTAATATAAACAAAAAACAAATGTTAAAATGCCTGTTTGCAAATTCTACAAGTCTAAAAAGTAAGATGGGAGAACTAAATATATAGCACTGAATGAAAGGTTAGATATAATTGGCATCTCAGAGACCTGGTGGAAGGAGGATAACCAATGGGACACTGTGATAACAGGCAACGATAGGGTAGATCACATAGGTGGAGGACTGGCACTATATGTTAAAGAGGGCATTGAGTCAAACAGGATAAAAGTTTTGCAGGAAACAAAATAGATTGTAGAATCTCTATGGATAGAAATTCCATGCAAAAAGGGGAAGGGAATGGCAGTGGGTGTATACTACCATCTGCCTAGACAGAATGATCAGACAGATAATGAAATGCTAACAGAAATTAGAGAAGCTAGCAAATTTACAACACAATAATAATGGGAGATTTCAATTACCCACTATTGGCTGGGTCAATGTTACAACAGACTATGCTATACAGTTAAAGTTTCTAGATAAAATAAACGATTGCTTCATGGAGTAGTTGATTCAGGAACTGACACCAGGAGAAACAATTTTAGACCTTGTGCTTAGTGGAACACAGGATCTAGAGTGAGAGGTAACGGTTTTGGGGCCGGTTGGCAATAGTGATTATAACATGATCACATTTGATTTAATAAATGGAGGGAGGATAACAAGGAAATCCACTGCACTAGCATTTAACTTTCAAAAAGGAGACTATGATAAAATATGGAAAATGGTTAAGAAAAACATAAAAGTAGCAACTGCAAAGGTTAAGAGTTTACATCAGGCTTGGGCATTATTTAAAAATACTATCTTGGAAGCCCAGAGCAGATATATGCCACACTAAGAAAGGTAGGCCAAATGACAGCCAGCATAGTTTAAAAGTAAGATCAGAGAGGCTGTTATAGCTAAGAGAGATTGTCAGAAAATGGAAAAAAGAACCAAATGACAAAAACAGGAAACATCTTAAGTACTGACCAGTTAAATGCAAGGCATTGATAAGGCAGACAAAGAGAGAATTTGAAAAGAAGCCCATCATAGAAGCAAAAGTGCATAATAAAACCTTTTTCAAACACAAACTATGTTTACCCAAACTATGGTTACACGATGCAAGGTTTCACATTAGGAACCACCACCCAGGAAAAAGATTTAGGTGTCATTGTGGATACCATGTTAAAACCCTCGGCCCAGTGTGCAGCGGCGGTCAAGAGAGCAAATAGAATGCTAGGTATGATAAGGAAAGGAATGGAAAATAAAACAAAAGATATTATAATGCCTCTATATCGTTCCATGGTGAGACCGCACCTTGAATATTGTGTGCAATTCTGGTCGCCGTATCTTAAAAAGGATATAGCGATTTTAGAAAAGGTACAGAGAAGAGCCACCAAAATGGTAAAGGGGATGGAAGGATACTCCTATGAAGAAAGGCTAAAAAGGTTAGGGCTCTTTAACCTGGAAAAGAGACGGCTGAGGGGAGATATGATAGAAGTCTATAAATTAATGAACAGAGTGGAACGGGTAAACGTAGATCGATTGTTTACCTTATCAGAATATAGAAAGACTAGGGGACATGCAATGAAACTACAGGGTAAACTATTTAAGTGGAGTGGAGGAGTGGCCTAGTGGTTGGGGCAAGGTACTTCAGGCTGGAAGGTCGGGGGTTCAAATCCCACTAGAGGACAGCAACCTTGGGCCGGAAGGACTGGGGTTTCTAGTCCCACAGATGCTCCTTGTGGTCTTGGGCAAGCCACTTAACCCTCCATAGCCCATGTTCCCTGTAAAATAGTTATCTCCAAGTTATAATGCCCTTTCAATGTAATTTCAGTTTGTTCAATGTAAAACCACCTTGATATCATGAAAGGCGGTATATAAGAAATGTTAAATAAATAAATAAATAAATAATAAAAGAAAATATTTTTTCACTCAACGTGTAATCAAACTCTGGAATTTGTTACCGGAGGATGTAGTAAAGGCTGTTAGTGTAGCTGGGTTTAAAAAAGGTTTGGACAAGTTCCTGGAGGAAAGGTCCATAAACCATTATTAAGAAGTGACCGAAGATATCAATGCTTGACCCAGTACAAGCATTGTGGAACTTGTGTCTCTTGGGGAAACTGCTAGGTACATATGACCTAGATTGGCCACTGTTGGAAACAGAATACTGGGCTTGATGGACCTTGGTCTGACCCAGTATGGCATTTCTTATGTTCTTATGTTCACATTCATAGCAAAATTCCTGTGAGAGAACGAGTTGGACCATTAGATGATAGAGAGGTAAAAGAGGCACTAAGACAGGGGTCATCAAACTACGGCCCGCGGGCCACATGTGGCCCGCCGAGGACATTTATCCGGCCCACCGGGTGTTCTTGCTTTAAAAGTAAATTTTACATTTTTTTTAAAAAAGCTGTCTGCTGCTGGCCTGCCGCTGCCTCCGCGGCAGATTCCAGTGTCCCGCTGGGCCCCCCCTGCCCGGCAGAGCCGGCCCTCCCTGCATCAGCTCCCTCTCCGCAGTCGAAACCGGCTTTCAGAGCGTGAAGGGAGAGTTTCCCTTTCGCGGATCTGTTAAGAGCGCAGGGGCTGATGGGAACTTTCCCATCAGTGCCCGCAGGCTTAACAGAGCCGCGAGGGAGAAACTCTCCCTTCGCGCTCTGAAAACCGGTTTCGACTGCGGAGAGGGAGCTGAAGCAGGGAGGGCAGGCTCTGCCGGGCAGGGGGGCCCCGCAGGACACTCGAATCTGCCGCGGCAGCAGCGACAGGCCGGCAGCAGACAGCTTTTTTTAATTTTAAATTTTCCCTAGGCTGGGGAGGAGGGGGGTTTAGGACTGGTAATGGGCTATGGGGGGGCTAAGTCTGGAAATGGGGTGATGGGGTGTTAGGACTGGTAATGAGCTATGGGGGGGGGGGGCTAAGACTGGAAATGGGCTGATGGGGATTAGGACTGATAATGGGGTATGGGGGGGGGCTTAAACTGAAAATTGAGTGATGGGGGTTAGGACTGGAAATGGGCTGATGGGATTAGGGCTGGAAGTGGGCTGATGGGGATTAGGACTGGTAATGGGTTCTGGGGGGGCGGCTTAAACTGAAAATTGGGTGATGGGATTAGGGCTGGAAATGGGCTGATGGGGGTTTAGGACTGGTAATAGGCTATGGGGGGGCTAGGACTGTAATGGGCTGAGTGAAAGGGAAGGTTTGAACTGCAAATAGCTGATGGGGATGGGGGCTTGGAATGGAAGTGAGCTGATGGGGGGTTAAGACTGGTAATGGGCTGATTGGATTAGGACTGGGAGTGGGTTGATGGGGTTAGGATTGGTAATGGGTTGGGGGGGTTGCTAGGACTGGAAATGGGCTGAGTGGAAGGGAAGGCTTGAACTGCAAATAGCTGATGGGGACAGGGGCTTGGAATGGAAATGGGCTGAGGGGTAGGGGGTCCTTGAACTGCAAATAGCTGATGGGGAGGGGGCTTGGAATGGAAATGGGCTGAGTGGAAGAGGGGCTTGAACTGCAAATAGCTGATGGGGAGGGGGATTGGAATGGAAATGGGCTGTGAGGGGAGGGAGCTAGGGCAGGAAATGGGCTAATGAAGGGGCTAGGATAGGACTGGGAATTGGGTGTTGGGGGGAGCTAAGACTGGAAATGGGCTGTGGTGGGGGCTTGAATTGAAATGGACTCATGAAGGGGCTGGAACTGGAAGTAGGCTCATGGGGGGCTTGGATTGGAAATGGGCTGAGTGGAGGGGAGCTAGGATTTGACATGGGCTAATGGTGGGGCTAGGAAAGGACTAGAAATGGGCTGATGGGAGGCAGGTTTTGGAAATGAGCTGATGGAGGGACTCGGATAGGACTGGAAATGGATGGGGGAGCAAGGACTGAAAATGGGCTGATGGGGGGGGCTAGGACTGGAAATGGGCTGATGCGGGGGACTAGAAGGGAGCGGATACAGGGTGGGGCTGGAACTAGAAGGGAGCTGATGTTGGGGGAGATTAGAATGGGATGGGGCTGGGAGAGTGAAATGGAGAGGGGAAAAATATTTTGTGTGGGAGGGAAGAAAAATCTACAATTGGCCGGGTATTGGGAGAGTAAGTGGGGATTGAGGATGGAGGGGTAAAATTTGAGTGGATGAAAAAGGAATGAGGAAAGAGCAAAAGGAGAAAGATTAGTATGTTAAAGCAGATGTAAGAGAATGGAAAAAAACTACAAGAGAGAAGAAAGGACAAATGGACAGCAGACGATGGAGAGTTAGCAGAAGACACAAAGAAACCAGAAGAAAGTGTCTGGAGAAATTGCAACTGAAAAAAAATGCACAAAAGGTACAAAGATAGATATTTTGAATTTATTAACTGGAATATGACAGCTCTGGGAAATGTGCATCATTAACGTCTGTGCTTTGTTTAGTACAAGAGGAAATGAATTTATAGTTTTATTTCTATATTGTTGTTGTACATTCCAAGTTTGGCTTTTTAGGGTTCCCAGTTTAATTATTGTCTTCCTGTTTCTAAATTGTGATTCCTTGTTTGGTGATGGTCTGTGTTCTGCATGTGTAACTGAGCTGAGGTATTCCGTTTATGTAATTCCTATTTGACATTGCCACTTGTTCTCTTTCCCCAGTAGGTCATGTATTGTTATTCTCTGAAATGTATTGGTTTAATATTTGCAGTGTTGCCTTTTGATAGGTGGGTATGGTGCTTTGTGAGTCCTGGTAGTGCTGTTATGATACTGCGGGTTTGCTATGGGTTCTAAATGGGCAGTGTTTGTAGTAGTTCCTAATGTGCCTGGTGGTTGGCACTGGATTATAGTAATATAGAAATCTTTTAGTCTTTCTTTATCCATACACTCATGAAGAGGCATGTTTACTAGAAGTTAGTGTATGGTAACATTATGCAAATATTTATGCAAATGAGGTCCCTTATGCAAATGAGGCCCCACACTGAGTCTCTGCACATGACCCCGCACACTTGCATCACTTGCTACGACTAGCAGTGACAAATATGGAACCGGATATTGACCATCTCATTAGCCAAAAGCAGGCCCATAGTTCCCATTGAAATACTGGTAAGTTTGTTGATTTAACTTTACTTATTCTTCATTTTAAATATTGTATTTGTTCCCGTTTTGTTTTTTTACTTCAAAATAAGATATGTGCAGTGTGCATAGGAATTTGTTCATAGTTTTTTTTTAAACTATAGTCCGGCCCTCCAACAGTCTGAGGGACAGTGAACTGGCCCCCTGTTTAAAAAGTTTGAGGACCCCTGCACTAAGAGGACAAGGCCATAGCAGAGATACTGAATGAATTCTTTGCTTCAGTCTTTACTATACAGTAGAAGATGTAGGAAACTTACCAATGTTAGAAATGATATTTAAAATTGATGTATTAGAGGAATTGAAACAAATCTCTATAAATCAGAAAGATATAATACAGTTATTTGATAAACTAAAGAGTGGCAAATCACCTGAACTAGATGGCATACATTCCAGGGTGCTGAAAGAACTGAACTGAAATATGAGATTACAGACCTACTTTTAGTAATCTGTGAACTATAATTAAAATCATCTGTAGTACTTGAGGATTGGAGAGTGGCCAATGTAACACACTTTTTAAAAAAGAGTTCCAGGGGTGATCTGGAAAACTATAGACTGATGAGCTTGATGTCTGTCCCAGGCAAAATGGTAGAAACCATTATAAAGAACAAAGTTACTGAACATGTAGATAGTCAATATTTTAATGGCAGAAAGCCAACATGGATCTAGCCAAGGAAAGTCTTGTCTCATTAATCTCTTACATTGTTTTTGAAGGTATGAATAAACAGGAAGATAAAGGTGAGCCAGTTGAAGTGGAGCCCAGTTCCCGTAGGGGAACATGCAGGCCATCCGGATGGTCCCGGACAAGATGGACCTGTTTAGACCCGATTCTGGTCTGTGGGAACAAAACGTTCCCATGGCAGCCAGAATCGAGCCTGAGGACAACCCTGTGTGCCCCTGCCTGCCTGCGGGGACCTCTTCCCCACAAGATTCCTTGGCCGCCACAGCTCGTCTCCCACTCTTCCCCACCGCTCGACCTATGGTTGGTCAACCGGGGCCTGGATTGGGTGGTGGGGACCACACCGCATGCAGCCCTGGCCCCAGGGACAAATCCCCAACCCCAATCACACAAAAAATGCTGCTTATACCACCTTTGAGGTGGTATAAGCAGCACATCCCCATGGGCCTGGCAGCACATATACAGGGCTGTGACCTGAATTGGCTCTGTATGTGTTGCCAGGCTGGCCCGTCCCTGCTCCACCCCAATCCTACCCCCTCTCACCCTCCACTGGCTCTCCCATCCTGATACACAGGATGGAGAGGGAGAACTGGTGGGGGACTCGGGCCCCAATGGCTTGTAGGGCTGCAGCTGTTGGGGCGTGGATTTCTGTAATCTTGTCCTCACGGGTGTTCCCAAATACCAGCATCAGCGATTGCATTTAGTTCAAAATACTGCAACCTGTCTTGTCTTCCACGCTTTTTCTAGGGACCACATTACCCCCTCCTCTCAGCTTCACTGGCTTCCGTTGGATTTCCGGATTAGGTTTAAAGTGCTCACGTTGGTCCACCATGCAATTTATACGCACACTCCTCAGTACTTAGCGGATTTATTGATCTTTCACACCCCTTCCCATAGCCTTCGTTCAGTACACATTAACCGTCTCCATTTACCTTCTCCAACTCAGGCACATTTACACTCAACTAGACAATCATCTTTCTTTTACCTCGGTCCATCCCTTTGGAATTCCCTCCCGACAGCCCTGCGTTTAGAGGAGTTCTACCCCAAATTTCAATCCCTCCTAAAGACCCACCTTTTTGCCTCTGCTTTTAATCTCCCTCCCTGACGTACCTATCTCCCCTTAGCTCTTAAGTGTGTCTGATTGACTATCGCTTTCCCCCTCTACACTGTATATGAATTTGTAGTTCTTTTTTCTTTTCTACTTTATATATGTTTCTTTTGTAATATTGTAAACCGCCCCGATGTAATGGGGGGCGGTATATCAAGTGCTGAAATAAACAAACATAAACTCTTGGGGAAATTAAAAAGCCATGGGATTGGAGGCAGTGTACTATTGTGGATTAGGAACTGGTTAAAAGAGAGTAGGGCTAAATGGCCATTTTCTCAATGGAGAAAGGTGAATAGTGGAGTACCCCAGGGATCTTTGCTGGGCCCGCTGCTTTTTAACATTTATAAATGACCTAGAAACGGAAACAACAAATGAGGTGATCAAATATGCAGATGACACAAAATTACTCAAACTTGTTAAAATACAAGAGGATTGTGAAAAATTGCAAGAGGACCTTGAAAAATTGGGAAACTGGAGTCCAAATGGCAGATGAAAATTAATGTAGACAAATATCAATTATGCGTGTGGAGCGTGATTCCATAACGTGCACGTCTGGCCCACAGACACGTCTGAATCCAAGATGGGCCCCCTTTGAACCTAGTTACGCATCCGTGGGTCTGGACACGCCTGCGATTCTGGACTTGGGGAGATGGACATGTTCAGCATGGCATATGCAAGCGCTATTGAGATGGCCCATGCCTCAGATGCCGGTAAATGTCTGGATGTCCTTGCAGCCACCGCAGGGGCGGCTCTATAATGAGGCCGAGTGAGGCGGTAACCTCAGGCGGCAACTTTGTTGGAGCAGCAAAAATTGCCCCCAAAAAGGCCGCCTCACTCGGCCTTCAAAATAATTTTAAAAAAAACAACACAGCTGCAAAAGCTTCTGCCGCTAGTGCTGCAGCGGTGGCAGTGGCAGCATGGAGTGCCCTGTTGCGGCCGCCTCCCCGGAAGAGCCCTCACAGCACCCCCCCCCCCCATGCCGGATCAGCTTGCATTTCCTGTTTCCCATCCGCACCGGAGGACTGAGCTTTAACAGAGCCACAGGAAAGGGAAACACTCTCCCTTCATGCGGCTCTGCAAAGCTGAGCCGGCACGATGGGGTTGCTGTGTGAGGGCTCTTCCGGGGAGGCAGCTGCCGCGGGGCACTTCATTCTGCCGCGGCCGCTGCTGCAGCAGCAGCAGCTTTTGCAGCCAGGATTTTTTTTTTGTTCCCTAAAGAAGGTCTGTGGCTGGGCTGAGCTGGTGGGGGGGGGGGGGGGAGGGGGTAGCACAGGAAATAGTAATGGGCAGATGGGGGGGGGGCTAGGACTGGAAATGGGCTGATCAGGAGGGGGGCTAGGACTGCTAATGGGCGATTGGGGGGGGGGGGCTAGGACTGGAAATGGGCTGATGGGGGGTAGAACTGGAAATGGGCTGATGGGAGGGTTTGAACTGGAAATGGGCTGATCAGGAGGGGGTGCTAGGACTGCTAATGGGCTACTGGGGGGGCTAGGACTAGAAATGGGCTGATGGGGGGTTAGAACTGGAAATGGGCTGATCGGGAGAGGGGCTAGGACTGGTAATGGGCTGATTGGTGGGGTTAGGCCTGGAAATGGGCTGATTGGGGTGCTAGGACTGGAAATGGACTTATTGGGGGGTTAGGACTGGTAATGGGCTGATGGGCTAGCACTGGAAATGAGCTAGGACTGGTAATGGTCTGATTGGGGTGCTAGGACTGGTGTGGGCTGATAAGGGGGATAGGAATGGAAATGGGCTGGAACTGGAAATGGGCTAATGGGGGAGAGGAGGAGAGTGCTGCTGGCCCTGAAAGAAAACTAGGGGCTAGGGCTACAAATGGGCTGATGGGGGATGGTAGAATAGGACTGGAAGGGAGCAGATACTGAGAGGGTCTGCCAGGGGAAGTGGGGGGTAGGAAGGGAGCTGACACGGGGGAAGGAGGGGGCTGGAAAGGAGCTGATACCTGGGATGTACTGAAGGGGTACTGGAAGGGAGCTGACACTTGGGGATGGGAGTGGTAGGTGGCAGGGTAATGGGAAGGAGGCTGGAAGGGAGCTGACATGTGAATGGCACTGGAAGGGAGATGGACAGAGGGTAGGGTGACTGGACGGTAGCTGACTGGGGGAGGGGTGGCACTGAGAGTGGACGTGAGCTGATACCTTGGATGGTATTTGGACTAGAAGGGGCTGGACAGTGGGGAAGGAGGGGGACTGGAAGGGAATGGACACCAGTGGCAGTCGTGGGAATGCAAGGCGGTTGACATTGGAAGGTACTTGGAGGGGAGGACTGGAAAGGGGGCTGATATTGGGGAGGGTTACTGAAACTGGAAATGGGCTGATGGAAGGAAGTGAATAAAACAAAAGAAGTGCACAAAATCCCAAACTAATCTTGCAGGTCCCCAAAGGATGCATAATATTGCTGAGCAACAAATGTCAGCCCTTTTCATGCCTATGGCCTATAAGTGCACTCATTCTGCAGCTCCGCGCTACCATTCCCCTCTTATCTCTCTCTACACCCCTCCCCAGGAACCCCGCTCTTCTGTCAGATTGCTTCTGTCTGTGCCCTTCTTTTCTACTGCCAAATCCAAATATCACTCCATTCACCTTCTTCTTCTTATGCCTGGAACAAATTACTTGAGCCTGTACGTCAGGCTTCGTCTCTGGCCCCTCTCAAATCCAGGCTGAGGGCTCACCTCATTATTGCCGCTGTTGGATCTGATCCGACTAAGCTCCCTTTCCTGGCCATTCCCCATGGATGTGTCCTGTCCACAGCTGCTGTGCTGTCTGTTTTGACTGTAAGCTCTGCTGAGCAGGAACCATATTTTATGTGTGTCTGTGCGGTGTTGCATATGCCTTATAATGCTATACAAATGATCAGTAGTAGTAGTAATAGTTGTAGTTGGGCCTTCTGGCTATGGCATCTGAGGCCCACCTATCTGGGTACTGGCATTTCTCACAGCAGCTACACCTGTCCCATCATGGTGTATGTCGTCTGTATACATCCACTATCTGTGGGGAAACCCTGTCTGCCTTCCTCCAGTCAGCTTTGTTGCACTTCTCCCCTGGTCAGGGCCCAGTGGGCATGGGAGGGAAGATCCCTGTGCCATCACACCAAGTAGGCAGACTCCAGATATATCACCAGTCTCGCAGCTCTCATTGATCCTGGCCTGGGTAAGAATGTAGACTGCATGGGACAATACGGAGAATGTTGGCACTACATCAGTCATGTCTCCCAGTGCCTGGCACAGTGGATGTATGGCTGTCCTATCACACTTCCAACAATACCTGATCTTATTAGAGCACTCTATGTAAAATAATCCAGAAGAAATCAGCATAGGTTCCCTATGGCTAAATGTCAAAACATATCCAGTCAATAAGGGACCCTCAGAATAAGGGCATTCAGCAGTGCAAACAGCACTAAGACATGATCAACAGCAACAACATTGGTCCCACAAAATGTGCATTATGGGCATGCATTAGTGCTGTTTTCACTGTTGAGTGCCCTTATTCTGAGGATCCCTTATTATTGAAAGGTACATGTTTTGACATTTAGTTATAGTGAACCCTCTCTGAGTTTGATTGCCCAATCACACGGCACCTGGTGACACTGCAGTCATCCATATAGTCCAGGTACTGGCCAGGCTTTTATGTCCCCCCTGAATTGCAGATGAGCATACCAGATCCCCCCAGGCACCCCTCAAACCACAAACACACACACACTCTCGCTTTCAGTCACAAAAACATGATTCTGCCAAAAAGATGCCCTGAATCTGTACATAATGGGCCCAATTTTCGAAGCCCTAGGAGCGTGCTGCATGTGCAAAAGACGGCCTTATCTGTGTAAAACTGCAATAACCGTATAAACCAGATATTCAACAAGGCGACTTGAATCAAAGAGGCCCAGCTACCTGCACAGTGCCAAGCGCCGAGGCCCGGGGGTGGAACGGGGGCATGTCAACCTCAAACTTGCGTAAGGCAGATTTCCAAAAGCCATGTGCACCAACATTGGATGTCACTAACCGCAGAAACCCAAGCGACGTTTCCTGGTGCATACAATTGCTGATGGTGTTACAGTGCATAGTACAGCAAGGAGAGTGTGTTCAGGCCTGTACCCTAACCGTGCAGAGGTAAAGCATTGCTGGATGGGCTGTGAAGCCATGTGAGCCATAGGGAGGAGTAGCCTAGTGGTTGGGGCAAGGTACTTCAGGCCGGAAGGTCGGGGGTTCAAATCCCACTAGAGGACAGCAACCTTGGGCCGGAAGGACTGGGGTTTCTAGTCCCACAGATGCTCCTTGTGGTCTTGGGCAAGCCACTTAACCCTCCATTGCCCATGTTCCTTGTAAGTAATTAGTGTATGTGTCTCATATCCCCGCGTGTTAAATGTATCCCCCAATTGTGTTGTGACCGCTTTGATTGAAGGATAAGGCGGGATACAAAACTGTCTAAATAAATAAATAAAAATAAATAAATGTTCATGGCTTTCCAGAGGTGGAGATGTGCCTGCCATGCCTGGTCACAGTGGCGGATGCGGCAGGCTGTGTGTATCTATCAACAGACAGTAGCCCAGCACCCATGATGCAGGTATCATGCCCCGCGTGTACACAGGCCCAGGGTGAGCTACCTTCAGCTGATAGAAGAGGAGGTCTACCAGAGATACAGACTGGATGGGGAAACGATAACTGAGTTGTGCAGCTTACTCAGTGTTAACCTGGAGCCCTCCACTTCCAGAAGCCAGGTCCTGCCATTGGCTGTGATGGTGATCCCTGCCCTGGGATATCTGGCAACTGGCAGCTTCCAGCATGTGATAGGGGCAACTGTTGGAATCACTCATTCTGCTACCAGCCATTGCATAAGTGTCTTCATCAGGGCCCTGCTGCAGAGGATGCACCACCTCATAGCCTTCCCCCGGACACAGCAGAAGCGGCATGAGACCATGCAGGCATTCTACAATGTTACTGGATTCTCATCGGTGCTTAGAAATATAGACTGCACCCACATTGCACTGTGGGCACCATGACTGGAACAGAGGACCTACCGGAACAGGCATGAGTTCACATATATGAACATGCAGCTCATTGTGGATGCCAACATGACCTTCACTGATTTATGTATCCACTACCAGGGGTCCTGCCACGATGCATTTGTCCTTGCCCAATCCAGCCTGGGACAGGCAGCAGCGAGGGGTCAGCTCAGAGATGCGTGGCTGCTGGGTGAGTGCGCACATATGTGATCCTCAAAACAAGCCCACAACAAACGGTGGCTGTAGTATGATGCTACGTGTAATGCAAACAGGTGGGAATATATGTTTATGTATGTATTGCAAAACATCATGACCTCTGCATGAACATGTCCTGCTGTTCCACAGATCCATGCGCATAGCAGGCCATGTCATACATTGTGGAGACAACCAAGGGAAGCCCCATGGCCAAAAGCAGACAGCACACACCATTTGACATGTGTTAAAGCATGGGCTGGCGCCATGGCACATCCATATCTGCCTCCATCCCAGCCAGCAGACCCCCCAACCACATCTTTGTGCCATGCCCCTGCCCCCTCCCTTTCTAAAAGGCTAGCCCATGTCACCATCCCCCATTGCCCTGCCCCAAATGGCTGATTTCCGAACAAGCTATATGGTGGTGTCTTCTACTTCCACAGTGTATCTGAATGTTACATATTGAAACTCACCCTGTTAGTAGAAAGTGTGTTGTATCAATCCGTAACAGCCCATAGACCGTAACCAACACCTGTCCCATGCTCTCGTGCACATCTCACATTGCCCCCACAGGCGACCGTGGATATCCCCTGAGGACCTGGCTGCTGACCCCTGTGCATCACCCCATGAGCCGGCAGGAGGAGCGGTACAATGCAGTCCATCAGCATACCCGGGCGATTGTTGAGCAAGCAATGGGGCTGCTGAAGAGTCACTTCCAGTGCCTCAACAGGAGTGATGGGGAACACCTCTACAGCCCGGCGTGTGTATGCCAGATATTTGCATCGTGCTGCATATTCCATAATCTTGCACAGATGCAGGGATTGCCTGACCCAGAGCCCGCACCTGCAAAGGAGTGGGAGGCCACAGAGGCAGCGGATAGTGATGGCGCGGAGGCTGGGAGCCAGCAGCAGGCCTGGGCATTGACCCCCTTGTGCGGCCTATATGAGACAATATCTGAGGTGACAGCCCCACACCATCACCAGCATAGGATACACACATTCCTCAATAAAGTGCCCGCAATGACGCTATATTTGCAGAATGTTTATTTCCGCCCATATGTGTCCCCTCCTCCCAGGCTCACAGCTGCTGCTGACACATGAACTGTGACGCAGTGGAGCAATGTCTGATGACATGTGCAGCATCATCACTCTTCACAGCAAGGCAGGCTGCTGCACATGGTTCAAGGCTACCAGGTGGCTGTGCTGGTGCACTGTCAGCCCCAACACCCACCCCTTGGGCCTGCAGGAGGCCCACCACTCTGCACAGGGAACCAGCAATCATTGTTTGGTATGCCGCCATCTCCCTCATCAGATGCAGGTGTCCCTCCAGATGGTGCTCCACTTGCAGTCGGTGTTCCTGCCATGCCTCAAACTCAATCTTCCTCACCTGTGTGGCTACCTACAGGTCCTGCCAGATACCGTGCAGCTTGGCCAGAGTGCCCTCGGTGCTGGCCACTAGGCATGCACCCTCCTGCAGTAGCTCCTGGTCCACATCTGTGCCCCCTGAATACACAGGATCACCCAGGATATGGAACTGTAGCTCAGTGAGTGGGGCATCATCTGTTTTCACCTCCCCAGCAGTGGCAGACACACTGGCCTGCTCCACTGCCCTGGGTGTCACACTGGACTGCTCCACTGCCCTGGGTGTCGCACCGGACTGCACCTCCACAATGGGTGTTGCACCAGACTGCACCTCCACCCTGGCCGGTGCACTGGCCCCTGTGGCTGTGCTGCATCCTGGCTGCAAACTGGCATCATCCACAGTGGGTGGTGAGGCTCCCCCTGATGCATTGGATCCAGGCTGTGAGGGTTGGGTCCCTGGCAGGTCTGTTGGACAGTAAAGCTGGCAGAGGTTAGTGACATGGGTTGCTAGGTTGGCTTATGGGGTGCCACTGAGCCCACAACAGAACTGGCAGGGGAATCCCCAGTCTGCACTGTCCCCAACCCATGCATCACCCAAGGGCCAAAAGACAGTTAGGCCCTTGGTGGAAGGAACCATGGTGGGGACCTATACGTGGCTGTCATGGTGCCACCCAGGCCATGGGACAACCACTATTCACCCTCTTGTGTGCCTGGGGTGCTGCTATCAAAACCTGCAACCCCTGAGATGGAGACCTCCTCCATAAACTGCAGCACCTGTTCCTCCAGAGGGGTGAGTCTGCGCTGCTGCGCAGGTGGCAGCCTGCTGTTGCTGACTCTTTTCTCCTTCATAGCATGTCGTACCATCCACCACGTCTTCTGAATATCCTTCAGGTCTCTGTTGTGGTGGTGGATGGCATTGACTCTCCTGACAATGTCACGCCATGCTGACAGCTGTGAGCTGGCATCCTCTGCTGCGAAGAGGGCAGCATGCTGTGGCATGATGAGCACCAGAGCCATAGAGGTCTCGGAGGATGTGAAGTTCACCTTCTGGGTTTGATTTGGCCCTTTCGGCGCTGTCTCTGCCATTGTGTAGCTCAGGTGCTATGGCGGTGTTCGGCTACCTGCATAGGCCCTTTAACACATACGTGGTTATGTCATGCAGCCATGCTGCGCCCCATCCAAAGTCATAGCCGGTACCCACATAGGTTCCTGAGCGCCGATGGTGTGAAAATCGGCGTGATAGCTATCTGCCATAGGACACCATAGCCTCGCACCACGGCATGACAGCAACATATGCGCTCATGGACTCCCAGATGGTAATATGCAGATAGGACTGATAGCACAGTATGCATACATGTTCACCGTGGTGTGAGGACAGGCACATGGTGGAGCTCAGACCATGTGCCACTGTGGGGCATGGCGCATTCTGTGTGTGTAGCACCACTGTGCTACACCTCTGCTGCACCTTGCACCTGTACAGTGGTGCCACCACCTATTCTATACGGGTATGGCACAGAGGCGCTACTCTTGCAGAGCTGAGATTGCTGCCGTTCTGCGTGTGTGAGGTGCCTCTGTGCCATATCCATGCACATGGATGTGACTCACAGGGCACACAACCCATACCCATCACCTCCGGTCCCCCACCCTATGGTCCCCTACTCCACCCACGCAGACACACAGCCCTGCCCTCACAAAATTGATAACACCTTGTGATTCCAAAAGAGAAACAGTTTATTTGAAAACTCTGTAAGAGTTACAACACTGGCAGCAACAGGAGTATTGAACCAACCGCAGTAACAAAAAACAGACATGGGTGTGCAATGGTGACATTGCACACCCATGTCTGTGGCCACACAGTCCACCCCATTATGGCCCATCACAGGGCAGTCCTGGCATGGGGACGGCCTATGGTGCAGTGTGTTGCCTGTGCCCTGTCACTGCAGCAGTGATGGCATCCTGGTACATGCCAATTGTCTGTGCTGCAGCTTTGCACATCCTCCCTACGGAGTCACACCTCCATCACCAGGGTGGCCAGAGCACAGTCACCAGATGGCTAAATGGGTAGTAGTGCAGAGGGACCTGGTGTGGCACTGCCATGCTGTGACCATGGATGCTGGGGTGGCTGGGGGGCCAAAGGCCATGGAATGTGGACCACAGTGCTGCTGCACATCATGCATGGTGCTGTGGGCACATAGCCCCCTAGTAGAGACACGGGCAGGCATGCGCATACCTGTATCCTGCCTCAATCTCGTGGCCTGCCAATCCTGGGGGAAGGGGCATACCCAAAGGTAGCAGGTGTGGGGTGCATGTGATGGTACACCTCTGGCATCTTGCACCAGATTCCTACCCATCACTCCCCAGGACCTTTGACACGTGCCCTGTGCCACCACCAATAGTGCCATCTGGGTCATTGACACATCTGTGTCACCCCTCTGGTCCCTTCAGCCACCTCTGCAGTCCTCCACCCTTCCCTTGTTCACATCTAATGACTCTAACGCAATATTTAGAGCAGCTCCCAGGGGACCTCCATGAGAGGACACCCCTGTAGGCAAATATAACTTATTAATAAGTGGTTGCACGCAGTCTTGCTTGGCACCATGATACATGGCTGTGGACAAGTGTTGTGGCAGGGGGCATATACTGCTTCAGGGGCTACATCAATGCATGGTTCATTAGGCGCTGTGCAGGACAGGGTGTCGTGGTGTGTGCCTGCCCACCATTATACATCCATCAGGTCCTGTGGCATCACATTATCGACATGCTGCCACAGGGCGTGGTGAGTAGTGGTGGCTGATCCCTTGCAGGGACAGACAGACAGCATATATGTCGATACTGCCACTGGACCCTCCAACCCCCTAGGCAAGAGTTGTAGGGACTGCAGGGTGGGGTATATGTTCAGGGTGTCCACACAGGCTGGTGGTGTCCCTTGGGGTGGGCAGCTCAACCACAGCTCCCCATGCAACTGGCAATGCCATTACTGTGCACGCCCTGTGGTGTTGCTGCCATCTGCCATCACAGGGTGCAGCGGCCTCACTGCCTGCTGTATTTGGATATGCCTAGTGTTGCTGGCAGCCAGGGATGGGCCATGTGTTGTCACCTGCTCTGCAACCATTGGGGCTGCCACCCGCATGTGGCTTGGCCCTACAGCCCTTTCTCCCTGTGCAGGCACACAGCTGTGCCTTTCAGGGCATGTATGGCCTAGCATGGTGCTCAGCCCCTTCCCCCCCATTCAGGTCTCCTTACCTGCAGAGGCGGATTTGGATGGCCCTCCATATGGCCATGGACAACCACAAGTCTGGCCGCCGGCTCCCCCAGGGGAACAGTATCCCCTCATGCTAAAGCACGGAATAGGCAAGGGCCTCAGACTCATTGGGGCAGAAGTTAACTGTCCTTGTTGCCATGCCACTGGTGTCTGTCCGCCCAGCCACTGGGAGATGTTTGTGATGTCATCAATGCATGGGTACACCGGATGGGTGATACATGGGTTCATGCACACTTGCCATCCCGCTTCTCTGGTCACTGGTTTGGAACCTACATGGGTATCATAGGCTACCATCTTCTTAGGCGACTTACCCATCTATGCCATGCTGGGCGTCTGCTGCTGTGCTTGGTTTGTGACACATTTTCTAAGCTTGCCCATTTTGGAGGTGCATGACTCATGATTCAAGCATCTTTCCTGAGCAGGTATCTTTCTACGGTTAGGCAGACCTTGGCACCTTGTTGAAAATTGAGCCTCAGAGTATTTTCCAATAATTCTTGTTGAGTATGCAAGATAATGCTGTCCTTAATAAAAGACAAAGAGGATTCCTGTAAGGACACACATTGATTTTCCAACTTTTGACACTTAGTATCTAAAACTGCTAACTGAGAATCATACTGAGCCATCTTAGCTACTGAACCTTTTGAAAACTCTGAAAACTGAGAAACAGAAACCAATGAAGCTATAAAAGCCTCTATCCGTGAGAGGACTTGACCATGCATCAACCAATGAAATATTTTGAACGTCCACAGTTGTAGGAAGTGTACCATCCGGATGTAACCTCATAAAGTCCTCCGAAACCTGAGGAACCCGTGGCAAAGGCACTACCACAGGTGCACAGGAACAATCCGGCAGGACAACCGAAGGTAGAACATCAGCATACACAGGCTGCTCAACAAGAATTATTGGAAAATACTCTGAGGGAAACAAATATCAGATGTTTGAATTTTCCCTATACTCGATTGTTATCTCCTCAGATATTATTTGATAAATATTTATCTGAAGTCTTGGGTTATGGAGATAATGCTAAACCAGTTATTAATAAGTTATATTTGCCTACAGGGGCATCCTCTCATGGAGGCTCCCTGGAAGCTGCTCTAAATATTGCGTTAGAGTCATTAGATGTTTCCAAATTCATTGAATCTTCTCAGGATTTAATTTCTTCTCGGGCCACTCTTCTTGTATCTTTTTCTTCTGAGGTTGATAAAAACACTGTTATGCGTTTATTATTTTTAAATAAGAATGCTGAATTTTGTGGGGGGAAAATTAATATTTTTCCTGTCGTCTCTAGGCAAACCCAGCTTCGGCGCAAGGCTTTTTTGTCTTTAAAGCCTCGTGCCTTGGCACTTGGTGCATCCTTTTTCCTTAAGTTTCCTTGTAAATGTGTGGTTACATTAGGGGGCACCAAGTATGTTTTCTCTGAGACTTCGTCCTTGGAATCTTTTCTTAAAAATCAGGTTTCCCCGCTGTAGTTTGTACAACTGTTATTATGCGGCAAGTTTAAAAAAAAACAGAGTTTTGTATAGTAATTAGGGCACTAACTCTCTTTTGTTATTGGCTACTTCACTGGATGTGGACTATATTGTTTTCTGTATTTTATTTCAAGTGAAATGTATTATTGTCTTTTGAAATTTTGAATAAAGAGATAAATTTAAAAAAAAAAAGAGAAAAAATTGGGTCCAACAGCTATAACATAACATAATCGCATGGAGTACCAGGACTACAAATACAAGGCCTGTCCAAAAAGAAACCTTACTTGCTAAAGAGGGCGCCAGCTAGGCAACACAACAGACTTTGGATAATGGCGATGTATAGTGGTGACTTTGAGCTTTAGCCTCTCACTTGCTCGATCATGCCATGTGAATTAATTATGGACTACATGCAGTAGAGTGAACTTGTCTCATGTGCCTTTTGCTACTTTTTGCAAGTTGAAATATGGAGGATCTTGAAGGCAATGCTTTAGTCTTTACTCAAGAAGATGTAGGAAAGTTACCCATGACAGAAATGGAATTTAAAGGTGATGCATCAGAAGAATTGAAAGAAATAGCGATAAACCAGGAAGATGTATTACAACTATTTTATAAACTAAAGAGTAGCAAATCACCTGGACCAGATGGTATACATCCCAGGTTGTTGAAAGAACTGAAATATGAGATTGCAGACCTAGTATTAGTAATCTGTGAACTATCATTAAAATCATCTAATACTTGAAGATTGACGAATGGCCAATGTAATGCCAATTTTAAAAAAGGGTTCCAGGGGTGACCCGGGAAACCACATGCTGGTGAGCCTGACATCAGTACCGGGCAAAAATGGTAGAAATTATTATAAAAAACTAAATTACTGAACATGTAGCTAGTTATGGTTTAATAGGAGAAAGTCAACATGGCTTTAGCCAAGGAAGGTCTTGTTTTACTAATCTGTTATATTTTTTGTAGATGTGAATAAACGGGTAGACAAATGTGAGCTGGTTGATATAGTGTATCTGGATTTTCAGGAAGCCTTTGACAAGGTCCCTCATGAGACTCTTGGTGAAATTAAAAAGTCATGGGATAGGAGGCAGTGCACTATTGTGGATCAGGAACTGGTTAAAAGATAGAAAGCAGAAGGTAGGGATGAATGGCCAATTTTCCCAATGGAGAAAGGTGAATAGTAGAGTAACCCAGGAATCTGTGCTGAGTCCGCTGCTTTTTAACATATTCATAAATGACCTGGAAATGGGAATAAAGAGTGAGTTGATCAAATTTGTAGAGGACACAAAATTATTCAAAGTTGTCAAAACCCAAGAGGATTGTGAAAAATTGCAAGAGGACCTTGATAAATTTGAAGACTGGATGTTCAAATGGCAGATGAAATTTAATGTGGACAAGTGCAAAGTTATGTACCTAGGAAAGATCAACCCAAACTCTGGTTACATGATGCAAGGTTCCACATTAGGAACCACCACACAGGAAAATGATTTAAGCGTCATCGTGGATAACACCTTGAAACCCTCCATCCAGTGTGCAGCGGCGGCCAAAAAGACAAACAGAATACTAGGAATCATAAGGAAAGGAACGGAGAATAAAACAAAGGATATTATAATGCTTCTGTATTGTTCCATGATGTGACCACACCCTGAATTGTGTGTGCAATTCTGGTCGTCATATCTCAAAAAGGATATAGCAGAATTAGAAAAGGTACAGAGAAGAGCAACAAAAATGGTAAAGGGGATGGAAGGATACTCCTATGAGGAGAGGCTTAAAAGGTTAGGGCTCTTCAACATGGAAAAGAGATGGCTGAGAGGAGATATGATAAAGGTCTATTAATTAATTAATGGAGTAGAACGGGTAATCGTAGATAGATTGTTTATGTCATCAAAAAGTAGAAAGACCAGGGGACATGCAGTGAAGCTACAGTGTAACCTATTTAAGACTATTAAGAGAAAATATTTTTTCACTCAATACATAATCAAACTCTGGAATTTGTTACCAGAGGATGTAGTAAAAGCTAGTAGTATAGTTGGGTTTAAAAATGTTTTGGACAAGTTCCTGGACGAAACATCCATAAACCATTATATTAAAGACTATGGAACACGCTCCCAGATGGCATGCAAGCAACCACCGACATCAAAAGCTTCAACAGTTGAAAACTCTCCTCTACACAGACCACCTGGGTCACATCACCTAACCATCTGACTGATGATCACCAAACTGCCTCCTGTTGACCTTCCCTGCTTGGCCTTCTGCCTTAGTACCTTACACTAACTGTACATAGCTCACATTCTCAAACAGCTGCACTGGCTACCGATCCATGGGAGGATCACATTCAAAACCCTTCTATTAGCTTTCAAGGCAATCAAAGGTATTTCAGCCTCCTCACTCACACATCTTATCCACATTGTCCCCCCCAACAGATCCAGAAGAGCAACAGCTGTCAACTTGCTAGCAATACCAAAGACATCGACAAAGTCCAACACGACAACCACAAACAGGGCATTCAGTTTTTATGTCCCCAAATGCTGGAATGCTCTACCCCCTGACATTAGGGCCATAGCCAATCTATATCAGTTCAGGAAGGCTCTCAAAACCCACCTTTTCCTCCAATACTTCCCAGACAGCAATTGAACCTAGATATACCTCTCAGGAAATGACCCAATCTAGAAAGGCCCTTACATGCATTATCTGATTTTTACCTATCCTTCCAGTGTAAATAGCTTATGTATATAGTTAACCCCGTTATCCAAGTTTGTACTCCTGTTCGATGTAAAACCTGACAGCTTGTTGTTATGGTCGTTAAGTTATGATGTAAACCGCGCTGATACTAAATAGAGCGGTATATAAGAAATTGTAATAAATAAATAAATAAATAAATAAAACATGACACTGTATATAGTTAATCATGCTACTGACCTCCCCCTCCCATGTTCAAATGTTCTTTGTACACTGATTAAATGTTCTATGTATACTATTGAGTTGCATTATAAACCACCTTGATTGAAGAATAAGGCAGTAAAAAATATGGTTAAAATAAATAAATAAATCAATAAATAAAGAGGACTTGGGAAATCCATTGCTTGCTCCAATATAAGCATTGTGGAACCTGTGTCTTTTTGGGAAACCGACAGGTACTTGTGGCCTGGATAGGCCACTGTTGGAAACAGGATACTGGGCTTGATGGACCTTGATCTGACCCAGTATGGCCTTTCTTATGTTCTTATGTTCTTAAGTCAACGCAAAAGAGGAAGGCCAGCAATGAGATGGATCGATATAATAACAGCAGCTATGGGTGCCACTCTATCAACATTGAGCCACCTGACTGAAGATCATACTCAGTTTAGGACAAATATACAGAGGATCAACAACACTTAACAACAACAACATATTCTTATGTTTGCATGAAATTCTGTGTGCAATTTTTACCGAGACTTTTCAGATTTTGCAGCAAGCTTATGGAGAGGATTTTTAAGCCGCAAACAATGTTACGAATGGTACCAATGTTTCAAATCAGGCATAACATCCATCAAAGGAGATGCCAAAACTGGACAGCCTTCCATGTCAATGAACGATGATCATGTTAAGAACATGTGTGCTTTGATTTTTGAAAATCGTCACCTAACTGTCTGTGAAGTTGCTGAAGAAATAGGCATCAGTAAAAGTTTGTGTCACACAATTGTGATTGAAAAACTTCAGGTGCATTGTGTTGCTGCAAAATTTGTCCCACATCTCTAGACAGATGAGCAAAAAGCACTCCTTATCCATGAATTTTTAGTGAAGCATGAGATGTCTCTAGTCCTGCAGTCTCCCTACTCTCCAGATTCGGCCCCCACGGATATTTTTTTCTTCCTGAAATTGTTTCTTCTTCTCCCTTCTTTCCTTTTGTTTCCCATGTTACTCACATTCATCACCACTTTGTAACCTAGGTCCCCTACCCCCTCTTCCCGCTGTTTGTGCGTCCCTCCTTCCCCGCCTTCTGGCTTGTTTGTTTTGTCCTCCCCCATATTCTTCTGTAAATTGCTTAGTTGCACTGCTAGAGGTGATATATCAAGTCTAAATAAACTAACTAATGTATTTATTTATGTACAAATCACCTTCCGTAAATTAAACATCAAGGCAGATACAATTCTTATATGTGTATAAATAACTCATGCAAATATCAGCCTATCCCCACACACCCCCATATCTGCCTCCTGCATCTACAAGCTGAAGTTCCATCTCTAATTTGCTCTGACTTAGCCTGGAAATCCTGACAATAATTTCCAAATGCTGAAATATATCTTTTAGCAGGTCATTAATGGAGTACTTCAGTGGGACGTTATTGGCTTCCAGAACATTATTGGCTTCCAGGACCGCATTCGACAGCGAGGAATCTCTGGTCTATCGATGCTGCCAGGGCCGGATTTACCTTGAGTGAGGCCCTACGCCAACAAAAATTGTGGGCCCCCAGCAGGGGCGGCCCAAGGGGGGTGCGGGCCTCATTTGCATAAGGGGCCTCATTTGCATAAATATTTGCATAATGTTACCGTATACTAACTTTTAGTAAACGTGCCTCTTAATGAGTGTATGGATAAAGAAAGACTAAAAGATTTCTACATTACTATAATCCAGTGCCAACTGCCAGACACATTAGGAACTACTACAAACACTGCCCATAGTAAACCCGCCGTATCCTAACAGCACTACCAGGACTCACAAAGCACCATACTCTACCAATCAAAAGGCAACACTGCAAATATTAAACCAATACATTTCAGAGAACAACAATACATGACCTACTGGGGAAAGAGAACAAGTGGCAATGTCAAATAGGAATTATATAAACAGAACACCTCAGCTCAGTTACACATGCAGAACATAGACCATCACCAAACAAGTAATCACAATTTAGAAACAGGAAGACAATAATTAAACTGGGAATCCCAAAAGCCAAACTTGGAATGTACAACACTGTAGAAATAAAACTATACATTAATTTGCTCTTGTACTAAACAAAGCGCAGACGTTAATGATGCACATTTACCAGAGCTGACATATTCCAATTAATAAATTCAAAATAAAGAGATATTTTTCTACCTTTTGTGCATTTCTTTCAGCTGCAATTGCTCCAGCCACTTTCTTCTGGTTTCTTCGTGTCTTCTGCTAACTCTCCATCGTCTGCTGTCCATTTGTCCTTTCTTCTCTCTTCTAGATTTTTTTCCATTCTCTCTCTACATCTGCTTTAACATACTAATCTTTCTCCTTTTGCTCTTTCCTCATTCCTATTTCATCCACTCAAATTTTACCCCTCCATCCTCAATTCCCACTTACTCTCCCAATACCCGGCCAATTGTAGATTTTTTATCCCTCCCACACAAAATATTTTTCCCTTCTCCATTTTACTCTTCCAGCCCCATCCCATTCTAATCCTCCCCCAACATCAGCTCCCTTCTAGTTCCAGCCTCACCCAGCATCCATTCCCTTCTAGTCCCTGCATCAGCCCATTTCCAGTCCTAGCCATCCATCAGCCCATTTCCAGTCCTAGCAACCCCCCAACCCAATACCAGTCCTAGCCCCCCATCAACCCACTTACAGTCCTTAACCCCCCATCACCCCATTTTCAGTCCTTAACCCCCCATCACCCCATTTTCAGTTTAAGTCCCCCCTATAACCCATTACCAGTCCTAACCCCCCATCAGCCCACTTCCAGTCCTAACCCCATCAACCCATTTCCAGTCAGCCCCCCATAGCCCATTGCCAGTCCTACCCCCCCCCATCAGCCCACAGCCCATTACCAGTCCTAATCCCATCATCCCACCTCCAGTTTTAACCCCCCAGCCCATTTCCAGTCCTAGCCCCCCATAGCCCATTACCAGACAACCCCCATCAGCCCACAGCCCATTACACGTCTTAACCCCCCCCAAAGCCCATTACACGTTCTACCCCCCCCCAACAGCCCATTACCAGTCCTAACCCCATCAGCCCACCTCCAGTCTTAACCCCCAGCCCATTTCCAGTCCTAGCCCCCCCATAGCCCATTACCAGACAGCCCCCATCAGCCCACAGCCCATTACCAGTCTTAACCCCCCCCAAAGCCCAGTGCCAGTTCTAACCCCCTCCAACAGCCCATTACCAGTCCTAACCCCATCAGCCCACCTCCAGTCTTAACCCCCCAGCCCATTTCCAGTCCTAGCCCCCCCCATAGCCCATTACCAGACAGCCCCCATCAGCCCACAGCCCATTACCAGTCTTAACCCCCCCAAAGCCCATTGCCAGTTCTAACCCCCCCCAACAGCCCATTACCAGTCCTAACCCCATCAGCCCACCTCCAGTCTTAACCCCCCAGCCCATTTCCAGTCCTAGCCCCCCCATAGCCCATTACCAGACAGCTCCCATCAGCCCACAGCCAATTACCAGTCTTAACCCCCCCAAAGCCCATTGCCAGTTCTAACCCCCCCAACAGCCCATTACCAGTCCTAACCCCATCAGCCCACCTCCAGTCTTAACCCCCCAGCCCATTTCCAGTCCTAGCCCCCCCATAGCCCATTACCAGACAGCCCCCATCAGCCCACAGCCCATTACCAGTCTTAACCCACCCCAAAGCCCCTTGCCAGTTCTAATCCCCCCAACAGCCCACAGTCCATTACCAGTCCTAACCCCATCAGCCCACCTCTAGCCTTAACCCCCCCCAGCCCAGCCCATTTCCAGCCCCAGCCCCCCCAATAGCCCATTTCCAGTCCTACCCCCCCATAGCCCATTACCAGCCCTACCCCCCCAGCCCATTTCCAGCCCCAGCCCCAATAGCCCATTACCAGTCCTACCCCCCCCATAGCCCATTACCAGCCCCAGCCCCCCAATAGCCCATTACCAGTCCTACCCCCCCCCCATAGCCCATTACCAGTCCTACCCCCCCCCCCCCGGCCTAAACTAAAATTTAATTAAAAAAAAAAACCTGGTGGCTGCCGCCGCGGGGCCCCCTCTGCTGCCGCGGCAGCACGGACTGACCCGCGGGGGCCCCGTCTACAAGCTGAAGCCGTCGGGTCGGGTCGGGTCTCCCTCCCTCCATGCAGGCTGCAGGCTGTGAGAGACGCGAAGGGAGAGCGTCTCCTCGCGTCTCTATTAAGCCCTGCGGGCTTAACAGAGACGCGAGGAGACACTCTCCTTTCACGTCTCTCACAGCCTACAGCCTACAGCCTGCAGCCTGCAGCCTGCAGCGAGGGAGGGAGGGAGGGAGGGAGGGACGACCGACCCGACCCGACGGCTTCAGCTTGTAGACGGGGCCCCCGCGGGTCAGTCGGTGCTGCCGCGGCAGCAGAGGGGGCCCCGCGGCGGCAGCCACCAGGTTTTTTTTTAAATTGTATTTTAAAAAATGTACTTGTTCTTTTTTTGTGGGCCCCTGCCGGCTGTGGGCCCTACGCCATGGTGTACATGGCGTATAGGTAAATCCGGCCCTGGATGCTGCCAATGCCTGGGTGTCGGTACCGGTAGAAGCGGCCGGAACCCCTGAGCATGACACCAGTAGTTCTGCCGAGGTCGAGGCCTCGAGAACATCCTGGAGCCCCGTTAGTGCTTTGGAGGCCGAAGCCTCCCGCCGGGTCTGTTTTGCCGGTATAGTTTCCTCAAGGGCAATGCCAATGGTTTCTCGATGCTTAGAAGGAGATCTACCCTTTGAGGACCAGCTCTTATGTTTAGTTACCTGAGATCCATGGGAGGAAGATGAGGCTCTGGAAGACGTCGATGCAATGGACATCGCATCTGAAGAAAAGAGGGTACCGAGCTTTGCAGCCTGGCTCTGTCTTCCTCTTTTAGTCATCCCCATACAAGAGAGACACTCCGATGGAGAATGGTCAGGGCCTAAACATTTGAGACACCAGTCATGTGTGTCGGTGATGGAAATGGTACCGCCACACTGAGTACATTTTTTAAAACCACTAGCTGGTTTTTCCATTTTTCAGGAAAATAGGGCCTAATGCCCAAAGTGGCGCCTAGCACCAGAAAGAAAAGGTTTCTGAAGAAAAACACTTCAGAAGTATTTTATTATTATTTTTTTTTTAAAGAAGAAAAGAGAACCGGTGGTACCAGTAGGTGTCGAGCGGAGGCAGGCGTGACCACAAGAAAAACAAGTTTAAAGAAGAAATTTTCTGCGGTGAAGGGTATGTGACCTGTCAGCTCCGCGGAAAACGAAGAACTGAAGAGGGACAGTTGGGAAGGCAGCATGCATGTGCTGAAGGATGCTCTCAAAAGCGTTCCTATTGGATGCTGGGGAGCGTTCCCACGCAGGCTCCGTCGGTACCGACGATACCCATATGTGAGGACTACATTCCTGCTTGTTCCTGGAGATGTACAAAGACCATGAAGTTACAAAGTTATATGTTTAAAACAAATAAGGATAAGATATTGTTTCTCTTATTACATAGATAAACTTTGGAACTTAGTGCAGAGGATGTGGCAAAAGCTGGACAAATTCCTGGAGGAAAAAGTCTATAAACTGTTAAGATGGACCTGGGGAAAGACAGAAATGGAAGAATAGCCTAATGGTTAGATCGGTAAGCTGAGAACCAATGAAAACAGGTTTGAATCCCACTGCCGTTCCTTGTGGGCTTACAAAAGGTTAGTGTTCTGTGGTATCTTGTGCAAACCTAGATTGAAAACCCTCTGAGATGAAATACCTACTCTACCTGAATATAACTCACCCTGAAACTCTGAGAAAGGTGTGCATTAAATCCAAGCCCTTCCCCCCTGGGAATAAATAGCACAGAATCTAGAAACTTTCATGATATGCCAAGTGCTTGTAAGCTGGATTGGCTACTGTTGGAAACACAATTCTGGGCTTGATGAACTTTTGGTCTGATCCAATATGGCAGTTCTTATGTAATATTTTTTTTGAGAGCCATAACCAGCCTAACACAATTCAGAAAAAATCTCAAACACCACCTCTTCTTAAGCTATTTCCCAATTTAGTTTTACACATGAGAAACACTACATCCATAACCAGGTCAAGACAACTTCAACTGTGACTAATGTGTATAGACTATTGTATATAGTTATATAGTGTACATAGTTTCCCTTTATTACCAAGTTCAAATTCCTGTTACTTGTAAAATGCACTACAGTTTTCTGTATGTATATGTTTGTTCCATGTAAACCGCGCTGATGATAATAGTGCGGTATATAAGCGATGTTAAATAAATAAAAAATAAATAAAAAAAAAATAATAAGATGACGAGTCCCAAGGGAGCAGGGGTTGAGGCATTGAGAAATATCTCCAAGGCCCTTCCACATGTCTGATAACCTGGTCTCCCATGGATAGAGTTGGCCCCAGTCTTTCCAGGTTCCTTAAAATGAGTAAGTCCATTCTACTCTCCTCTAGGTAAAGATTGACTCGAATTTAATAACCCAAGGGCAATGGAATTCAACAGTGTATCATCAAGGTGCTCCACAATGATGCAGAATTAGATAGTTATAAGTTTCACAGAGGTTACAGTTGCTTCTAATACTTTCCTCTCATCAGTTTTACTCCTCTCACTCACTCTGCTCCTGAGCTTGACAGACTGCGTCCCGGACCCTTCTGCTGCGTTAGTCGAGACCAGATCTTCTTCCCATAGAGCAACAGGAATATTTCTTGGGGACGTCCCTGCATGTGTCAGTGTCGCTCTCTTACTCTCTCCTTGGATATCAGCGGGCGCCTTGCAGACCTCTTCTGCCATTTTTATTTTGCTTCCAGCTCTCTGTGAGCTTGAAGATCCCACAGGCTTGGGCTTGTACCACTTTCCAGGCCAGAGGGGTAGAAAATGGACCTCTTCTATGTGGCCCTGCTTCCCCACTACACCTGGCAGGTGGGGAAAGGGTTTAGGAAAGCGCACAGAAGTAGCTACCTTATAAAGTACTTCTCCTCGCTGTCATAGAGATGTGCTACCTGAGCAAGGTAAGCTGACTGCTTTGCTTACAGGTTCAAAAAAAAAAAGATACTTTCCCTCCAAAACCAGGGGGATATTTAATCACAAAAAATAACCTCTCCGCTCCTCCTGTAGGTTGGGCTTCCCATGGAAAGTTACTAGAGCTGAATGCATGCTGATTCCAGGGCACAGACTCCCCTGTCCCCCACCAAGCATGCCTATTGCAGGGTTTAGACACCCAGGTCACACATGGTGCTGTTTAAATAGTTTAATTAGTTTTAACTGGAAATATTTGCAGGATTTCATGTTTGTACTCTGATTTCTTGTTTATTGGGAAAAATTGTAAAGTGCTACTGAAGCTGACTTTATAACAGGTCATCTAGGCAGGAACTCTAAGTAGGTGCCTATCTTGGGGCTATGGGACTATTCTGTCCCTGCTATTTGCACCCCTGCCGGCCATGTCAGAAGCCTCCTTGTACGAACAAAGAGTTTGTACAGGAGGCTTAAATAGGGGTGGTGCAGAGGTGAAGTTAGGGCAGGCAGTGGGTGGTCCGTGACCCCAGACTTACAGAACAGATTCCGAAGTCAGCCCTGTACGTCTGGTGTTGGCAGACTGGATGAGGGACTTATTCCATCTCAGAGGTGGAATAAGTCCCCCTGGACATCGGGGAACAGCAGGCCCGGGCAGCGGTGAACAGGTGAGGGGGTGCAGGGGATTCCCTGCAGCCTGACCCCGGCCATGGAAGGCCAGATCGGGGCTCGGGCTGCAGGGAAAGCAGAATGTGGTTGGCGGCTGGGAATCATGGCTTCTGAACTGGCTCACTGAGTTAGCAGGGCAGGGGCCTGTACATGCAGGCTGATTGGAATCGGGTCCCGGCCTGCATGTACAGGCCCTCAACCCAATTCTGATCCTGTGGGGCATGTCTAGCCCCTGCGGGATTGGAATTGGATCTGCCTCTGTATGTCCTGTTCCGATCGGACGCACAGGAGCCTGGACACATGCTATGGAATGTGCCTCTATGTGTTTATAAAATAAGGTCACCAAAACTGCAACAACTGCAGGAATATGCAGATATATAAATTTACACCTCCCGGACTCCGCTCATAGGCCATCCCTGAACATGCCGACACCTGGATTTCAGAAAAGTAAGCATGACATTCTTCAAGGCCTACTTTATACATACGCAACCCTCTCTTGCAGCTAAAACAAGAGTTTATCCACAGAAAAATAATTGCTGAATGACTCCGCTATAATCGGAGGGAGTGGTGGTCTAGTGGTTAGGACAATGTACTTCAGGCCAGAGGGCCGGGGGGTTCAAGTCCCACCTGGGGACAGCAATCTCAGGCCGGAGGGACTGGGATTTCTAGTCCTATAGGCACTCCTTATGGTCTTGGGCAAGCCACTTAACCCTCCATTGCCCATGTTCCCTGTAAGTATTAGCATATGTGTCTCATATCCCCTCGTGTTAAATGTATCCCCCAATTGACCACTTTGACCTGGTGAAAAGCAGGATATAAATACAGCTAAATAAAAAAAATTGCACAAGTTAATCAAATCAAATGAAATCAGACCTAAATACCCAAAAAGTGCTGGAATCTGAAAGTAATTGACTGAAGTCTGCCTCCATTCTTAAACGTGGAGAGTTGCTCTGGCGATTAGAAAGAATGAGCGAGAATCCATGAGCAGACATGAGGAAAGATGTAACAGAATTTGTAAAACAAGAGAAAAACCATCTTTAAGGTGCTGGACAGAAACACAGGTAAAAACTGGCAAAAGCACAAAACCAGCAGGATAGAGGAAGAGGCAACTGCCTCCGCCTTGTTTGGTGCCGGAGAGCTGCCGTAAGTCGTGTTCTCTGCTTTTCATTTGATCGGCTGCTGCTCTCTTCTGTCCCACTAGCTGCTGAAGGCTCAGCATGGTGCCTTGCAGACGGCATTCAGTCTAAGAAGCCACATCCCCTCCTCTGCACTGGTTTCACTGGTACTAGGGAACCTGTGCAGAAAAGGGGGAAGAGGCTTACGCAAGGCTGAGATTGCACTCCTGCTCCAAAGCACCCTGTGAACAGTAGCTTCTTACAGTGGCAGCAGGATCAGAGGCGATGGGAACCATGGCTCCCTCCCATCCCAGCGTCTATGGGTGATGAGAATTTAAATCCATCACTGGTGAGAGATACTGTACAACGAGTTACTTCAGCAACCACATGCAGGTCCAAACTGATGCAGGAACGGCTGAAGAGAGATTAACTTAAATCTAAAGATGAGAGCTTGATAATTGCATCATAAGAGGGTGCACCATGGACAAGATGGCTCAAAGCCACAACAGAAAAAATGAGTCAAACAGATAAATGCAGATTATACATCTCACTAGTGGGTGTGTCATTCTGATTTCAGAAGGCCTGCATGTACACAGAAAATCATAGGAAGCTGACAGTTCTACTGGCAGAAACTTTTTATACAGAAAGGCACAACAGGGTGGCACGTCTCATCCATTGGAAACTTTGTAAACACTACAACATCACTGTACTGGAAGAGCACTGGGATCATCACGCTAAGAGAATTAGAAAAAATAAATGATAACTTTGGGAAATTTCAGACAAATAAGAAGCTGGATGCGTTTCGGGCAAGCCAATCTTGATACCCTGTTTCAACGCTTTCTTTAAGCCAGAAGATGGAGTTTGCAGTTTAAAGAAAGCATTGAAACAGGGTATCAAAATTGGCTTGCCCAAAACGCAGTACTGTGTCCTCTTGGTTAATAACTGCGGACAATGGAGTGATCAACATTCACTTTGGGTCTGAAAAACGATTTGGACTTATTTACATATGGACAACAGATAAGTGTGATTTTTGAGTAGTCACTGTAATTGGTCCTTTTTTTTTTTTTTTAATATGTTGGAAGCATAATATTTTGAATACGTTGGGTTGTAGGGTACACTATTATGGTGTTTTTACCTTCGTTTTAAAGCTCTGACTGAGCTTCAAAGATTTGAGTAAAACGGAAGTAAAGCCACGAGAGGTAGTTTTTTCCTCATGGCTCACCTTCCAACATTAATTCATTCATAGATACACATTTTAGCTCATGACGATAGAATTCAGTTCTATTTTTGTTTTAGCTTCTGGGTTGGCTTGCTGGGTTTGCTCTTGGACTCCCCCATTGCCATTGTTGGCTGGGTTCTAGTTTTATTTATTTATTTATTTATTTATTTCAATTTTTATATACCGCGCTATTTACAATCAGCGCGGTTTACAGAGAACCAAAGACCAGAACAACAGGCTGCTCGGTATTACATAAAACCGGAAAATAAACTTGGATAAGATAAACATGGATAATATGGGGTAAAACTATATACATAGAATATTGATCTGATATAGTTCTTGAAGGACATCTGCTTATTTCTCATCTGGTTGTTACACTATACTGAGTCCCAAGGAATGGAGACCCCTGGGCACCTCATTAGTCAGCTGCATGCTCCACGCTAGTTAATTTCCTGCTGATGGGGAGAGACTGTAGCCCTAAGGGCTACTATGCTGATTTTTCCAGAAACAATTAAACTGACTAGTAAGATAGGGTGACCCCTGCTGATCCATCTCCTCCCTCTCCTCGCTGCACACATTCCAGTGATGTTTGCCATTCTCAGCCCATTATTCAGCTCCGGCCTACAGGCAGCCCTTGGAGGACAGCTGCCTTTGTTTTCCTAGACTGTTGCTCCAGTTCCTTGGGATCCATCAGGGAAAAAGTGGTGGGAGAGATGACTATGGAATTAGTTTAATATAATCTATCATTAGCTTGGGGGGAATTAATTAATGTTGTTTTTCATAACTTGGACACTACTGTGCTGAGGGCTGCTTGGCACAACAAGACAGTCCAAGGACAGGACACGGATGGCAGCTCAGTCTATGCGCTGATGAGAGGAGGTGTGAAAGAGTAAGGACAGTGTGAGGAAGACAACATTTTGTGGCCATGATGTTCCTCTCTCTACTGCTCTTACCTCCGTGTTTTTGCTTCACCTTTCTACCACTGAAACCTTTGAGAGAAAACGAACCATCACTTCCTAGGCTCATAGAGGACAGAGCGGCACCTTTTTCGGAAACTTCCTGGCAACATTCATGACTGAATTTCTGGATCTGTACAAAGTATACATTTTGCTGGATTTTTAAAATAATTAGACTTTAGTTTTGTTTTAAAAAATCAGTTTTCCTTAAATTGTGCTTTGATTTTTTTTCTGTATTTGTTATCTGTATTTGATTGAATTAATACAGAAACGTTTGCCTTGTCAAAGGGTTTTTGCTACCTAAAATACTTTCAAGTCTTCTGCACATTATCTTCCAAGAGTGTAGGTCAGATTTTCAATTATATTGAAAATCTAAGAGATTTGGGGATTGTTTTATACAGTAAAAAAATACAGGTGATTTACATGGAAACAAATGAACATGCGTGGATATTCAGGGCTGGCGGCTAGCCGCCAGTGATGAAATTTAAACCCAGATATTCATAACTGGCTCTGGCATTGAATATCAGGGTTTGCTGCATTGCGACAAGGCGAATGTGGCAGCGACTCAATATCGTCACTGTCCGGTTAGCGATGGGCGCTGCCCTGCTCCGCATTGGACATGTAGCGGCGGCCCCCCAGGGATATTCACCGCTGCTGAATATCCCCCATAGTGAACAGTGCTTAGTGCCACTGAATATCCCCGGGGGGCCACCACTACATGCCCAGATGCGGAGCAGGGCAGTGCCCATCCCTAACCGGACAGTGCCGATATTGAGTCGCTGCCCAGTTAGCCTTATTATCAAAACCAAAAAATGACTCCAATCATACCAACAAAAGAAAAACAAAAAAGTAGGGAATGTCCAGAACACTCAAATACAACAAAACAGAGACGGAGGGAAGGTCTCAGAACAACGGGCATCAACCAAAGACTGAGGAAAACCTCACTCTATAGGCCCTGTTACATCAAGGACCGACCCAACCACCTCACCATTATATTCAACACAGCTTCACAGCAAGAAACTCATATCAAAAAGTGAAATTCAGCTTATCAAAAATATAAATGATTTCTCTTTATCATGATGATCCCTTCTTGTTATCGTAATAATCCCAACACTGTACTCTTCGGCTCCAAATACGCGTTTCGCAGTCAGTGCTTCTTCAAAGGGAAAGCTGAAAACACACTGTAGTCAGACAAGTGAACCTTCCACACTGGTGATTCAAACGCCGCCACGCCTGCCATACAAACAAAGACACACACATAAAAACTTACTCTTCACAAGGTACCCAAGACTATACCCTAACTCCACCAAAATATAAATATAAGAACATTATCGCTTACCACATTAAGGTCAGACAGGTAAACCTTCAACACTGATGATTCAAATGCCACCGCGCTACTCACAAAAAACACCGTGCATGCGATCTAATCCAAACAATCCGCTTATATGCAGCAAACCAAAACTCCACCTACATCCAAGATCCTAAAGGCACGCCCCCCAGTCGATCTGTGCATTTAAACCACCTGGAGTGACAGTCCCCAGGCGGAAAATCCAACGCTGTTCGCAAAAAAGCAATGCTTGTTCATCAAAACCCCTTTCGACTACCTCAGTACAAAAGCACCTTATGTCTTCAAAAACATGCCCTGCCATGAGAAAGTGCTGAACCAAAGGGGCTTCACGAACTTTACACCGCAGTCTACTGCAATGTTCACAGATCCTAACCCGGAAACTCCTTAAGGTCTTCCCAATATATAAAAGATCACACAGACAGAAGATCCCATAGACTACCCCCGATGAACCACAAGAGGTGGCTTGCCTCAATTCATACGTCCTATCATGATATTTAAAATTAGGGGTATCAAAGGATACCAAACAGATTGAACAATTTCCACACCTATGATGCCCCTTTTCAGCCGCAACAGAAGGACTCAACGAACGGAGAGAGGTGGGGCTCAATTTCTCCTTCAGGTTCCAATCCCGTAGCCATACACAATGGGTACACTTATTGACTAACCCCGGGACCACCCGTAATACATTCGCATGTTTTTTTTATAATACACTGAATATGCATACTAAACAGAGAGTATTTTGAAATGAAATTGACGCAATCATTACTCACTTGCTCTACTTCTGAATTACGGGGTTGTAACAAAAGGGCCCGATTATTAAACAAAGCCCTCCGATATACCCCATTCACCACCAGGGCAGGATAACCTCTGTCCCCAAAATCTATACTTAGGGATCTAGATTTAATTTTGAAGTCTTCCTCATCTGAGCAGTTACGACGAAACCGAATGAATTGGGAGAACCGTAGACTATCCCTCAAATGCAACGGATGGGCGCTCGAATAATGAAAGAAGGTATTCCTATCAGTATTTTTGTGGAAAACAGAGGTACTCCAACCCCCTGGGCTTTTACGCACCAACACATCCAGGTAGGCAATCTCATCATGATAAACTGAGGTAAATTGGATGCAGGGATCAAGACCATTTAGCCACTCAAGAAATTCATGCAGAACCTGAGAGGGTCCCTGCCAGATCATAAAGATATTGTCTATGTATCTCCACAAGAGTTTTACACATGATAGATAGGCAAACTCCGTTAGCCATTTCTCCTCGTAACACCCCATGAAAAGGTTCGCAATAGACGGAGCAAAAGTGGCCCCCATGGCCACTCCCGAGACCTGATGGCATATCACCCCCTCAAAAATTAAATAGTTCTGCCCCAATGCAACCTTGGCCAAACTCAACACAAAGCTGAGTAGCTCATCAGAGAGATCCCCACGGCGACGTAAAGATATCTCAACCACCTCAATAGCCACTTTCTGGGGGATACTAGTGTACAGAGCAACTACATCAAGAGTTACCAGCATTGCATTGGGTTCAGATGCCCATGATGAAGCCTCATCCAAAATCTGTAGGAAATGAGTAGTGTCCTTCAAATATGAAGGTATTTCAACAAGTAAAGGTCGTAAAAAGGAATCCACATATACAGAAAATGGCTCCAAAATGGATCTTCTCGTAGACACAATAGGTCTCCCTGGGGGATTGATAACACTTATGAATTTTGGGAAGCAGATAAAACTTTGCATTTTCAGGAAAAGGAACAATCAAAAAGGAATATTCCTTTTTTGAAATTAATTTATTCTGTAGTGCTGCCTTGGTTAGATCTCTAACACAATCCTGCATACACTTCCCTATTTTGAAGTTGACGGTCTGCTTCCGAAAGATAAGTGCCCCGATCTTAAACAACTATGGCCCCTCCTTTGTCCAAACGTTTAATTACTAATTCCGGTCGGGAGGAGAGATCCTTCAAGGCCTGGGTTTCCGCCAAAGTCAATACACTCCATGACCAACAGAGTGATTTCTCCAGCTGCTCAACCTCCTGTAGTACCAACTGTCGATACACTACCAGAGCCAGAATGTAGAGGAGCCGGGGGGGGGGGGGGGAGACCAATTAGATTTTAAAGGTAATGCCTTATGGCAATGCAGAAAACCACAGTAGCAATGCCCCCCCCATAATGAATGTACGTGAATTTAACTTTCTTAACCGCCTAGCTGCTACCTGCTATAGGCGGTATATCAAGTAGATAAACTATAAACTATATCACTATACAATAGCTGAGTGGAGGAGTAGCCTTGTGGTTAGAGCAACAGCCTAACACACAAGCAATCAGCGTTTGATTCCCACTGGTATTCCTTGTGTTCTTGGGCAAGTCACTTTGCCCTTCATTTCCTTGGAAGAAAAGACCTGGCAATCTACTTCCTGTGATACACTGCCAAGAAAACCCAGAGGCTGCTGGGTAGCCAGGAATCAGCATTGACTAAATGGCACTTAAAAAAAAGCAAGTGAACAGTAGTCTATTTTCATATTTTAGCCACTGTTCAGTTAATGGGGAAGTACAAAGCAAAAGATGCAAGACTAAGTGGTGATTCTACATGAGGCACCATGCATGTGCATAGGCCTTCTAAAATTGTCATATCTCCACCCCCAATATACATGTGCAACAGGGAGTTGTAGATGGGTACAGTGTAAAATGGGCCACCTTATATGTGCATAGTTTCCATAGAGAACAGCAGCTGCAACGACTAACAACGATCCATCTGCATGGGGTTATTTTTCTTGGTGATCTGCACATACAGTCAATGCTAGCACAGCATACATGTGCTTCTGGGACCCATATGTGTCCATGTGTGCAGCATGGGCACCTCACATGTGTACATATGCTTCCTGGCCCATTCAGAACAGCACTGGCGAGCGTAAGGGCAGCCACACAGCAGCCCAACTTCATGAAGGCACAGACCCTCATGCTCTTCAAGCTGGTACGGGTGAATGAAAAGGTCTTGTGCCCACTTGGATGGTGCAGGACCACCACATCCTCAAGCAAGGAAGGTCTGAGAGACTCTCCGTGTATCCCTGGCCAGGTAAGTCAACCATTGCACACCCATAGACATCTCACAGGGGGACACCTAGCTGCTGGCAGGAAAGTTCAGTAGATAGGGCTGGCCCAAACATCAGACAAGATGGAGAAGTCATCCAGGGCATCATCCTCTAAAGGACTGTAAAGAGCAGCCGCAGGTAAAGCAATGCAATAGATCTGTGTAGCCACAGAGACATCAACATCCAGATGCACATATAGCATGCCGCAGGGAGAGTGGGCACACAGTGGCAAAGTAATATGTGTCAAGAAGCTTACAGGGTGAGCTAAGCAGTGTCAATAGCTGTGTGGGCATAACCACTGAGTGTACAAGGGAAGGCACTCAAGGCAGCAGGTGTGGTTGCAGGGGCAGCCCAAGGGTGATGCAGAGCCTCATTTGCATAATTTGAAAATCCACTGAGTTTCATTTGCATAAATGTAATTAACATGTTTACTAAACACTAATGTACGTTAAGTGCTACTGCATCCATAGAAATAAATGAGTGCTGGAAGGCGGAAGTGATGTCATCGTCCTGATGGCTACCTGAGGGAAAAGCTCCATCAAAGTCTTCTAGTATTGGAGGTGTAAACAGAGCAAATTGTTCCTGAATGCACCTGAAAGAGGAGCAGCGTCAGGTTAAGAGGCACAGGTTGTTGGGATGGTGATACGGCGCAAAACAGTGGCAGACTTGAAAGAGTTCACGCCAAGCAGCATGAGGAGGTTAAGATGGCGGAGAGCGTGCTATGGGAGGTGTTGCGGTTAGTGGATATATGGAGGGTGCGGAATGGGTCTCATGGGACTATACATTTTGTTCTACCCTGCATATGTACAGTAGGTTGGATATGATTTGGGTTAAGATGGCGGAGAGCGTGCTATGGGAGGTGTTGCGGTTAGTGGATATATGGAGGGTGCGGAATGGGTCTCATGGGACTATACATTTTGTTCTACCCTGCATATGTACAGTAGGTTGGATATGATTTGGGTTAAGATGGCGGAGAGCGTGCTATGGGAGGTGTTGCGGTTAGTGGATATATGGAGGGTGCGGAATGGGTCTCATGGGACTATACATTTTGTTCTACCCTACATAATATGTACAGTAAGTTGGATATGATTTGGGTTAAGATGGCGGAGAGTGTGCTATGGGAGGTGTTGCGGTTAGTGGATATATGGAGGGTGCGGAATGGGTCTCATGGGACTATACATTTTGTTCTACCCTGCATAATATGTACAGTAGGTTGGATATGATTTGGCTAGGGGGGAACTGATGCCTAGGGTTGAAGGGGGTAGAAATAGGGCAGATCACATAGATCATGCCCCAGTGAGCATATGTGTAAGGGTGGGGGAGGTTGGAGGAAGTTGGGGGGGGCTAAGTTCTAGAGACTTAATGACTCTTTACTGGAGGACAAGGATTGTGTGGCTCGAGTAACTAAGGTAATTCAGGAATACTTCAACTAAAATGTGAGGGTGGGAGTGCCCATGAGGGGGTTCGGGATGGCTTTAAGGTGATAGTGAGAGGGCACCTGGTTAGGGCAGGATAGATGCCAAAAAGAGGAGGGAGATGAAGGAGAGGGAGTTATTGGATAAAATTGGGGGGAAGCGGAGAAGGCTTTTAATCTGCAGGGGGGCAAGAGGACTATGGAAATTAGAAGGATTGAAGGGGAAATTGGAGCATTTGAAAGCAGGGCTTCTTGCTTATCAGCTAGAACTGGCCAAACAGGTTCATTCTGAATATGGCAACCAGGTCTGCAGACAATTGACACTGAGGTTAAAGGGGCTGCAGAGGCAGCATCAGGTGTTAAAGATCTGGAATGGTGAGGAGCAAATGGTTTTTGAGTCTGCTACGATTTGGGAGGCATTTCGGCATTTTTATGCCAAATTATATACCGGGGAAGTGGGAAAGGAGTATCTACGCGGGTTAGATTCCCGCAGCTTACAGAACTAGAAACAAAGGCATTGGATCAGGCATTCTCATAGGAGGAGGTTTGAGAGGCTATTAAGAGGCTTAAAATAGGGAAGGCACCAGGGTTGAATGGCTTTACAGCCAAATTCTATTGGCAATTTCAGGATTTATTGGTGGGTCCTATGGTTTAGACTTTTAATGTGGTGGTAGAGGTGGGAAGGTGTCCCACGCTTTATGTGCAGAGCTGGGAAAGGACCCAAATGTCTGTGGGTCCTACAGGCCCATATCCTTAATCAACCTAGATGCAAAGCTATTGGCGAAAGTGCTGATCAATAGACTGAAGTCTTTCATGCCTAAATTGGTGAAAGAGGACCAAACAGGCTTTATCCCAGGGCTTCAGGCCTCGGATAATGTGCGTAAGATCCTCAACTTGATCTGAAGGATGAAGATGGATGGGAAGGGAACCCTATTGATAACAGTCGACGCTGAGAAAGCATTTGATCAGAAAGAATGGGGGTTTATGTTCTCAATATTGTGCAAATTTGGGACTAGGGAAATGTATATGGAATGGATCCAAGCTCTTTACTCCTGTCCCTCAGCTCATATCCGGGTGAATAGGGGGTACTTGGATTTGTTTGGTCTGTGGAGGGGTACACTAGGCAGGGGTGCCCCCTTGTCCCCTTTAGGATTTTCTCTAGTAATCAAGCCTTTAGAAGCAAGGATCCGGGAACAGGAGATATAAAGGGGTGGAGATGGGGGGGGGGGAGGGTGGAGAGAGCTTACAAAATGTCCCACTTTGCGGACGATTTTGTATTTTTCATTAGAGAGGTAGTACTTTCCATATTGATTCTTATGGAGAGATATGACAATACAGTCTCATCTTTGAATAAGATGAATGTAGACAAGACAGAGGCGCTATGGTTAAATATAGAGCCGGGCCTGGAGTCTCAGCTTAAGCAGGCTTTTCTGTTTAAATGGGCCCGGGAAGGAGTTCGCTGCTTAGGAGTGAGATTGGGTAGAGATCTTAGTGAGCTTTTTAGGAGTAATTACCTGCCATTGCTGCAGACTATTACAGGATTTGGGGAGATGGAAGGGGCTATATTTGTCATGGGTGGGGAGGGTAGTGGTGGTGAAAATGAATGTTTTACCCAGGATTTTATTTTATGTTATGGCATTGCCATGGGAGGTTCCTATCCAATATATTAAAACATTACCGTCTGCCCTTTTTTATTTTATTTGGGGTGGGCATCCCCCGAAGGTACCCAATCTGCAGATGTACTATGACGCTGATCAATTGAGAGCACTGTTCGACTGGAGGATGGGAAGGAAGGAAAACCATGGGAATGACTTGAACAATGTGCTTCAGGAGAAAATCCTCTGGAAGCATTGTACTGGCAAAAGGAGGTTGGGATAAGCAGGGGGAGGGGGTTGGAGGGAAGGGGGAGATGTGGAGAACCCTATGATAAGGGTATGCTGAAAGTTTGGGGAAGAAGGCAGGAGCAGTTAGTGGGGGGAGGAATACCTTTGTACGATACATGCATGTTTGCTATAATGACGATTTCTCACCCAGTAGCCTATATGAGGTATTTCACATATGGACAGGGTAGGGGCCGCTAAGGGTGGATTTGTTTTTGAATGCAGATGGGGGTTAAATATGTTTGCCAATCTTTGTGAACAATACGGGTTGGGGGAAGGAGATCAGTTCCATTTTTGGCAAGTGGTTCACTTTTTGAAATAACAGGAAGTACGGAGCGATGTATGTGGACAGTCTACAGAATTTTAGGAAGTGTACAAGAATTGGGAAAGAGCATTCTAGCAGGGCCAGACCTTAAGGCAGCAGACCTCTGTGGGCTCCCGTACTGAGCTGCTCTGCCAGCCCTCGCTGCAGCTGAATCTGGTGGCGGGGTCGAGTGGGGGTCAGCTAGGCTCAGCAGCCCGCAGCAAGCTATGTGCTTTGGCACGCATGGCCCACTGCTTATGACCCCCCGAAGTTGTTTTGGAGTGGGGACAGATGTGACGGGCCATGTGCGCTGAAGCACATGGCCTGCTGCTGCTGCCGAGTGAAGCCTCCCCCCACCACTGGAATCAGCGGCAGCGGGGGGCTGTGATGGCTCGGCGCACGGGGCGGCACAGCTGGGGCTTCTGCCTGGGGCAGAGAAACTCTTGAGTCAGTACTGCATTCTAGGGCTTGTTGGAAAGGTTGTAGTGGGGGTGTCCAGTGGTGGCAAAAATTTGGGGGCTAGCGGAGGAGTTGCTTAAAGAGATCACGGGGGTCAGTCTGCGGGTAGATTCTGAAGAGGCATTACTTAATGAGAGGGGAGAGAGGTTCGAGGAGGGAATGTGGCAGCTACGAGGGTATTGTTTAATAGCTGCTCAGCAGGAATTGGTGTACTGTTGGAGGCTTTCTGTGCTGCCAACTACGGAGGTGGTGGTACAGAGGCTTGATTGTATCTTTTGGATGAGTGAAATTACAGTCTTTAAGAACCACAATATTCAGAGGTTTGTGTGGCTTTGGGAACCATATCAGCAGTGGTGTGGGAAGCATTTTCACACTACCCAAACTTGAGATTTGATGGGGGTGGGGTGGGGGGGGGGTAGGTCACCATTCTAAGGGGTATACCTCTGGTGGTTAATTTGTATGGTTTGATTCTTGTAACTGCTGTACAAGATGTAAGAGACTGTAGTATTCCTCATGAACAAGGTGCAGAGGATTTGAGCCGGGGGGGTGGGGGGGAGGGACGACAAGGGGATGGTTTGGGGGGTATAGATAGGGTACAGATTGGTGGAATAGTGGAGTAACATAGCAAGAATATACATACAGTGGCATCAAGTACAAATCCTTCTGATAACATTTGTCTGTTCTCCCCCATGAAAGCAGTACGTACTCGGCACTCATTCATAACATGTCCCAATTTCCCACAGCCAAAACATCTTTTAGAATGACTTTTCTCTACATTCTTATCACTTTTCACATTTTGTGTTTTATACTGAGAGAGACTTCCTGATGATTGCTTGAATGTCGCTACTGCTGGGTAGCTAATTCAGCCTCTAAATACCTTTCAGTCAAGGCAATAGCCTCTGCAGTAGTGCGACAATTCTGTAGGATAAGGAAGCTCTGTATACTACTGGGTACTGCAGTCATGAACTGCTCAAGGATTATCATATCCATCAGCATTTCAATGTTTTTTTCACTAGGCCTCAACCACTTCTTGGCTAAGCTCTTCAGCCTGTGACCTAATGTTTTTGGCGTTTCACCTACTTCAAGGTGCGCCGCACGTAGCTTACGGTTATAGACGAGAGGAGTCAGGCCCAGGTGATCCCTGATGGCCTTCGTTACCTCGCTATAATTGTTCGCTAACGAAGCGGGCATTGCCCCATAGGCTGACAGTGCCTCTCCAGTGAGGGAAACTGCCAATCTAATGGACCACTGCTCTTCCGGCCAACCCACGGAAAGAGCTATTCTTTCAAAAGAGTCCAGGAAGTCATCTGGATCATCATTTACCCCTAACTTCCCCAAAGTTAGAGTCTCGTAGGACCCTAGTCCTACCGGACAGTTGCCCAGTCCTGAGCTCTGCTTCAGATGTCCTGCGGCTTCTTCCTGAGTCTTCTGCTGATGGCTCAGCCAGGTTTCCAGCATCTGCAAGACTGGCTTCTGCTGTTCCTGCATGGCCAAGATTGCATGCTGCTGTGTTTGCGCAGCCAGTTCCGCTTGCTTGCTAAACTGTGCAGCCATCCAGCTAAACATCTCTCGCTGCTCCATGGCGATGAGATCCCCTGGAAAACAAAGAGAAACAAAAAAAAACCCCAAGTGTAGCTGTACCAAAAATCAGACCTACACTTCCCTTTTTTTTTTCTTTTAGATTCCCCTTTAAATTTTAAACTTTTATCCACTCAAGTCATGCCCTTCTACCTGTTACCTGGTAGACATGTAGACTCCAACTCTCAGCAAGGGTGGTGCTGCTCTGCGTTGTAGCACTCTCCACTGTAGTCAACCTCCTCGCCTTCCGTTCCGTATTCTCTGCGGTCCAGTCCACGTTTTCTCCTCCGATCCGGGTTTTTTTTTCACCTCCGGTCCGGGTTTTCCCTTTTTTTTTCCAAGCTGAATACTGGTGATTTTTATTTTCTTTCCAGTATGTCTTAGGATTATATCCACATCCAAACAACTACGCCATTCTGTCGTGAGGGCATCCCCTGGTGACCATTCGAAGTATGGGCATGCTCCACGATAGAAATTATTTAGGGAGCGTGATGAAATGTAAGGTCCATGAATGGCGAAATGGTCTTATTTATTTCCAGCTTCCTATGAGACCTCAATAATCAAACCAAGTGTAGGGAAAACAAGGCTTTATTCCCCATCGGTGCAAGGGTTCAAATAAGACATTGAGAAATCAAAAGAATGTCCTTTGTTTCAAAAGGTACCAGTATTAACAAGCTGACTAATTGTTAAACTCCACAATTAGTGCAAGGGTTAATCAGAGGAATTCACTTCATTCCAACACAATAAGAATTAAACAAACTTCTCAGTTATTCAGTGGCTACAGATTCTAGGCTCGTGGCCATGCACAAACCACAATCCATTTCTTCTGGTGGAGGAATGGGAACAGCATTTATATATTCAATTTCCATGGATTCTGCTCCACTACATTCATCATCAGAGTAGTCACTGTCCCTGTCTGCTACAGGTCTACGTGAAGTGTCCCTAGGCTCTTGCCTCCAATAAGACTGTGTTTTAAGTTCTCTGGGAATTTTCTGAAACCACCCTGGTTTCTTCTTCCTTACAAACTGAGTATTTGTTTTAGCAGTGCCTCTAGGAGTTAAGCATTCAGTATCATGAATAAAGCTTTCATACCTGGAGCCTCTGTGGTTTGAATCCGTGGAGCTTTCTCTCCCAGAAACGTTTCTCCTGCAACAGGTTCTCTGCCGACAGGCTCTAGGCAGGACTGTGCTTTCTGGCAGCTTGGTAAAACCTGGTGTAGATTCAATTTTATGCTTCGGTAAGAACTTAGCTTTGTCAGAAACTGCTTTTCCTTTGGTGCCTGGTAAAACTTGACTAGTATTTCCCAGAGACTGCAGGCTTTCCTTCAAACCTATCTCTCTGGTTCTCTGGATACGTCTGTTTTTGAATCAGGAACGTTGTGGGAACAGGGAGTGGCACACTCTCTAGCCTTAGTGCTTTCTCCAGTAGACTCCCTCTGAACAGCTGCTCGCTTAGCCTGGCCCTTCTGAACTCCACCTTTGTGAACTCTGTTCCTTTGGGCTTGCTCAGGTAGGATTCTTTCTCCAAGTCCTTCTCCTTCTCTTAGAGCTGCTCCTTCCCTCAGAGCTGTTCCTTCTCTCTGTCCTCTCCTTTGAGGTGTTCCTCTCTTCTGTCCTCTCTCTGGAGCTGTTCCTCTCAATAGAGGTGTTCCTCTTTTTCTAGCATTCAGCTTCTGCTTATAAAGGAATTTTTCCTTTGAAACTCCCGGGCTCATTCCCAGGTGCAAGTCATTAGCTCTCTTAGGCTCATTAGCTCCTGTATGATCACTCCTGCCCCCTCTAGCTGTGCTTTGAGGTAACTGTACATCTAGATTTCTCTGAGAAACAGGGTTTCTTTTCAGGTTTGCATCTTTATTGATACCCACTTCATGACAATATGCATGACTCGGTCCCGGTAGAATACCTGCCGATGTCGATGCCGGCACCGGAGTCGGTGCCGGTACCGGTTGAATTGTCTGAAGCGGTTTCAAGGGCATCGAGGCTGTGAGAAGAGCCGCCAGACTGCGTTCAATAGCCAAGAATCTCTGGTCTATCGACGCTACCAATGCTTGGGTATCGGTACCGGAAGAAGGGGCCGGTACCCCAGAGCATGGCACCAGTAGTTCTGCCAAGGTTGAAGCCTCGAAAACATCCTGGAGCCCCGTTAGTGCTTTGGAAGCCGAAGCCTCTTGCCGGGGCAATTTTACCAGTGAAAGTCCCTCAAGGGCAACACCAGAGGCATCTCGCTATCTAGAAGGAGATCTACCCTTTGAGGACCGGCTAGATTTATGTTTAGTTACCTGTGATCCATGGAAGGAAGACGAAGCCCTGGACGACGTTGATGCCATGGAGGTTGCATCGGAGGGGAAAAGGGTGCTAAACTTAGCAGCTCGGTTCTGCCGGCCCCTTTTCAACATCATCCCACAGGCAACACACTCTGAAATAGAGTGGTCAGGACCTAAACATTTGAGGCACCACTCATGGGTGTCGGTGACGGAGATGGTACCGCCACACTTAGAACACTTTTTAAAACCTGAAGCGGGTTTTTCCATTCTGATGGAAAAGTTGGGCCTAGTGCCCAAAATGGCGCGTGATACCTGAGAGAAAAATACTGGAAAGACTCCAAAAGAAAGGTTTTTTTTCTTTTTTGAAGAAAAGAAAGAAGAACCGTTGGTACCGGTGTAGCGTCGAGGGAAGGCAGACGCGACCACAAAAAAGAATAGAAGGAATTTTTTTCTGCGGCGACAGGATGTGCGACCTGTCGGCTCTGCGGAAAACGAAGAACTGGAGAAGGACAGTTGGGAAAGGCGGGAAGGCAGCATGCAGGCGCTGTGGGATGCTCCCAAAAGCTTTCCTATTGGAGGCTCCGTCGGTAACGATGATACCCATATGTGAAGGCTCCGTCGGTACCGTCGGCTCCGTCGGTACCGTCGGCTCCGATGATACCCATATGTGAACACTACATTCCTGCTTGTTCCTGGAGTTTGAGAGAACGCGTAGTTACTCACCTGTAACAGGTGATCTCCGGGAACAGCAGGAATTTAGTCCTCACATATGGGTATCGTCGGTACCGACGGAGCCTGCGCGGGAACGCTCCCCAGCGTCCAATAGGAACGTTTTTGGGAGCATCCCTCAGCACATGCGCGCTGCCCTCCCGCCTTTCCAACTGTCCCTCTTCAGTTAAGTTTGTAGCTGAGTGAAAGGATAGAGGGAGAGAGGAAAGAGACAAATAGAGAGAGAGACAACTCCTAGGGGAGGTGAGTGGGTTGTGAGGACTAAATCCCTGCTGTTCCCGGATATCACCTGTTACAGGTGAGTAACTACACTATCTCCAGGAACAAGCAGGAATGTAGCCCTCACATATGGGGACTCCCTAGCTGAAGATGCCAGGGAGATAGCCCCAGGAAGGTGACACCAAAGGTGAGAATCCTTCTTCCCATGGATCTCTGGCATCCCACCAGGGTTGGTGGGTAGGAGTTGGTTTAGGTTTGAAAGAGATTTTGAAGAACAGCTTGGCCAAAGAAGGCATCCCGACGGGAGGCTTTATCTAGGCAGTAGTGGGTTGTGAAGGTATGTACCGAAGCCCAGGTGGCTGTTCGACAAATGTCATTGATAGACAGAGTGGAGATTAGCCATAGAAGCTGCCATGGTCCTCACATAGTGAGCTGTGACATGGTCCTGAAGAGGAAGACCCTTACTCTCATAAGTAAAGGATATGCATTGGGCAATCCATTTAGATAAAGTCCTTTTGGAGACTGGAAGTCCCAAATGACTAGGGTCAAAAGCTACAAAAAGTTGGGAGGACTTTGTGTTGCTGTGTTCTTTGAATGTAAAAGGCTAAGGCCCTTTTACAATCCAAAGTATGAAGGTTTCTTTCTGCATTAGAGGTGTGAGGCCTCAGAAAAAATACAGGAAGATAAATTGATTGGTTTAAATGAAAAGGCGAAACCACCTTTGGCATAAAGTGTGGGTGAGTTCGAAGAACAACCTTATCATGATGAAATCTAGTATAAGGAGGATCAGCCACTAAAGCTTGCAATTCACTAATGCGACAGGCAGAGGTGATTGCAATCAGGAAGATGACCTTCCAAGTCAAAAACCTAAGGGCTGTAGTGGCTAAAGGTTCAAAAGGCAGCTTCATCAGCTGCCCGAGAACTAGATTTAGATCCCATGACACCGGTGGTGGCTTGATGGGAGGTTTAGTTAATAAAAGGCCTCTCATAAATCTTGATAGGAGTGGATGAGAGGAAATTGGTTGTCCATTTAGAGGTTTAAAAGAAGCTGCGATTGCACTAAGATGGACTCTTACCGAATTGGTTTTTAACCCAGAATTCGATAAGTGAAGGAGATACTCTAGTATAGATTCTAAGGGTATGAACAAGGGGTTTAATCCCTTCTTGGAGCACCATATAGTAAAACATTTCCACTTGAAGGCATAAGATCTTCTTGTGGAAAGTTTCCTAGAAGGCTGAAGGATATCTTTTACCTGCTGGGACAGGTTGAAATCCTGGAGGTCTAAGCCTTCAACAACCAGGCCGTGAGGTGCAAGGACTGAGGATTCGGGTGCCATAGCGTCCCGTTCTCCTGGGAAAGGAGATCTGGAGCATGCTCTAACTCCAGAGGTGCCGCTTGAGAGAGATGCAGAAGCAGGGAATACCACGTTTGGCGTGGCCATCGTGGTGCTATGAGAATCATGAGACCCCTGTCTCTCTGAAGCTTGAAGAGTGTCTTGGGGATGAGGGGAATGGGTGGGAAGGCATAAAGGAAGTCCTGACCCCAGCGAAGGAGGCAGGCATCCCTTGCCTGACAGTTGTGCGCCGGAATTCTGGAACAGAACCGGGGAAGTTTGGCATTCAGTGGACTTGCAAAGAGGTCTATGTCTTGAGTGCCCCAGAGATGAAATATCTTTGCCACCTGGTCTAGGTGGAGTGACCACTCGTGAGATAGCAGGACTCGACTGAGTTTGTCTGCCCAAAGGTTTTGAATACCTGGAAGATATACCACTAGAAGGTGAATTTGATGCTCTCTGGCGAGGGCCCATAGTCGTAAAGCTTCGTTGCATAACGACAGAGAGCCTGTCCCGCCCTGCTTGTTCACATAGAACATGGCTACTTGGATTGTCCATCTGGACTAGGACTGTCTTGTAGCTGAGCTGGGCGTGGAACACTCGAAGAGCTAAATAAATTGCTCTTAACTCTAGGAGGTTTATGTGTAAACCAACCTCCTGTGGAGTCCAGGTGCCCTGGGTAGAGAGATGATTCAGGTGTGCTCCCCAACCATCCTGTGATGCATCTGTTGTTAGGGTGGCCTGAAAGAGGGGTTGATGGAAAGGAGACCCCACTGTCAGGTTTTCTAATGATTGCCACCATTGGAGGGACAAAATTAGTCATTGAGAGATTGTTATTTTGTCTGACAAATGACCCGTGGCCTGTGTCCACTGTGTGGAGAGGGTCCACTGAGCCACTCGCATGTGGAGGCGAGCATATGGGACTACATGAACTGTGGATGCCATGTGTCCCAGTAGCTGCAGTAGCTCCCGAGCAGTGAGGGAGGATTTGCCTGCTGCTTGGGAAGCTAACTGCATTATGCGAAGACACTGGGCTTGTGGAAGGAAAGCCCTTGCCTGTCTGGTATCCAGACAGGCTCCTATGAATTCTAGGCATTGGGAAGGAACTAGTTGAGGTTTCGGGAAGTTTATTACCAATCTTAAGTATTGGAGGATTCGCATTGTACGAGACAGTACAGCGCTGGCCTCTGTCACTGTGGAGGCTTGGATGAGCAAGTCGTCTAAGTAAGGGAAGACAAAAATCCCCATGGTTCATAGAAATGCAGCTACTACTGCCATGCATTTTGTGAATACCCTTGGTGCTGAAGCCAGACCAAAAGGAAGAACCCTGTACTGGAAATGTCTTCCCCTGAAAAGGAAACGTAAAAATTTCCTGTGATCTGGATGGATAAGAATGTGAGTGTATGCATCCTTTAAGTCTAGAGAGCAAAGCCAGTCCTGGCTTTGAAGGTATGGCAGAAGAGTTCCCAGAGAAATCATTTTGAATTTCACTCGAAACAGATATTTGTTCAGTTCTCTGAGGTCTAGAATGGGTCTGTGTCCTCCTGTTTTCTTTGAAATAAGAAAATAGGGGGAGTAGAACCCTGCACCCTGTTGAAGAATGGGTACTTCCTCTATTGCCCCTTGGGCAAGAAGTTTGGAGACCTCGTGATCTAGCAGATTGTCTGCAGAGGTTTGTGAATTGAACTGCTTTAGAATTGTAGGAGGGGGTAAGCTGTGAAAATGAAGTTTGTCCATTGTAGGGGAGGGGTACAAAGTCCAATCTTCTGCTGTTATTTGATGCCATCTGTTGACAAAGTGGCATAACCTGCCGGGAATATTGGGGGGTTGAGGACCCCTCAGAGGCAGGAAGGCAAAGCTCTCTAGGAAGGAGTCAAAGCCCTTGAGGGGGCTGAACCTGGAGAGCTGGTTGAGCTCTTGGGCCTTTTGGTTTCTTTTGTTGTCTAGTTTGTCCCTTTTGGGCAACCAGACCTGGAGTCTGAGTCTGGTGGGTATAGGAAGGATAAAACTTCCTCTTTTTGCTAAAAGAGGTTTTTTTTAAAAGGCTTTCTTTTGGCTGGAGTGGCTATAGATTGACAATCTATCTAAGGTAGAATTGTCAGCATTTAACTCGTTAGCCTTCTCCTGCCAGTTCTTGCCGAAGAGATTTTCTCCCATGCAAGGAATGTTGCCTAACTTGTCCTGTACCCAAGTCTCCAAGTCTGATGCCTGTAGCTAGACAATCCGTTGTGCGCCAATGGCAATAGCAGAGGTTCTGCTGATGCACTCGAAGCAGTCAAAGGCTGCACGATTGACAAATTTGGAGACATCCTGAGCATGCTTAACCAGAGTAAGAAAGTCTTGTCTCTTATCTGGGAGAAATGGACTCATAAGTTCCAAATCTCCTGTGATTTCTTTGAGGAACATTCCCATATATAGGATATATGAGCTGATCCTAGCTGAAAGCATGGAAGCTTGAAAAGTTGTGTGTCCAAAAGCATCCAGAGTCCTACATTCACGACCTGGAGGATTGGATGCATGTCTTTTTGCACTTTTCATCCTACGCATGGCTGACTCCACTACCATTGAATGGTGTGGCAGCTGAGTTTTCTGAAATCCAGGACATGGTGGGACTCGGTACATAGTATCAAGTCTCCTAGAGTGAGGAGAGGTAGTCAGAGGTGTTTCCCACATTCAGAGCATCAAGCTATGCAGAATTTCATGTATAGGCAGAGTAGCTGCCTCCTTAGGATATTGGAGGATTTCCAATTCTTTTGCTCTGGGTTCCTCTTCAAGAGCTACTGTGATTGAAAGACTTTTAGCCATATCACGGATGAAATCCTGAAACAACATGTCCTCTGGAGGTGACATTCTGCGTTGGGGAGAAGAGGGATCTTCTAGGAGAAACCCTCTAGTGCCAGCAGAATTGTCAGAGTCTTCGGAATCGAAGGAATCGAAGTATTCCTGACCCCGATGCTCCTGCAAAGCATGATCCCAGTACCGATCGAAGTCGGTACCGAGGTGACCCGGTACCACTTTATCCAGTGCAGCCGGGGGTGGAATGGGAAAAGTTACCATCGGGGCTGGTACCGTCAGTACCGGCATCATCGGTGTCAGTACCGGCGTCTGTACCGGTGTTGGTACCGGTGCCCTTGGGACCACCAGTACCGCAGCTGAGAGAAGAACTGCGATACTGCGTTCAATAGCAAGAAATCTCTGGTCTATCGACGCTGCCGATGCCTGGGTGTCAGTACCGGTAAGAACGGCCGGAACCCCTGAGCATGGCACAGGTAGTTCTTGCGAGGTTTAGGCCTCGAGAACATCCTGAAGCCCCATCGATGCTTTGGAAGCCGAAGCCTCCCGCCGGGGCTGTTTTGCCAGTGTGGTTCCCTCAAGGGCAATGCCAATGGCCTCTCGATGCTTAGCAGGAAAGCTACCCTTTGAGGACCAGCTTTTGTGTTTAGTTACCTGAGATCCATGGGAGGAAGACGAGGCCCTTGACGATGTCGATGCAATGGATCTGGCATCTGAAGAAAAGAGGGTACTGAGCTTTGCGGCCCGGTTCTGTCTTCCTCTTTTGGTCTTCCCCATGCAGGAGAGACATTCAGTTGGAAAATGATCAGGTCCTAAACATTTTAGCCAGCAATCATGGGTGTCAGTGACGGAAATGGTACTGCCACACTTAGTACATTTTTTAAAACCACTAGTTGGTTTTTCCATGATTTTGGAAAAATGGGGCCTAATACCCAAAATGGCGCCTAGCACCACAACAGGAAAGTTTCTGAAAGAAAACAGTCTAAGGGGTTTTTTTTTTGTTTTTGTTTTTAGGAAAAGAAAAGAAAGGAACTGGCGGTACCGGTAGGCGTCGTGCGGTAGGCAAACGTGACCACAAAAAAGAATTTTAAAGACGGAATTTTCTGCGGTGATAGGGATAGGTCCTGTTGGCTCTGCGGAAAATGAAGAACTGAAGAGGGACAGTTGGAAAGGCGGGAAGGCAGCGTGCACGTGCTGAGGGATGCTCACAAAAGCATTCCTATTGGATGCTGGGGAGAGTTCCCGCACAGGCTCCGTCGGTACCGACGATACCCATATGTGAGGACTACATTCCTGCTTGTTCCTGGAGATAATATTTCTTCACTCAACACATAATCAAACTCTGGAATTCCTTACCAGAGGATGTAGTAAAAGTGTAGCTGGGTTTAAAAAAGGTTTGGACAAGTTCCTGGAGTCCATAAACCACTATTAAAGAGGACCCAGGAAATCCACTGCTTACCCCAGGACAAGCATTGTGGAACCTGTGTACCTTTTTGGGAACCTGACAGGTACTTGTGACCTGGATTGGCCACTGTTGGAAACAGGATACTGGGCTCGATGGACCCTGGTGTTCTTATATTCCGTTTATTCATCTTGAATAAATTGTAAGTCCTGTTAGCAGGGACCATCTGTTTTGCGTTTTTGTATAGCACCATACAATTCAGAAGTAGTAGTAGTGATGCTTGTCCGCTTACACTAATGTAATATCTTGCATTTAAGACTTGTCAAGAGATTGTTATCAAGACTGACTTCTGCAAAGTATAGTGGACAAAGTATTTTTGAGAGGTTCTAATTTGACCATGTCACATCGTTCTTGCAGTCACTTCATTGGCTTTCTATAGCAGCAAGAATAGAATTTATTGTTCTATGTCTGTTGAAGATATTATTCGGCTTCAGTCCATCCTACCTGCTTCATTTGCAATCCTGTCCAGTAACTGAATCTGTTTGAACAGTTTACATCTATAGATTAAGATTACCTGCAATTTCAGACTTTAGACTGGTGGAGACAAGGAAAAGATTATGCTAAGGAATAGCACCTACATTGTGGAATAATTCACCTTTAGAAATTTGGAGTGAGAGAGTTTATTCGAGATTTAGGAAGTTATTAAAAACTTGGTTATCTCTAAAATATTTCAGTGATATATAGATGAGTTTGTGGGATCTGGGTTCTTAGACTAGGATATTTATTTATTTATTATTTATTTATTTATTTATTTAACCATTTTTCTATACCGCACTCTTCAATATCAGTGCGGTTTACAAATAACAAATTCTGCAAAGACCAAGGGAACAGCTTTGCACATACAGAGAACAGGATAATATAACTTGGAGCTGTACTAGTGAACTATTTACATAACCAACCACTCGAGTTGTGGTAGGGTAACTATTTACAGGTTATACATTAAGCACAAACAGGATAGTAGGGTTGAGTCTTAACAGATAGTAAAAGTCAACATTGTGGGTTAACAGCCGATTATTAGGTACAAGTTAGTGAATAAGAAGTTTGGCTAACCTGAGTCAGTTGAATGTGAGTTGGGTATGGCCTGAGTGAGTTGGGATGTGAGATATGGCTGTGTTGTGTTTGGCTGAGTGAAGTGTAAGGTAAACAAGTGATGTTTAAGAGCTTTCCTGAATTGAATTAGGTCTTGTATAGCTCTGATGTGTGGAGGGAGGTTATTCCAGCATCTTGGTGCATAGAAAGCGAAGGTTCTGTTAATGGTTGTCTGTGTACATCTTGTAGATTCATTAGGTATAATTAATGTATTTGCGGCAACAGCCCTTCTTGACCTGTTGTTGGTGGTGGATCTAATGAGAGCCGTGAGAGATGAGGGGGAAATCAAGTTGATTGCTTTGAAGGTTAGGAGCAGTGCCTTGTATGCGAGCCTGCAGTTTATAGGTAGCCAGTGGAGGTCCTTAAGGATGGAGTGGATGTGGGTCCTTCTGGATAGGCCACAGAGTATTCGGGCTGCCGCGTTCATTGCAAGTTGCAGTGGATTAAGCGTGCTCTTGGGGAGTCCATGAAGAATGATGTTTGCATTATCGAAATGAGGTGTTACCAGTGCCTGGAATATTGTCCTGAAGTCATCAGGAGCTAGCAAGGGTTTTAGGAGCCTTAGAGTTTTGATTTTATTGTATATAGCCCTGGTCGTGTTCTTAATGTGTTCCTTGAAATCGAGCTATTGGTCAAGCGTAATACCCAAGTAGGATAAGAAAGATTATGCCTACTTGGGAAGTTAATATGATACTTGATATTATACATCAAATTATGTTATGTTTATTTTTTGTAGTTTATTGTTAATTGTATTGCAATTATTTGACTGTAAGCCACTTTGAGCTAGTATGAATGACATAAAAAATTTGATTAAATTAAATTAAATGTAGTCCTGCCAGTGTGAAAAGATTGATCTTCTAGATAAGAGGTGAATCATGCTAAAACGGTTCCACTCAGACTGTTTAGGAGGAGGGCGTGATTCACCAGGGTGAAAGCAGCATTTGTATAACGTGAAACAAGGATAATGTTGCTACCGTCATCGAGCTGAGTAAGGATAACATTTTAAAATACCCATGATTGCAGTTTCTGTACTGTGGTGGAATACAATGGTCTTATCAGTGGCATTACTAACCTGGCCATGAACATTTTTCTCTACAACTCTGGCAACCTCGGCCTTTCTGATCTGTACCAGAAACAATCAAAGATGAAAATGATCTGCCAGCTATCCCTGGTAGTCGGCCCACTGCTCTCATCATTAAGCATGTGATTATGTGATTGCAGTGTCCCCAGTCTCACTCACAACTTGCTACTGCTTCCACACCCAGAACTAGGCCCTGCACTTTTCCTCCCACAGGGGACGCTTGAGAAAAGAAGTAAATGGTTGTGGTCCACAAAACTGTGCTTCCTTAGGACCCTTTATAATATTATTCCATTCCCGGCTAGGGGTTTAGCAGGAACGGGAAGGGCCGGTGACCTTGGCACTCTGTGACATGACTCAGCTCTGCAAGGGGTATTTGGCTGACCTTGGAGAAAGCCAGTGAGTATCCTGGAGAGAACTAGGAATGGGAGAGGGATGGGGGAAAGTGTGAAGGGGCTGCTGCAGGCGGAGGAAAAGAACTGATTGAGGAGAAGAGATGAGAGGGGAAACAGTTTGAAACGAGCAAGGACATTACTGTATGTTCTAGTGAGTCACTGTTTGTACGCTGCAGCTGCTGGAGCTGCTTCTCCTATAAAAATACTTTGGGCCATTTTGGGCGGGAACTTTATTTCTCTGGAACCCCCAGTCTGATTTGTTCAATTTTTGAACTTCGTGTCTTTTACTGTTTTTCCTCCATATCAAATTTGTTCCTGTTCCATTAAATTTTTGGAGAGATATTTTGCCACCATACCCCTTTTATACCATTTCTTCCTAATATTCCTTTGGCTTAGAAAGAATAAAAAGGTCAAATTCTTACTAGGATCCTTGGCTTGCAGAAATATGAACCTGATTATATAGTAGTGTACGAGAAAAAAAGCAATTCTGAAGCTGATATTATAGTCCAATGAGCAATGACCTGGCTAGAAATATTATTTCTCAGAGGAGAAGCAGGACGCTGTCAGAAAAGGCCCAAATATGGGGTAGGGATATGCAGGTTAAAAATTTTGTTTTGCTTAGTTTCTGTGCCTTTTCAGGTTTATTTTGTTTTTTTGCTTTGTTTTAATACATTTTCATTTTCTTCTGGTTTATTTTTATAAATTTTCATTTCAGGACAATTGTATTAAAAAGGTAGCTGTGGCTGCTGCCCAAATGAAAAACATAACTGAAAGGTTGCTAGAGGTTTTAGGAAAATAAAAAACCCAACTGACTTTTTTTCCCCTTCACAGTCAGAGGCTGGCCTTCAACTAATGATCTTTGTTTAGGTAGCAGGCATCTTGCAGAAGAGCCATCACATCTCCATGGGAGCTGGCTCTAGCCAGTCTTCTCTTAACTGCTAGTACTGGTGATTGCTCCCATTTTCTGATTGGCCCAAAGTTTGTCTGGTTTGGAGCTCTGTGGAAAACACTGAGTTTTTGCCTTGTGAATTGATTGACTCCTGATGTAGAGGTTTATTCCAAAGATTTCTTTTGCCATGTTCTTATGCCAGAAATTCTGTGTAACTATGTCAGTATCAGAGACATTTACCAAGCCTAATCATACCAGGTAGTGGTGACCTTAGGGCTGTTACCTTTATCTTTACCTTTATTTGGCCCTAGGCTTGAGGGCATCAGGGCGGTTTACAATTTCAAAAAGACTGTATAAGAAAAGGAAAGGAACACCATAAATTGGACAGGACAGCTAAGGTAGAAAGGACAGCAGGCACAGATAGAAGCTGGAAGCCCATTAAGAAACAGAGGGTGGGAGGTCAAAAGCAAGCTGAAATAAGTGAGTTTTGAGCAGGGATTTGAACTGGGAGAATGAGAGCTCAGGAGTTCCATAGAGTAGGATCCAAGAAGAAAAAGGCAGAGTGTCGTGTCTGTTCCAGGTGTTCCCAAGAAACCAAGGAACTTGCTAGGTGATGAACATGAAGGGCTCTGAGGAGGTGGAGAGGGGCGCAGAACTAGAGAAGATCAGCCAGATATTGCAGAGTGCCAGTGTGAATAGTTCAATGAATGAGGATGTGACCTTTGTAATCGATGAGGTATTTGAGTGGAAGATGGAAAAGGAAGGGTGTGATATGGTCGCAGCAAGAGGAATGAGTAAGTAACCATGCAGCTGTGTTTTGGAGGAGTTGCAGATGGTGGAGTTGGGAATGGGGGAAGACCAGCACATGCGGAATTACAATAGTCTAGCCTAGAGATCACTAATGACAGTAGAAGGGTTGTGAGGGAGTGAGTGTTGAGGAAAGGATGAAGTGCATGAATCTGGCGAAGGGAAAAGAATGAGTATAGAACCAAAGAGGACACGTGGTTGTGGAATCCAGGTGGGAGGAAAATGTGCAGAAACTAGTTTTTCGAGAGTTTTAGAAAGACAATAGAGATTAGAGATGGGGCACCAGTTTGCCAGAACATTGGGGGCCAGGAGGGTTTCTTGAGGATGGGGCGGATAGTGGACTGTTTCCAAAGGGAGAGAAAGGTGCCAGAGGAGAGACTGGAATTGAAAATAGTAAGTATGAGGGGAAGCAGGGCCAGAGAATGTTCAATGAGCCATTGTGAAGGAATGGGATCGGAAGGGCAGGTAGTTTTGAGAGAATTGTAAAGCCCCAGACAGGACAATCAAAGTGATGAGCTCGAAAGAGGACCAGACATGGGAGAACGAAAAAATATTGGCAGAAGTAGGTTCTGATGGTGGTAAGAAAGTATCAGTGGATGGGGGCTCTGCTAAGGGCTGAGAGCTGCATGAGAAGGTGGAATGAAGTGTAGCGATCTTCTCATAAAAATGGATGGTCAATTGACCAGGATGGGGGAGGGGTGCACAGGTGGATGTGACCAGGAAGATGAGGGAGAGAGAAAGCGAATGAAATACAGAGTAGAGCTGTCTAGTGGAGTTAGTTGAAGATGAGATTAGGGTAGAGCAATACGCTTTCTTGGTTGCATGAACTGATTGCTTATACTGATGATGGCAGCAGTGAAAAAGTGACAGAGCATCAGGAGAAGGACAAAGGCATCAGAGGTGTTTGGTTCTACGGAGATGAGAAAAATCGGAATTAAACCACAGATGGCGGTTGGACGGTGCTGAGTGTGGATAGGAGCATGAGATGCCAACTGCTCAAGGTGGGTTGTGTGCCATGTCTCTACTTGGATATTGATTGACAATACATTGAAATCTGGAAAGAATAGTGAGCTAGCTGTGGGGAATTGCTGAAGAGTGCTGGGAGGGTTACGGCATTGCAACAGAGGTCGTCCAGAGGCAGGCAGTGAAGTCTTGGAGTTGAGTGGACAAGAGAGGGAGAAAAGCATGCAGTGGTGATTTATCCAAGGGAGAGGGAGGGGCGAGATCTGAATGGGGACAGCAGAGGAAGAGGAAGGGATAAGAATGGGATCCAGGATGTGGCCAGCAACATGAGTAGGGGAACGGACGTGTTGAGAGAGGGAAAGGTCAGCGATATGAATGAGAAAGACTTTGTCCCTAGGCCTAGTGGGGAGGTCAACATGGATGTTGAAGTCACCCATAATCGTCAGGTGCATGTAGAGGAGAGAAACTTTGGAGAGAGTAAGCAAAAGAAAGTCCCAAAGATCAGGATGCACAGATGAAGGAACATAGAGGAGAAGATAGTAGCTAGGGGTGTGAGATCTAGGGGGAGTGAGACCTTGTGGAAGAGAACTGTTTTGGACCAGAGATGACCGATAAGTAATTTGGATATCTTTTATGTCATGAATCTTAGTATTGCTTGGGGGAATTAGGTAAACAGTTAAGTGCTAAAATGCAAATATAGCTGCCACTTTGCAAAATCACTTAAGATGTGAGGCCCCAAGCAGTTGTTTGGTTTGTCACCCCCTAAAGCCATCATTGGTACTGGAGTTAGTAAGCACTGGAAAGGATGAGGAGAGTTTTGCTTTGCTGGATGTGTGCACAGAACATAAGATATGCCATACTGACTCATACCAAAGGCCCACTGAACCCCGTATCCTCTTTCCGACAGTAGCAAATCCAGGTCATGAGTACTTGTCAGGTTCCTAAAGGGTATACTGATTCCATGCTGTTTTATCCCAGGGATAAGCCATGGATTTTCCCAGTCCACTTTAATGTTTTATGGACTTTTCCTCCAGAAATGTGTCCAAACCTCTTTTAAAACCAGCTACACTAACAGCTTTTACTACATACTGTGGCAACGAATTCCAGAGTATAATTATACATTCACTGAAAAAAAATATTTTCTTTGATTAATCTTAGATATGCTACATTGTAGCTTCAATGCATGTCCCCTAGTCTTTCTATCTTTTGAAGGCATAAACAATAGATGTAAGTTTACCTGTTCCAACCCACTCATTTTCTAGACCTCTATCATATCTCCCCTCAGCTGTCTCTTTTCCAAGCCTTTTCTCATAAAAATACCCTTCCATCCCCTTTATCATTTTGGTCACTCTTCTCTGGCTGTTTTAATTCTACTATATATTTTTTAGATGTGGCGACCAGAACTCTTTGATTCTCCATTCCTTTCCTTATGATTCCGAGCATTGTTGCTTTCTTGGCTGCTGGTGCACACTGAGCAGAGGGTTTCAGTGTTTTATCCACAATGACGCATATTGTGAAACCATAGTTTGAGTTGTTCTTCCTTAGGTGCATGACTTTGAACTTGTCCACATTAAAATTCTTCTGCCATTTAGATGCCAAGTCTTCTAGTTTCTCAAGGTCCTCATGCAATTCTTCACAATCCTCTTGTGATTTAACAACTTTGAATAATTTTCTGTCATCTGCATATTTGATCACTTCACTCGTTATTCTCATTTCCAGGTCATTTATGAATATGTTAAAAAGCAGTGGGCCCTGGGGTATTCCACTATTCACCTTTCTCCATTGTGAAAATTGTCCATTTAGCCCTATTCTTTGTTTTATATCTTTCAACCAGTTCCTAATCCACAGTAGCACACTGCCTCCTATCCCAGGACTTTTTAAAATCCATGGGGTATGTTTACTAAACTGCGGTAATTGCGAATAACGCGCGTTGACACGCTAACGAGCGTAATGCTCCGCGGCGTGGTAAAACACCGCAGAAGGTGGAGAGAGGGCGGAGAGAAGGGGTCAATGGGCGGAGAGTGGGCGGGGAGAGGCTCCCCTCACACTAACGCGCTGAATTTCAGGGCTGAATTCCAATGCGAATGAAAACCTACCGTTAAAGGCACATTACAGGGGAGAGAAACCATTTAAGTGTCAGCAATGTACAGCCCAGGCAGGGAAACCAAAAACAGTGATAAGTGTGATACATGTGCACAGAACAAAAGGGCACAGAAACACTGAAAATGACCCCAACAAACTGGAAAAAAACAATAACCAAGCTGGGAAATAGTGGTATCAATGAGAAACATCAACCCCTCCCCCCCCCGAGTAAGCCCCATAGAACAGATATAAATCGTGGAAGGGTCTATACACCGTCCCCATACAAGGTGAATGAGCCCACAGTGACATAGCGCTGCTCAGGGTTTTCCCCACCATCGGACAGGTGCACATGTCCCGCAACATCAGGGCGGGCATGTCGGAACGGCAACTGGACAGATGCTGAAGAAGGGGATACAGAGGGCCACAGGCGGCACATGCTGTGGTGGAGCTGGGCCACAGTGTGGACTAGGGTGATGCCTAGGTGGCCCATACGAATGCTGAAACAGCGGAGGAGCCAGACAGCAACTGCTGAAGGTCCAACATGGGCACGAGTGGGTTTCCCAAAGTGTCACAGGGGATAGTACCCAACAGCTACCCCCAAGGACACAGAACATTGGCAGGCGGGGCTGGGGGGGGGAGCGTGGACGTCTATGCAGGTACCCCTACCCCAGAACCCACACCATAGGCAGCCGCCTACCTGCACACTGGATGGCCTGAGACTGCGCACCACCAGCTCCACCAGCAGAAGGGCATGTCAGCATGGTGGCTGAGGGATACTGGTGGTGGAGGGGGCAGTGGCAGCTGCCCAGAGCAGACCGTGGCCTAGCCCTGTGTAGGTGGGTGCCATGCACTGCAACAGACAGGCCCTGTCTGACCAACAGTCATGGTATCACCAGGGAATGCACCATCTCTGTGATAACATGGTGGTGCAGTGCACAAAACCAGTGTATTCAGAAGCAGACAGTCACAGGTTCAAGTCCCAGCTGTGGTTTCTGCCAACCCCGTCCTCATATTTTACCCACTACTATAACGTGCTAATACAGACAGAACCTTTCGTGCAGATGATGTAAACATGCCCAAAACACCTACATTTTACCCTACAGGGCACAGACACCATAAACATGCACTTTACCTAGAGCAGAGCCTCCCAAATGCAGTCCTGGAGGGCCAAACACCATTCAGGTTCAATGCTGCCTCTGATAAAGATGCCTGTGCTGCATTTCTATGCGCCACCCCCATGGTATGCAGATGTATCTCATGCATATTCATGAGGGACAGCATGAAAACCCGAACAGTGTTTTGCACCGCAGGAATGGAGTTGGGAACCTCTGCCGTAAAGCAGCAGCCAACAGGGGCAGACACACCCGCACCCACAGGCCCCATTATCCAAAGCCTCCTGGAGAGGCAGGACTTTGGGCTCTGCATGCATCTCCCAATACTAGCACTTGCATACCTTAGTAATGCCACCCTAAACCTGGGAATATGGTACACATCTATCAAAAGGTTGCTATGATTACTGGCAGATAGCAATTCCTAGGTTAAGTACAATTTTCGGAGTGAGCTGCATCATAGCAACCTTTCTGATGTCTGTGGAGTGTGCTACAGGTCTTGTGTCTGACAGTGTTTACCAATCTGGGGAGTGACTCCTACAGTATTGCGTACCATAGCCATGCCTGCACTGTGCCCAGGACTGGTGTGGTGGCCTGGGCTGCCCAACACCTCTATAGTTGCACAATGCTGGCATAGGTGTGGGGAGTGTGTGTCTGTCTATCCAGTGTGTGGTGGCTGCCAACACCCTCCACAGCCCACACTGCTAGCACTGTTGCCAGTATTGGCCTGCCAATGTGCATAATGAGGAGCAAGGTACCGTGGGAATAGCCTGGATAGGGTGGCCTGGCCGCATCTGCACAGGGCATAGGGCAATGGTCAGACATTGTAGTGTCCGGTACCACCTGCACGGACAGGGTGGCCATAGCATGTCCTGCTGGGAGGTCACTCTCACCCTGACTGAGCAGTGACCATGGCATGGCTAGGTTCCCCCATCGTGCTATATAGCATTTCTTTTATATGATATTTATGGGTTTCCTTTTGGGGCCCAATCACTGACTTATCTGCTTGGTGTGTATGCTGATATCCCCGTTCTGGGTACATGCATCTCCTCTAGGACCATGCACTATGGACTAGCTGTGGACTGTCTGCAGCTAGTATGTGTCTTGCTGGAACACCGTGCAGGGTGCAGCGGCTGGAGGCTTGCTGCTGTAGAATGTCAGATAATGGTGGGGGGCAGCTGAGCATTTCCAGACCTGCTGTCTGTCTGCTATTGTGTTATGGATGTGTACTGCTCTGCACGGCCTGCCCTGTAGGGTGTTTGATCCCTAGCAGAACTGGGGTGATGGTCCCCTCTACTGCCACCATTGCAGGGGGGTAGAAAGTGGATTTGTTGGCGGGAGATCCTGTCCCCCACCCTGAGCCCCAGAGGGTGGGATGGGTGGTGGTATATAATCTCCCTGGTAACCACAGCAGAATGTGGGTGTGGTGCCGTGCAGTCCTCCTGTAGCCAGCTGGGTGTTTATTAGCAGTTCTAGCCCACTGGTTACTTCACTGCCCATGGAGCCAGAGGTCATGGGTTCACAACCCACAGTGGGGTTCATCGATAGGGCTGACTTAGGCATTGTCTATTTTTATTAAGTGCCGTCGAGTCGGAGTCGACTCATGGCGACCCTCTGGATAGCTATCCTAAATTGTGTTCGGTCTTCAGTCAGGCGGCTCATTGTTGACAGACTGGTACCCATAGCTGCTGTTATTGTATCGATCCATCTCATTGCTGGCCTTCCTCTTTTGCGTTGACCTATCTTGCCAAGCATGTTGTCTTTCTCTAATGATCTCTCTCTCCGCATGATGTGTCCAAAGTATGAAAGTCGAAGTCTTGTCATCTGAGCTTCTAAAGAAAGCTTAGGTTTGATCTCCTCTAGTACAGACTGGTTTGTTCTTCGGGCAGTCCATGGTATACACAGTATTTGCCGCCAGCACCATAATTCAAAGGCATCAATTTTCTTCCTGTCTATCTTTTTCACTGTCCAGCTTTCACATCCATATGATGTTATTGAAAATACCATGGCTTGAACAAGTCGAATCTTTGTATGGAGAGAGACATCTCTGCTCTTGAGAATCTTATCTAGGTCTTTCATAGCCATTCTGCCAAGAGCAATGCGTCGTCTGATTTCTTGACTGCTTGTTGCTTCTTTATTGATAGTTGATCCAAGTAGGTTAAAGTTATTCACGATTTCAATTTCTTCTCCTTCAATGATGAACCTGTTGATTATGCCAGTTGTCATGATCTTTGTCTTCTTTACATTAAGGTGCAGGCCCATTTTGAGACTATGTTCTTTGATTGTGAGAAGCAAATGTTTCAGATCATCTTCACTTTCCGCCAGTAATGTGGTATCATCAGCATAGCGAAGGTTGTTGATGAGTCTTCCACCAATCTTCACACCTCTGTTGTCTTCATACAATCCTGCTTCTCTGATGATTTGTTCTGCATATAAATTAAACAGGTAGGGGGAAGTATGCAGCCTTGTCTTACACCTTTGCTTATTTTAAACCATTCTGTTTCTCCTTGTTCCGTTCGAACTGTTGCTTCTTGATCAATGTACAGATTGCGCAAGAGAACGATCAGGTGTTCTGGTATACCCATGCTTCTTAATGTGGCCCAGAGTTTCTCATGGTTTACACAGTCAAAAGCTTTGCTATAGTCGATAAAGCACAAATAGATATCCTTTTGGTATTCTTTAGTCTTTTCAAGGATCCATCTCACATCCGCAATGATGTCTCTCGTTCCTCGCCCTTTTCTGAACCCTGCTTGCACTTCAGGTAGTTCTTGTTCCAGGTATGATTGTAGTCTCTTTTGAATAATCTTCAGTAGAATCTTGCTGGCATGTGGGATCAGAGCGATTGTGCGATAATTTCCACAGTCAGTTGGATCACCTTTCTTTAGTATTGGTATAAACACAGATCTTTTCCAGTCAGTTGGCCATGATGCTGTCTTCCATATTTCTTGGCAGAGCCTTGTAAGTACGGTAACAGCTGCATCAGATTGCTGTAATACTTCTATGGGAATGCCATCAATGCCTGGTGCTTTGTTCTTTGATAAGGCTTTCAATGCTGTTTCAACTTCTTCTTTCATCACCAATGGTTCCATATCATAAGGTACAGGTTGAAACGGCTGTTGGTCCACTTGATCTTTATCATATAAAAACTGTATATTCCTTCCATCTTTTCTTGATCTTCTCAGCATCATTCAACAAAGAACCTTGAGCATCTTGTAACATTCCAATTTGAGGCTGGAACTTTTTCTTTAACTCTCGTAGCTTTAGGAAAGCTGATCTTGTTCTTCCTCTAATAGTTTCTGCTTCTATTTCCTTGCATGCGTCATTGTAGTACTTTTCCTTGTCCTGTCTTGCTGCACGTTGGAAATCTCTGTTGAGTTCTGTGATTGTCTTTCTTTCTCCTCTGGCTTTAGCTTCTTTGCGTTTCTGGGCAATTTTCAGAGTTTCTTCCGTCATCCATTTTGGCTGTTTTTTCTTTTTTACCTTTTGTAGAGACTTCTCGCTTTCTTCCAACACAACCTTCTTGATGTCATTCCATAACTCTTCTGGAACTCTATCATTTGTATCTAAAGCAGCAAATCGATTTTGCAGGCAGTCTTTAAATTCCAGTGGTATATTCTCAAGGTCATATTTTGCTGCATTCATGAGTGGTTTGCTCTTTTTCAGCTTTAGCTTGAGTTTGCATACTAGTAGTTGATGATCTGTACCACAGTCAGCTCCAGGTTTTGTCTTTGCTGATGTTATAGAGCTTTTCCATCGTTGACTTCCACAGATGTAGTCAACTTGATTTTTATACAATCCATTGGGTGAAGTCCATGTGTACAGTCGCCTCTTGTGTTGCTGGAAGAAGGTGTTCGAGATGAATAGATCGTTGGTCTTGCAGAATTCTATCAGTCTTTCTCCAGCTTCATTTCTGTTGCCAAGTCCATATTTTCCAACTACTTTGTCTTCTTTGTTGCCAACCTTTGCGTTCCAATCACCCATGACTATCAGGATATCCTGTTTGCATGTTCTGTCAATTTCAGCTTGTACTTGTTCATAGAACTCTTCAATTTCATTCTCTTCTGCAGCTGTTGTTGGGGCATATACTTGAATTATAGTTGTGTTGATAGGCATTCCTCGTAGACGAATAGAAATTAAGCGTTCGCTGACTGCATTGTATTTCATTACAGTTCTTGCAAGTTTCTTCTTTATTACAAATGCAACACCATTTCTTCTGTCTTTCATTTCCAGCATAGTAGACCATGTGATCATCTGATGCAAAGTGCCAGATGCCAGTCCATTTCAGTTCGCTGACACCCAACAGATCAAGTTGTACACGTTCCATTTCATTCTTGATCACCTCCAACTTCCCTTGGTTCATGCTTCGTACATTCCATGTTCCAATGTGTAAGACATCTTTACAGCTTCTGACTCTCATTTCATGCGCAGCTACATCAGCAGTCAGACGTCCCGAGGGCTTTGATCCAACCACATCATAAATGCTGGCTTTACTCTGAAAAGTCTTCAGCTCTTCCCCAGTAGCTAGTTGAGTGCCTTCCAACCTGGAGGTCTCATCTTCCAGCACTACAGCACAATTTGTTTTGTTGTAACTATCCATTGGGTTTTCATGGCAAGATACAGAAGTAGATTGCCGGGCCTTTCTTCCGCGCAGTTTAAGTTTGGTGTTGTTGCCGTTGTCACAGAAATGTGATCCTCCGCCGTCAAAACTATCCCATTCTGCTGCTGCCCAGATGGGTGGTTTGTCTTGGTCTGGCATCTCAGCTGAGACCTGTCCATCTTGGGAGACCCTGCCAGTAGTTAAACTACCAATAGTTTAGCACTCAGCATCACTGATGCACACAAGCCCTCACAGCACGACAAGCTGCAAACCAAGTGAGGGGGGCGCCTCATACGGTGCCCTATAAAGCGTCTTATAAGGTGCCTTATATGGTGTCCTATAGGGGATATTATAGGGTGCCTTGGCAGACAGCGCACTTTATAATGTGCCCTATGGAGTGCCTTCTAGGGTGCCTTATGTGGCACCTTAGGTTACGCCACTGTGAGGGTGTGTTTGCTGGCAGCACTATTAACGTACAACTCAACTTCCTCACAGCCCAATACTTAACCCTTTCCAGGCCAAGCCCAAAACTTTCAGGATCCAAACATCTGCCTAAATATTCCTATCAAATGGTATATAATACATGACCATGGCAGAGGGAACGTCACTATTGGAACATATTGAATAAGATGGGTACAATTTTCCTGACATATGCAAACATTAACCCGGCTGCAGACTAAAATATTATAGTAGGCTTTCAAAGGGTTACACATGATGCCTCAGCCAGTCTTATTCATTAGGCACACTGGGGAATCGAACCCATGACCCTTATACCATCGGTCTGTGTAGTAACCATTGTGCTACAGCTCTGTTTCTGTATTGGGGTGTCTGCGCGCCTTCTTATGCTTAACGCGCAGTAACGCGCCCTGTAACGATCGTTGCTGCGTGGCACGTTATCACTAACGATGTACCGCCCATGTCCTTTTTTGGCATTTCTTCCACTAACGCGGCTCCTAATGCAAATCACACTAACGCAGTTTAGTAAACATACCCCAAGAGTATGATCCAAACACTAACCACTGATCTCGCCCACCATGAACCTCTGAATCAAAGCTACATGATCTTGTCAATGTACAAAGTTTGTCCCATGTCCACAGTCTGTCCTACGTCAAAATCATCAATGTTGCCTCCTCGGTGATGGCCCCGCCCTATACTTAATTTCCCCACCCCTCTATGTAACGCCGCTTTGACCCGGTGAAAAGCGGGATATAAATACAGCTAAATAAATAAATAAATAAAAAGAGTCTCTCATGTGGGACCTTTTCAAAGGCTTTTTGAAAATCCAGATATACTCATCTTTATCTACCTATTTATTCACACCTTGCAAAAAATATAGCAGATTAGTGAGACAAGACTTTCCTCGGCTAAATCCATGTTGGCTTTTTCCCTTAAACCATGACTATCTATATGTTTAGAAATTGTGTTCTTTATAATGATTTCTATCATTTTGCCCAGCACTAACATCAGGCTCCCCAGTCTGTAGTTTCTTGGATCACCCTTTTTAAAAATTAGTGTTATGTTGGCCACTCTCCGTTCTTCAGATACTATAATTATTTACATTCTCTTATATACTGTGCTATTCTGCATCAGTGCGGTTTACATTGAACAAACTGAAATTACATTGAACAGGGCATTATAACTTGGAGATAACTATTTTACAGGGAACATGGGCTATGGAGGGTTAAGTGGCTTTCCTAAGACCACAAGGAGCACCTGTGGGACTAGAAACCCCAGTCCTTCTGGCCCAAGGTTGCTGTCCTCTAGTGGGATTTGAACCCCCAACCATCTGGCCTGAAGTACTTTGCCCCAACCACTAGGCCACTCCTGCACTCCAATTGAATGAAGTGAATAATTGAATGAAGGCACTTATAGGTCAGTAGTAGAAGTTTGAACTGGATGTGGAAACAGATCGGGAGCCAATGAAGCGACTTAAGAAGAGGGGTGACCTAAGCACAGCGACCCTGGTGGAAGATTAGCCATGCAGCTGAGTTTTGAACAGATTGAAGTGGAAAGAGATGATTCAGAGGAAGGGTAGAGGAAGAGATAACTCAAGACTAATCTTGTGGACCTTATCGTAGAAAGAGTAGCCAGAGACTGGGCAGAAAGGAAAAAAGGGGTCAGAGGTGAAGGCACTTTGAGGAGAGAGTCGAATGTAGCAAATAGATGGCAAGGGTATTAATCAGATGGACATAGGACTCTGGCTGACTAGAAAGAGGGTAGTATGAATTTGAAAGCTAGGAAGTCCAGCAAGTGTGCAGTATTTAAGCCAAATGCATTCAGCTGGGGGGCACAGGAATGTAGGCAATAGGTTTTTAGAGGACAGCCAGGGCTGAGGTACAGTACGCCTCACAGGACATGGAATGGGAGGAGCGAGAGCATCCATAGTATTATAGGAAGACACTGCTTCATTAACAGAGTCACATGACATAATGGAGCAAAAGGTTTATGAGACAATAATGGAAAGATCTGAAGTGTTGATAGTAGGAAGATTCCTAAACATGTTGGTGGAGATTGGGCAAGACTGAGGTGGGGGAGGGTGATGGTTAAGAGTGAAGGTTAGTAGGAGATGGTCAGATAAGGGAAGAACTACTACTACTGATAATCTGTATAGTGCTACAAGGCATACGCAGCGCTGTGCAGACACATGTAAAAGATGGTCCTTGCTGTAGGAGCTTACAATCTAAGTCAAGACAGACAACACAATAGCTGAGGACAAGGATACATCTACATGGTACGGAAATACATAGGACACTACGTGGATCAAGAACTGAGGTGGAGAAGTTTTAAGATAAGTAATTGGAGAAAAGAATGAGGTCAAGCCATGGCCATGCTGGTGAATAGGGGCAGGAAAGTCCAGCCGGAGGCTGAATGAGGAGGTTAGGGAAAGAAGCTATAAGGGTCAGAGAGGACATCAACATAAATGTCAAAATCCCCAAGAATAAAGGAAGGGGAAAATGTATCCAGAAAGAGACATCTTTGGCACTGATCTGTTTTATTAAAGCGAAGACAAGTGAGTGTGTGGAGTCTAGAGGCCAGTCAGCTGGTGAGGGCCTTGGGGCTGTGCCTCTCCTGCCCATTAGGACCACTCTTCTTTTTCACGCACCCCACACCCAGACCCCTGTTACAACATATAGTCTTGCAGTGCCCCATTTTGGCAGATTTTCACAGAGTAAGTAGACCTTAAGCCCTCAGCAGTAATTGATGACAGAGTGGAATGGAGCACGGTTTTTACAGCCAAGGTAAATAATCCCCAGAATGAAATAAAAACAAAACTAACGCTGTTTCATTGCTTCAGTTAAAACAAGAGGATCTTCAGTAACTGAAGAAAAGTGATCTTCAGTTAAAACAAGAGGACATTGTATCACTTTCTAATGGTCTGGGAGAATTTAATTAGAACAGTAGGGTCCCTTCCATCCCATTCACCTTCCTGCCACCACTCTGCACGAGGCAACAAATACATCACTTTCATGGCCTGCTGTGTTGCTTTGCTGATCTAGAGGAACAGAAACTGAGATCACAGGCCCCAAATCAGTTCCTCTTCTGCGTGCTACTGACTTCCTTTCCGTTTTCTCTCCTTCTCACCCTGCCTTTGTCTCTCTCTGCCTTCTATAATTATTGTCCTTTCAGCCCTCTCACTCTGTCTATCAGTCATTTTGGGGTAAGCACCCAGGTTCTTGGGCAGGTTTTGCTCTAAAATGGACTTCCAAGCTAATTCATTTTACCGAGTACACGTGATGCCCCATTTTGCGTAGGTGACTATAAAAGAGCAGCAATTTTTCAAAACCACAAGTAAAAAACAAGTGTAGCATTGTTCAGCTGCTTCCATGTGTAAGTACTGGCATTTTTATGTATAGCTGCCCGATTTTCACATGTATAAGTGGTGGCAATTCATAGAAACCTAGAAACATGATGGCAGAAAAAGACCACATGGCCTATCTGGTCTGCCCTTCCATATCCACTACAATAGTCCCCTTTTATCCTTTAGAGATCTTCTGTGCTTGTCCCATGCTTTCTTGAATTCTCTAATGAAACCAAAGGATTTTTTAAATAGCATCTGAGCCAGAAATAAAAATGGGGATAAAAAAATAAAATACCCTATTTAATCCTTCATTTACTTTTATAAAGCTCTATGCGCCTTAGTCCTGATGGAAAAACCAATGTGACTTGTCATGCTTCAAGAGCTTGTGCACATTAGTGGGGTTGAGAACATTAGTGAGGTCTGAGCTGAGGTACCAGACTAAGAGAAACCATCCATCCGGGCAGCAGCAGTATGGGAAAGTGTTGGCCACAAAGGATCACATTTCTGTGAAAACAGCAACAAATACCAGTGGCATTATATACATGAAGCCGCTCGCACACACCAAAGTGCCCTTTTCCCTGCCACCTGACCCCGATTGGGCCTTCCAATGCTGGGATTGGGCTGTGGGGAACCCCCTACCCATCTCACCACTCTTTGGGGTCCCGGGTAGGCCAGCCTCCGATGTCAGGGAAAACTTATTCCACCTTGGAGGTGGAATAAGTCCCCCGTCTAACTGGTCATGCTCGGACGTACAGGGCCATTGCCAGATAGGCCCTGTACATCTGGGTTGGGGGGTCATGCCTCTGGCCTGCCCTTGCTCCTCCCTTGGCCCGCTGTACGTGCAGGGACCTCTTTGGCAGGAAAATGACCCGGGCGTTTAGCACGGACTAAACGTCTGATCAGGACATATATCCCCACTAAACGCAGGTCAGAATAGACCCCTGGATGTTTTTCAACTAAAATGACTGTTTTTCACATGCTTGTTTATTTCTAATAGTGCCTCGGAGCAAAGTCTAGGGTCAGATGAGACGCCGGATGTCTATGACGTTTCTGTAATCAGGCAGGGAAATTCAGGTCCCTGGAAATGCCCTAACCACACCTCCAGGTTCCTGGAAATGCCCTACCCATGCCTTCTCCATGTCCCCATTCAGAGTCTGATGTCCTGACACAGGGGATGTTCCCAGAGCCGGCTTCTAAAATGGCTGTGGAGACGTCTCTATACTTTGAACATCTCTAAGCTCATTTTTGGAATTGTGTATGTGCCAACAAAATATGTAACATCATCAAAAGTCACAAGCTCCAATATCACATCTACGCTGATGACATCATGGTGTATGCACCAGTCAACCTACTAGCACTCAGCATCACAGCTATAACCAAATGCCTTGAAGATATGAACACCTGGTTCGCAGCCAATAATATGACGGTCAACTACGATAAAACTGAGGCTATGTTCATCACCAGAAACACTACCTTCACTCCACCACAAACCATCAGCATTTTAGATAAGCTTATAGTAGTTAAAGATGAGGTTAAATATCTGGGCATCACAATGGATAAAGCACTAAACCTGAAATCCCACATCACAAAAACTGCAAACAAGGCCTATTAACGCTTAAGGATCATCAGAAAACTCAAGCCATTACTCCGCCAGGATCACTTCCGCACAGTATGCCAAGCACTCATTACACCTCTGCTTGACTACGGAAACACATTATATCAAGGCCTCCCTCAACAAACCCTACACCCAATCCAAATGGTGCAAAACACTGCGGCACGCATCATTACAGACACTCCAGGATCTGAGCACATCACCCCAGTCTTACAGCAATTACACTGGCTACCCATGATGGCCAGAGCAAAATTCAAAATAATCCTAATCATCTTTAAAATCATCCACCAGCTCTCAGCAGAGGCACTCCAATACATCATAATGAAGGATACCTGCAACAGACCGAGAAGAACCAATAAAGACAATATGATCGGCACACCTGCAGGATTCCACAAGACTAAACAAACAACTTCAAAAAGAGCTCCCTCCTTACTAGCGCCCAGACTCTGGAATTCCCTCCCAAGAAGCCTGAGAGCATTAGATCTAATGGACTTCAGAATGGACCTCAAAACTTCTCTTTATTGAAACTTATCAGACGACGGAAAACACTCCCCACCCAAACAGTAATACTTCTACTGCCAATAATTCGATATTCACTCATCCCAAATAGGCATATAAGTTAATGACATATCAACTCAATACCCACTCACCCCAAACACTCACCCTAAACAAACATAATATAACGTTAATTACCTCGTACTGTCTAAATGTTACCCCTATGATAAATGTTAAGTACCCCTATGTTGTCATGCACCCCTATGTTAAATGTAGCCCTCCAGTTGTGATGTGACCACTTTGATTGTAGGATAAGGTGGTATGCAAATCAGTTTAAATAAATAAATAAAATAAGTACAAGCCGAAATCGGCAAAACATGCAAACAAGATATACCGATAGTCATGGGTAACTGGAACACAATAATTGGGAACAAAGAAGAAAGCAAAGTAGATGGAAAATACGGGCTTGGCAACCAAAGCAAAGCTGGAGAAAGCTTGATAGAATTCTGAAAGACCAACAATCTCTTAATCTCAAACACCTTCTTCCAGCAACACAAGCAGTGACTGTACAAATGGACTTCACCCAAAGGAGTACATTTGTGGAAGTCAACAATTGAAAAACTCAATAATATTAACAAAGATTAAGGGGCTTGTTTACAAAGCCACGGTAGCGGTTTCCGATTGTTATCGGAGCCGCGGCCCCATTGAAATCAAGCCTTTGAAATCAATGGGGCCGCGGCTCCGATAATGATTGGAAACTGCTACCGCGGCTTTGTAAACAAGCCCCTAAACCTAGAACTGACTGTGGTACAGATCACCAGCTAGTATGCAAACTCAAGCTAAAGCTGAAAAAGAGCAAGTTACCCAAGAATGCAGCAAAGTATGATCTTGAAAATATAATACTGGAATTTAGAGACTACCTGTGAAATCAATTTGTTGCTTTGGATACAAATGACAAAGCATCAGAAAAGTTATGGGATGATACCAAGAAGGTTGTGCTCAAAGAAAGTGAAAAATCTCTGCAAAAGGAAAACAACCAAAATGTATGGCCAAAGAAATTCTGAAACTTGATCAGAAATGCAGGGAAGCTAAAACCAGAGGAGACCTTAACTGAGATTTCCAATATGCAACGAGACACAATAAAGAGAAGAACTACAATGACGCATGCAAGAAATAGAATCAGCAAATATTAGAGGATGAGCAAAATCAGCTTTCCTAAAGCTATAAGAGTTAAAAAGAAAATTCCAGCCCCAAACTGAGAATGCTCAAAGATACTCAAGAATCCATGTTGAATGATGCTGAGAAGATCAAGGAAAGATGGAAAGAATATACCCAGTTATTATACCATAACAATCAAGCAGATCAGTGGCTGCTTCAACTGTACCTTATGATCAGGAACTGTTGGTGATGAAAGAAGAAGTCAAAGCATTATCAAAGAACAAAGCACCAGGCACTGATGGCATTTCTACTGAAGTATTACAGCAATCAGATGCAGCTGCTACAGTACTTTGCCAGGAAATTTGGAAGACATTATAAGTGATTGACTGGAAAAGAACTGCGTTCATACCAATACTGAAGAAAAGTGATCCAACTGACTATAGAAATTATTGTACATTTGCTCTGATCTCACATGCCAGAAAGATTCTACTCAAAATCATTCACTGGAGACTACAATCATACCTGGAATGAGAACTGACCAAAATGCAAACAGGGCTCAGAAAAGTGTGAGAAACAAGAGACGTCATTGCAGATATGAGATGGATCCTTTAAAAGACAAAAGAATACTAAAAGGATATCTACATATGTTTCATTGACTACAGCAAGGTCTTTGATTGCATAAAAAATTAAAAACTCTGGGCCACATTAAGAAGCATGAGTATACCAGAATATCTGATAGTTCTCCTGCCAAACCTTTACATTGATCAAGTATCATCAGTTCAAACAGAACAAAGAGAAACAGAATGGTTTAAAATGTGCAAACGTGTACAAGCCTGCCTACTTTCCCTAGACGTAGTCACTTTAAATGCAAAACAAATCATCAGAGAAGCAGGACTGTATGAAGAAAATGTAGGTGTGAAGATTGCCTTCACTATGCTGACGATACCATGTTATGGGCTGAAAGTAAAGACTGTTTCTATGTTTCTATCAGAGGATCTCTAAAGGAAAAAAGGGGACTGTTGTAGTGGTTGATATGGAAGGGCAGACTAGATAGGCCTTATGTTTTTTCTGCAGTCATGTTTCTATAATTTTCATGAAGTATCTGCTTAAAATGGGCCTGTACCTCAACATAACTGGCAAAATAAATAATTCCATCCACGATAGAGAAGAAATAGTAGACATCTTCAAAATACATAGATCCATAATCAATAATGAAAGGACAAGCAGACAGAAAATCCATTGACTCATTGCTCTTGTCAGAACAGCTGTGAAGGACCTGGATAAAATTTTCAAGTACAGAGAGATGTATCTCTGTGTACAAACATTCAACTTGTTCCAGCTATATTTTCAGTAACGACATTTGGATGCAAAAGTTGGCCAGTGAAGAAGCAAGACGGCCTTCGAGTTATGGTGCTGATGAAGAATACTGAGTATACTATGCATTTCCTGAAGATCAATTTAATTGGTACTGGAGGAGATCAGACCTAAGTTTTTTTGGGATGCTCAAATGACAAGATTTGAATTTTCATACTTTGGACACATCATACAAAGACAAAAATAATTAGAGACAGACATCATGCTTGGCAAGGTTTAAGGTAGATGCAGGCCACCTGGTGCAACACATATGGACATGGTGTGCAGAAACTAGCCAGTACTACTGCAAATGGATTGATACAATAACAGCAGCTACAGATGCCACTTTATCAACAATTAGGCACCAGGCTGAAGATCAAACACAGCTTAGGACAACTATCCAGAGGGTTGAACATCTACTCAACAACAACATTCCATTGTAAAATGGGATATACACATCAATTTTAAGCCTGCTTGAGCCACACCCAACTCATGCCCCTTGAAATGTCTATATCCTGGACATCTATTATGTGTAACCATTTATACATGTAGCCAATCTTTATGTCTAAATGCTGCTACTTATATATTTAGATGCTTCTAAAATACGTAATCTCCTAAGACTTGTATATTCTCTCCCTTCTTAACAGAAAAAGACAGAAGTAAAAGGATGCAGGGGCCGCAGAACGCTTCTATGATTTGGGGGGCCAAGCTCCACACTATCTCTGCCCCTAGCCCACCTGCGGCCTTCCCCTCCTGGGATCCCCGCGGGCAGTCATAAGGAGTCTGCTGCCATCGCGGCTGCTCTCTCTGCTGGCGGGCAAAAGTTTGGTTGGGCCAAGGCCTGTGTGACCCACCCCATTCTGACACCTATGAAAGGATAACTACAGTATCTGATTGTAAGTTGCCTTGAACTACTACTGGAAACTGTGAGCTAAATACTACTAAATAAATAAAATTAATAAATGAAAAGGATGCATTCCCATGTAAGTGAGGGAGCTGAGGGCAGGGCTAATGTAATATAAGAAAGGGGAACTCAGAGAGGGCATGGCCTTAGTGGAGAGACTAAATTAATTCTATGCTTTAGAGGGGCATATTCAAAGTGATATAATTGGATAGCAGACCTGCTAACTGTTTAAATTGCTGTCAGGTGATATTCAATAGCACTAAAACATTTAGGGGGATGTTTACTAAATGGTGATAGCGGACTCCGTGCGATATCGGAGCCGCGGCATCATTGATTTCAATGGGGCCGCAGCTCCGATATCGCACGGAGTCCGCTACCGCCATTTAGTAAACACCCCCCTTAGTGTCACTGAATATCCCCTATCTTCTGGTTTGTATACCCTGGCACTAACCATTTAGTGTCAGGTCATTTTGAAGGAAGCACCAATGGTTAGTTGGTCAGTAGCTATATTGAGCCTCTAAACAGTTAGGGGGTCATTCCGAATGATGAATAGCGAGGACGTATGTCCGATTTGGACGTACATCCCTGCTATTCGCCCGGGCCCCTAATCCCTGCCCAAAGCTCCCTGTACGTACATAGGAGATGTGTGGGGAGCTCTGGACGGGGGAGGGCAGGGGCGGGAGCCAGGCTGAGTTAAGTGGGCAAGACACTGGACACTCAGGGTGTCAGAATCGGGGCACAGCCTGGACATCCAGGCCCTATGCCGTGATTCTGCTCCCGTGCACCTACGGAATTGGCCTCTAAGCTAATAGCCTAACCAGGCAACCTGACTATTCAATGCTGCTAACTGGATATGACCCCAGCATTCAATATCTGGATTTAAATGATAGCAGCGATAGCCAGCTGCTTTAAGTGTGCTGGCCGCTGCCGCTGAAAATGCCCCCCTTAGTTTTTACTGACGAAGATCTAAAGGAACTACCCATGCCTGAAACTATGTTGCCTGAAATGGTGGTGATTCAAGGGAACTGAAACTAATTTTAGTGAACCAGGATGATATACTATTACTACTACTACTGAGCATTTATATAGCGCTACAAGTCATACACAGCGCTGCACAGACATGTAAGAGACAGACCCTGCTCATCAGAGCTTACAATCTAGTCAAGACAAACACAGAAGGTGTAGGCAGGAATAAAGCAAGAGGAAAGAAAAAGGAGATCAGGTGGGTCAAGATCCAAAAGCAGCAGCGAAGAGGTGAGTTTTCAGCCTGGATTTGAAAAGGGTTAGAGAAGGTGCCTGGTATACAGACTCGGGTAGTTTGTTCCAGGCGTAAGGTGCAACAGGGTGAAAGGAGCGAAGTCTGGAGTTAGCAGTAGAAGAAAAGGGAACAGATAGAAGCAGTTTATTAGAAGAGCAGAGTTCCCGAGGGGGGTTGTAAGGAGAGATAAGAGAAGAAAGGTAGTGAGGAACTGCAGAGTGAATGCATTTATAGGTCAGCAGGAGAAGTTTGAACTGGATGCGGAAACGGATAGGGAGCCAATGAAGTGACTTGAGGAGCAATATGGGCATGACGAGGCTGGCGAAAGATTAGCCGCGCAGCAGAGTGCTGAACAGATTGAAGGGGAGAGAGATGATTCAAAGGGAGATCAGCAAGCAGTAGATTACAGTAGTCAAGACGGGAGGTGATTAAGGAGTGGATAAGCGTTTTAGTAGTGTGTTCAGAAAGGAAAGGGTGAATTTTGCTGATGTTACAGAGAAAGAAATGGCAGGTCTTAGCTATCAGATGGATATGTGTGGAGAAAGAGAGAGAAGAGTCAAAGACAACCCCCAGATTGCGCACTGAGGAAACAGGAAGGAGTACAGAGTTAAGAACATAAGATATGCCATACTGGGTCAGACCAAGGTCCATCAAGCCCAGTATCCTGTCTCCAACAGTGGCCAATCTAGATCATACGTACCTAGCGGTTTCACCAAAAGATACAGGTTCCACAATGCTTGTATTGAGTCAAGCGTTGATATCCTAGATCCTTTCTTAATAATGGTTTATGGACCTTTCCTCCAGGAACTTGTCCAAACCTTTTTTAAACCCAGCTAACAGCCTTTACTACATCCTCCAGTAACAAATTCCAGAGTTTGATTGCACATTGAATGCACAATTTTTTTCTTTTATTAGTCTTAAATAGTTTACCCTGTAGCTTCATTGCATGTCCCCTAGTGCTGGGGAGGAGTCTGCTGTCTTGGTACATGTTGGTACCAATGACATAGGAAAATGTGGTAGGGAGGTTCTGGAAGCTAAATTTAGGCTTTTAGGTAGGAAGTTGAAATCCATAACTTCCAGGGTAGCGTTCTCCGAAATGCTTCCCGTTCCACGCGCAGGACCCAATAGGCAGGCAGAGCTCCGGAGTCTCAATGCGTGGATGAGACAATGGTGCAGAGATGAGGGGTTCGGATTTGTTAGGAACTGGGGAACATTCTGGGGAAAGGAGGGGCTCTTCCGAAGGGATGGGCTTCACCTTAACCGGGATGGAACCAGGCTGCTGGCATTAACCTTTAAAAAGGAGATAGAGCAGCTTTTAAACTAGATAATAGGGGAAAGCCGACAGTCGCCCAAGAGCGCATGGTTCGGAAGAATGTATCCTTGAAGGATACTACAAAAAGCAGAGAGGTTCCAAAAAAGAGTAAAGTAGCCCAAATGCCCTCGAGTATGGAGCAGACAGAACTTAAAGATCCCAAATTACCCATGTCTACCAATAGCCAAATTAATATGAATAAAATACAGTCTCTAAAATGCTTGTATGCAAATGCTAGAAGTCTACAAAACAAGATGGGAGAGTTAGAATATATAGCACTAAACGAGAGGTTAGATATGATTGGAATATCAGAGACATGGTGGAAGGAGGACAACCAGTGGGACACTGTGATACCTGGGTACAAACTATATCGAAATGATAGAGCTGATCAAATTGGTGGAGGGGTTGCGCTCTATGTTAGAGAGGGCATTGAGTCAGAAAGGATTAAAGTTTTGCAAGAAACAAAATTTGCTGTAGAATCTCTATGGATTGAAATTCCATGTAAAAAGGGGAAGGCGATGGCAGTGGGGGTGTACTATCGTCCGCCTGGCCAGAATGAACAAATGGATGATGAAATGCTCAAAGAAATCAAGGAAGCTAGCAAAAGTTACAGTGCAGTAATAATAATGGGTGATTTCAATTACCCCGGCATCGACTGGGTCAGTGTCACAACAGGACATGCTAGGGAGATAAAGTTCCTAGATGAAATAAATGACTGCTTCTTGGAGCAGCTGGTTCATGAACCGACCAGAGGGGAAGCAATATTAGACCTAGTCCTTAGTGGAACACCAGATGTAGTGCAAGAGATAAGGGTGTTGGGGCCACTTGGCAATAGTGATCATAGCATGATCGCCTTTGATTAATTAGTGGAGGAGGGATAGTAAGGAAATCCACAGTACTACCCTTTAACTTTCGAAAGGGAGACTATGATAGAATGAGGAAAACAGTTAAGAAAAAACTAAAAGGAGCAGTTGCAAAGGTTAAAGACGTACATCAAGCTTGGGTGTTGTTGAAAAATACTATCTTGGAAGCCCAGACAAGCTGTATTCCACGCTTTAAGAAAAGTGGAAGGAAGTCCAAAAAATTGCCAGCATGGTTTAAAGCTGAGGTCAGAGAGGCTGTTGTTGCCAAAAAAGCATCTTTCAAGAAATGGAAAAAAGAGCCAAATGATGAAACCTGGAAACAGCACAAGCACTGGCAAGTCAAATGCAAGGCATTGATAAGGCAGGCAAAGAGAGAATTTGAGAAGAAGCTTGCTGCGGAAGCAAAAACGCGAAATAAAGACCTTTTCAAGTACATTCGTAGCAAAAAACCCGTGAGAGAGTCAGTTGGTCCATTAGATGATAAAGGGGTTAAAGGAGCACTAAGAGGCGACAAGGCGATAGCGGAGAGACTGAATGAATTCTTTGCTTCGGTCTTTACTGAGGAAGATGTAGGGATGTTACCCACGACTGAAGTGGTATTTAAAGGTGTGGAAGAATTGAAGGAAATATCGATACATCGGGAAGATGTCTTACAACTATTAGATAAACTGAAGAGTAGCAAATCACCTGGGCCGGATGGTATACATCCAAGGGTGTTGAAAGAACTGAAATTTGAGATTGCAGACCTGCTATCAGTAATCTGTGAACTATCATTAAAATCATCTCTAATACCTGAGGATTGGAGGATCGCCAATGTAACACCAATTTTTAAAAAGGGTTCGAGGGGTGATCCGGGAAACTACAGACCGGTGAGCCTGACATCAGTACCGGGAAAAATGGTAGAAACCATCATAAAGAATAAAATTACTCAGCATATAGATAGTCATGACCTAATGGGAGACAGCCAACATGGCTTTAGACAAGGAAGATCTTGTCTTACTAATCTGTTATGTTTTTTTGAAGGAGTGAATAAACAGGTGGACAAAGGTGAGTCGGTTGATATTGTGTATCTGGACTTTCAGAAAGCCTTTGACAAGGTCCCTCATGAGAGACTTTTGGCAAAACTAAAGAGTCATGGGATAGGAGGCAGTGTACTACTGTGGATCAGGAACTGGTTAAAAGATAGAAAGCAGAGGGTAGGGCTAAATGGCCAATTTTCCCAATGGAGAAAGGTGAATAGTGGTGTACCCCAGGGATCTGTGCTGGGTCCGCTGCTTTTTGACATATTCATAAATGACCTGGAAAGTGGAATAACGAGTGAGGTTATCAAATTTGCTGATGACACAAAACTATTTTTTTTTTTTTTTATAAATTTATTTAGATTTCCAAAACAACAAAACAAGAGGTCAAAAGAAAATATACAAGTACAATTATATGAAGTCATATGCGTAACATCCATACAACAGAAAAACCAGAAAACAACCAATCAAAAACAAAAACAAAACCAAACCCCCCCCCCCCCCCCCCCCCCCCCCGGTTCTCTGAAGGACAATGGCATCAATTGTCTGGTAAACAACAGTGGAATAAAAGAAAAAGAAGAGGGAAAAAGAAGAAAGAAGAAAAAAGAAAGAGGATATGTCAGTCGAAATGACTGGAGGGAAAGAAGACATTTCCACAAAGGACATGTTACATATTACCCTGTCTCAGGTGACAGAGGAACGAGCACAATAACGATCAAGCAAAGACCATCTAGACAAAGTTAGCTCCACCTTGCCCGGGTAATGTAATTTACTGTACAGTTTTTCCAGTTGCGCATAGTAACAAACCATATTCCACCAGCAGTCAAAATGTAACAACCGAAAATGCTTCCAATGAGTAAGGATAAGTTTAAGTGCAATGGCTATCATAAAATTAAATAAAAACGTCTGCTCCTTGGAGAGATTCAGAGAGGGCTCAGCCGATCTCAACAGCACTAAAGAGCTTGAGAACGGGTGCGAAAAATCCAAAACACTCTGCATCCGAGCCCAAATCTCTTGCCAAAAACCAAGGAGCAAGGGACAGTCAAAAAACATATGGCGGTAAGTTCCGAGTTCTAGTTGGCATGACCAGCATTTGCCGGCCGATGCCTTGTCCCATTTAGACATCTTAATGGGGGTAATATAAGCTCTATGCAGGAAAAAAAACATAGATTGAGTAAGAGCTGCTGAGCGGGACACCCTTGAAACGGGACCCCACAGAGACTTCCAAATGGCAGGAGAGATCTCCATAACCATGTCCGACTGCCAAGTCTTGGTCAAGCCCTGAGAGGAGACGGGGACAAATTCCCTGATAGATTTATAGAGAAAAGACATGGCGCCTTTACGACCTAGGGACCCCAGAAGGATACTATAGGGAAACCCCGCGGGGGGCAGATCTCCACTCCTCACTCCCTTAGCATTTAAGCAATGTTTAAGTTGTAGCCACTGGAAAGAACAGGAGCGAGGGAGGGCAAACTCTCTCTGTAAGGCCGGGAAATCTTTCCATCTCTGACCATCGGTCAGCTGCCCCAGAACCCAAATACCACAGCACATCCACTTGTGCCAAGCAAACGTCCGATTTCGGATTCTAAATGAGGGATTCCACCACAGGGGAGTAGACATGGCAAAGATATCTTGGGTGCCTTGAAGCCGAAGAAGCTGTAAAAAGGCTTCCTGCATGGCGGAAATAACCCCCCCGGACAGAGAATCCCTGGGAAATTGCGCACCCAATAAATGCCGCAGGGGATACGGAGCCGCCAATCTTTCCTTAACGGCCAGCCAAGTAGGACCATGCTCTGACCCCTCAGACTCAAGCCACAATGCCCCTTGTTTTAATAAAAGGGCATGATGATATTTTTGAAAGTCAGGGAACAAGACACCTCCTTCAGCTTTAGACGCCTTGAGCTTTCTAGTTGCTATTCTTGGGGGTTTCCCGTTCCACAGAAAAGCCAATAATGAGCGCTCGAGTTCACCGTAAACATTTCGCGGAAAGACAAAGGGCAACATGCTCAGCAAATAATTTATTTTTGGCGTAAGTGTCATTTTAATTGTCTCCAGTCTGCCCCACCATGAAAGGTGTAAGGGAGACCAAGAGAGGGCCCGTTTACGGATCAACAGCAGAAGGGCGGATACATTTGAAGAGATGGTATCCTCACGAGAGGCGCAGTATTGCGTTCCCAAGTAAGTGATTTGGTCGGAAACCCATCGGAAAGGGAACTCCGCCATCAAGCTCGAATTAGAGACCTTATTCAGTGGGAAGGCGACAGATTTAGACCAGTTAATTTTATACCCAGAGATCGCGGAGTAACTTTCAATAACCGATAAAATCGCGGGAACCTCGGCCGGCTGGGTAAAAAGCATAAGGTCATCAGCATAGGCAGAAATCTTCACCTGCAAATCCCCTATCCTAAAGCCTGCGATACCCTGGTGCTGCCTTATAGCTATCGCCAGCGGCTCCAATGCAAGATCAAACAGAAGAGGAGAGAGGGGGCAACCCTGTCTCGTTCCTCTGAAAAGTGAAAACGAGTTGGAGAGAATACCATTGGCAAAAATGCGAGCGCTGGTATCTGCGTATAAAACTTTGACCATCTGAATAAACTCGGACCCGAGACCAAACCACTGCAACACCTGAAACAGAAAGGCCCACTCCAGCCTGTCAAACGCTTTCTCCGCGTCGAGCGAGAGACCGATATAAGGAACAGGGCGGGAGGAAGCACTCTCCAGCAGATTACACAGCAAACGGGCATTATCCGACGTAGCCCTCCCAGGAACAAAGCCACATTGATCCGGATGAATCAGATCCCCAATCACCTTGGTAAGCCTCTGTGCCAGGGCACTAGCGTAGATCTTGTAGTCAGAATTTAACAGAGGAATCGGCCGATAATTGGTCACGAGCTCAGGGTCTTTTCCGGGTTTCTCTAAGACCACAATAGTGGCTTCTGAAAAATTCCCGGTGGTGCCCTGTCCCCTGATTAACTCTGAGTAATAAATCAGGAGATATGGAAGTAAATCCTCACAGAAGATCTGGTAAAATTCGGCTGGGATGCCGTCAGGACCAGTGGCCTTGCCCCTGGGCATTCCTCTGATAACAGCCCGCAATTCCTTACTAGAGAGTGCGATACCCAGGTCTCCCACTTGCTGTGCAGACGCGGAGGGGTGCGCAAGGTCTCGCGTAAAAGCAGTGAAAGCATTTAGGTCCGGATTGATATCGGAGGAGTATAGTTTCTCATAATACTTAGAAAATTCTTCCAAGATACGCTCACTCGCTGTTTGTTGTACAGAGCTATCGTCCAAAATAGACACGATTCTTTTCTTTTCACGCTTCCCTCTCAGCGTCGTTGCTAGGGTGGTACTCGCTCGATTTCGCTCGATATGAAATCTAGCCGACTGCTGCAAGAGCGTTCGATCCACCTCCGAGGATACTACTTCATTGTATTGATACCGAAGTCTTTGGAGTCTAAGGATAATACTGGGATCAGAATGTTTCACCCACAATCTTTCTCCCGCCTTGATCTGACTTTCAAGGACCAATAAGTGAGCTTTGTTCTTCCTACGCTCCCTAATCGCATAACTGGTAATTACAGCCCGTAGGGAAGCCTTAAACGCCTCCCACCAGGCCCATATAGTGGTAGTACCGACCTTGTTAACCTCAAAATAGGACTGAATGGTCTCCCGAATTGCGGACTGGAATGAGGGCTCGGCAAGCCAGGCCCGATTGAACGACCAGGCCGGGGAGGATTGATCGAGTCCCAATAGAGCGAATTGTAAAGTAACCGCAGCATGATCTGAGATACAAATACTTTCAATGCCAGCAGCACAACTCGAGGATACCAAAGATTTGGACACCAAGAAAAAATCGATGCGCGAGGATGACTTATGAAAAGGAGAAAAGTAGGTGAAATCCCTACCTGTGGGATGGAGAACTCTCCACACGTCCACCAGGCCAGAGGACTCACAAAGAGCCTGGAGAGCCAGAGTTGCTTTCGATAATTTGTCTACCCTCCCAGGGAGGCGGTCTAGAAGCGAATCTCCCACTAAATTGAAATCACCGCCCAAGATAATAGGGGCGGCGTTGCCCATCTGTAGGCTACCCGAGAGAGCACGGAAGAAGAGAGGGTCATCACAGTTAGGACCGTAAATGTTAGAGATTAGAAGAGATTGGGTTCCCACCTGGATGAGAGAGTTTGCCCACCTGCCGTCCCCATCATGGGAGGAGGAAAGAACCGTGGCCCCCAGGGAGCTCCTAGCTAGCGTAACCACCCCGTTTTTCTTGTGGGAAGCAGGAGAAGAACCAATAACAGTGAATTGCTTGTTGTCCAATTTGCTCAGTTCTGCAGCAGTGAGATGAGTTTCCTGCAAAAGAAAAATATCGGCCTTTTGCCGCCGGCAATAAGACAGGATTTTCTGTCGTTTGACCGGGGACTTGAGGCCCTTAACATTCAAGGATAGCAATTTTAAATTAGTAGCCATTGCCCTCTAAATCAAAATATGACAAAACCCCCATGTGACAAAAAAAAAACCTGATAAACATATATCCATAATACCTTATCTCCATTGCCCTCAGAGAACCAACAAATGAAACCCAATCCCGAACCCAACTGGACAGGTAAGTCAGCTTGACTAATAAAATATGGCTGACCCCGAACCCACAACTCTACCTAGCACACAGAATATATACAATAATGAGAAACAAAACATCTCAGAGCTATTACAAGGTATATGACATGATAGCCCTAGTAATCCCCGAGAGAGGCTAGGAGCGCGGACGGCCACTTCCTGCAATGCCAGGCGGCTCCTGCCCCGAGCACAGCCTAGGGGTAGGCTGAGCCAGCTTCCCCGCACATAGGCCTTACAGAGGGCGCGAAAAACACCCAAACGCTCCCTGCACCTTTCCACCCATCAGATAGATCAATACAATACGGGACCCCCGTGCAGTTAACTCTGGTGCATCATGAGGGCTTCTTGTTCTTCCACAAAGCGTCGAAGAGCCATCGGGTCCTCAAAAGTCTTAGTCACATTATGCAGGGTGACCTTAAACTTCGCAGGATTCAGGAGGCCATATCAGGCCTGTAGATGCTGTAGACGGGGCCTGAGCTCAAGGAAGGCCTTCCTCTTCGCGACCGTAGGCTTGCTATAATCAGGGAAAAAGAATAGCCTTTTTTGACCCTCAGGAAGCAGGAGTTGTTTTCCTCTTGCCGCTGCCAGAATCTGGACAGCGTGCTGATGGCGCAGTAGGCAGAAAATCAGGGGACGCGGTCTGCTACTTTGCGTTGTAGTAAAAGTTGGGATACGATGCGCCCTTTCAATCTCTAGTGGCCAGGCAAATTCGATATGCAGAAACCCGGGTAGCCACGATTCCAGATACCGAATTGGATCGGGCCCTTCCAGGCCCTCCGGGAGTCCGATGAGACGGAGATTGTTGCGTCGTGCCCTGTTGTTCATATCTTCAATGGATTTCTCCAAGTATTCCACTTTCCGGGCAGATTTTGCAAACTGCGATGTAGATTCCTCGCACTTGAGAATCGCCGCTTCGGCTTTTTCCAGACGGCAAGAGAACGTGAGCATTTGAGATCGCATCTCTTTCATGTCATCCTTCATCTCGACCAGGGTGTCACCGTTCAAATCCACCCGCGCTCTAATCGCACGGACTTCGTGAAGCAACTCTTGCAAGCCTTCCGACTTATCCTGTGAGGAGGCCTGCTTCTGGGGTGAGAGCGGATCAGTTTTAGACCATTTTAAGCCAGAGGAGGGTGTGTTGTTAAACTCGAGCCGCGTTTGCTTACTCCCGGCCATGAGTAGAATTACCAGCTCAAAATGCACCCTTTAAAGTGGGGGAAAATCCCAGAGATGTTATAAATGGTAGATGGGGTCTGGAGGAGAAAAATCTCAAGCAGCCATATTGGAGTCTTGCTGGCTCCGCCTCGACACAAAACTATTTAAAGTTGTTAAAACCCAGGAGGATTGTGGAAAATTGCAAGAGGATCTTGATAAATTGGAACACTGGGCATCAAAATGGCAGATGAAATTTAATGTGGAGAAGTGCAAGGTTATGCACCTAGGGAAGAACAACCCAAACTATGGTTACACGATGCAAGGTTCCACATTAGGAACCACCACCCAAGAAAAAGATTTAGGCGTCCTTGTGGATACCATGTTAAAACCCTCGGCCCAGTGTGCAGCGGCGGCCAAGAGAGCAAATAGAATGCTAGGTATGATAAGGAAAGGAATGGAAAATAAAACAAAAGATATTATAATGCCTCTATATCGTTCCATGGTGAGACCGCACCTTGAATATTGTGTGCAATTCTGGTCGCCATATCTTAAAAAGGATATAGCAATTTTAGAAAAGGTTCAGAGAAGAGCCACCAAAATGGTAAAGGGGATGGAAGGCTACTCCTATGAAGAAAGGCTAAAAAGGTTGGGGCTCTTTAACCTGGAAAAGAGACGGCTGAGGGGAGATATGATAGAAGTCTATAAATTAATGAACGGAGTGGAACGGGTAAACGTAGATCGATTGTTTACCTTATCAAAATATAGAAAGACTAGGGGACATGCAATGAAGCTACAGGGTAAACTATTTAAGACTAATAAAAGAAAATATTTTTTCACTCAACGTGTAATCAAACTCTGGAATTTGTTACCGGAGGATGTAGTAAAGGCTGTTAGTGTAGCTGGGTTTAAAAAAGGTTTGGACAAGTTCCTGGAGGAAAGGTCCATAAACCATTATTAAGAAGGGACCCAGGATATCAATGCTTGAACCAATACAAGCATTGTGGAACCTGTGTCCCTTGGGGAAACTGCTAGGTACGTATGACCTAGATTGGCCACTGTTGGAAACAGAATACTGGGCTTGATGGACCTTGGTCTGACCCAGTATGGCATATCTTATGTTCTTATGTTCTTTCTATATTCTGATAACTTAAACAATTGATCTACGTTTACCTGTTCCACTCTATTCATTAATTTATAGACTTCTATCATATCTCCCCTCAGCCGTCTCTTTTGCGGTTTAAAGAACCCTAACCTTTTTAGCCTTTCTTCATAGGGGCATCCTTCCATCCCCTTTACCATTTTGGTGGCTCTTCTCTGAACCTCTTCTAATAACGCTATATCCTTTTTAAGATACAGCGACCAGAATTGCACACAATATTCAAGGTGCGTTCTCACCATGGAACAATATAGAGGCATTATAATATCCTTTGTTTTATTTTCTATTCCTTTCCTTATGATACCTAGCATTCTATTTGCTCTCTTGGCCACCACTGCACACTGGGCCGAGGGTTTTAACATGTTATCCACAATGACGCCTAAATCTTTTTCCTGGGTGGTGGTTCCTAATGTGGAACCTTGCATCGTGTAACCATAGTTTGGGTTGTTCTTCCCTGGGTGCATAACTTTGCACTTGTCCACATTAAATTTCATCTGCCATTTTGATGCCCAATCTTCTAATTTATCAAAATCGTTTTGAAATTTTCCACAATCCTCTTGGGTTTTAACAACTTTAAATAATTTTGTGTCATCTGCAAATCTGGTAACCTCACTGGTTATTCCCTTTTCCAGGTCATTTATGAATATGTCAAAAAGCAGCGGACCCAGTACAGATCCCCAGGGTACACCACTATTCACCCTTCTCTATTGGGAAAATTGGCCATTTAGCCCTATCCTCTGCTATCTTATAACCAGTTCCTGATCCACAGTAGTACCCTGCCTCCTATTCCATGACTTCTTAGTTTTGCCAAAAGTCTCTGATGAGGGACCTTGTCAAAGGCTTTCTGAAAGTCCAGATACACTATATCAACAACTTGGTTAGAAGACCACAACCTCTATATTAACCACTCCAAAACTGACATGCTGATTGTAACAAAAAACAAATCTTATACCCCCCCCACCCACATTACACTTCAGAATCATAAAAAATGAAATAAAATACCTAGGGGTGATACTAGATGCAAACCTTAGTATGAACACACATAAGAAATACAACAAAGAAAATATACTTTAAACTCAAAGTATTAAAACAATTACGCCCTCTAGTCCACCTGCAAGACTTCCTAAGCATCATTCAAGCCATTATCACACCACATTTTGACTTCGCCAACCTCTCCCTATTAGGCACAACGAACCCAAAACATCAAAAGGCTCCAATTGGCTCAAAATGCTGCAGCCAGAACCATAATGAAGGTACACCCTTTTGAGCACATATCACCCTATCTAGCCAAACTACACTGGCTCCCAATTCAATGTAGAATAAACTATAAATTAATAACCACCTTTAAAGCATTGAATAACACTGCCCCAGCAACCCTAAATAAACTACTCACTAAAGACACACCCCAATCTGCACATAGAAGAGGCAACGCCAATAAAATAAGGATTCCAAAAGAATGGAGGAGTGGCCTAGTGGTTGGGGCAAGGTACTTCAGGCCAGAAGGTCAGGGGTTCAAAACCCACTAGAGGACAGCAACCTTGGGCCGGAAGGACTGGGGTTTCTAGTCCCACAGGTGCTCCTTGTGGTCTTGGGCAAGCCACTTAACCCTCCATAGCCCATGTTCCCTGTAAAATAGTTATCTCCAAGTTATAATGCCCTGTTCAATGTAATTTCAGTTTGTTCAATGTAAACCGCACTGATGCAGAATAGCACGGTATATACGAGAATATAAATAAATAAATTCACAAAGACCAAAAAAACAACCAATAAAAAAGCATTCTCCCATGCAGCCCCTATACTCTGGAACTCTCTACCTGATGAAATCAGAACCTTAACCAACCTTAAAGACCTACTTAAAAACTCACCTTTTTATCTCCCACTACGGTCCAATGGCAAATTCTCAACTTCAAAACAAAAAGGGATAATATATAACACACTGAACCAATACCACAATGCCTCATGATATTTTGACCTTGACACTGTCTATGATGTTTATACTGTTGAACTCACTTTCACTAACTGTACATAGTTAATTGTACATAGTTCTACAAAATTTAAAAATGTAATAGTTAAAAGTTTAATTGTTAATGTACATAGTTCATGAAATGTTCAATGTAAAAACAGAAATGCTTTTCTGTCTCCTTAACTGTTATATGTAAACCGCACCTGATCATCGGAAGGTTGCGGTATATAAAAGTTTGTTAAATAAATAAAAAAAAATAAATATATCAACCGACTCACCTTTGTCCACCTGTTTTATTCACATCTTCAAAAAAACATAACAGATTAGTAAGACAAGGTCTTCCTTGTCTAAAGCCATGTTGGCTGTCTCCCATTAAGCCATGACTATCTACATGTTCAACAATTTTGTTCTTTATGATGGTTTCTACCATTTTTCCCGGTACTGACGTCAGGCTCACCGGTCTGTAGTTTCCCGGATCACCCCTAGAACTCTTTTTAAAAATTGATATTACGTTCGCCATCTCCAATCTTCAGGTAGTACAGATGATTTTAATGATAGTTCACAGATAACTAATAGCAGGTCTGCAATCTCATATTTCAGTTCTTTCAACACCCTTGGATGTATATCATCCAGCCCAGGTGATTTGCTCCTCTTCAGTTTATCTAATTGTTGTAATACATCTTCCTGATGTATCGATATTTCCTTCAATTCTTCCACACCTTTAAATACCACTTCAGTCATGGGTAACATCCCTACATCTTCCTCAGTAAAGACCGAAGCAAAGAATTCGTTCAGTCTCTCCGCTATTGCCTTGTCACCTCTTAGTGCCCCTTTAACACCTCTATCATCTAATGGACCAACTGACTCTCACAGAGTTTTAGCTACGAATGTTCTTAAAAAGGTCTTTATTATGTGTTTTTGCTTCCACAGCAAGCTTCTTCTCAAAGTCTCCCTTTGCCTGTCTTATCAATGCCTTGTGTTTAACTTGCCAGTGCTTGTGCTGTTTCCAGGTTTCGTCGTTTGGCTCTTTTTTCCATTTTCTGAAAGATGCTTTTTTGGCAACAGCCTCTCTGACCTCACCTTTAAACCATGCTGGCAGTTTTTTGGACTTCCTTCCACTTTTCTTAAAGCGTGGAATACAGCTGGTCTGGGCTTCCAAGATAATATTTTTCAACAACACCCAAGCTTGATGTAAGTCTTTAACCTTTGCAACTGCTCCTTTTAGTTTTTTCTGAACTATTTTCCTCATGTTATCATAGGTAAAAGGTAGTAGTACTGTGGATTTCCTTACTATCCCTCCTCCAGTAATTAAATCAAAGGCAATCATGCTATGATCACTATTGCCAAGTGGCCCCAACACCCTTATCTCTTGCACCAGATCTGGTGTTCATCTAAGGCCTAGGTCCAATAGGGCTTGTCCTCTGGTTGATTCATGATCCAGCTGCTCCATGAAGCAGTCATTTATTTCATCTAGGAACTTTTTCTCCCTAGCATGTCCTGCCATGACACTGACCCCAATCGATACCAGGGTAATTGAAATCACCCATTATTATTACTGTGCTGTAACTTTTGTTAGTTTCCTTGATTTCTTTGAGCATTTCATCATCCACTTATTCATTCTGGCCAGGCGGTCGATAGTACACCCCCATCGCCTTCCCCTTTTTACATGGAATTTCAATCCATAGAGATTCTATAGCAAATTTTGTTTCTTGCAAAACCTTAATCCTTTCTGACTCAATGCCCTCTCTAACAGAGCGCAACCCCTCCACCAATTTGATCAGCTCTATCATTACGATATAGTTTGTACCCAGGTACTACAGTGTCCCACTGGTTGTCCTCCTTCCACCATGTCCCTGAGATTCCAATCATATCTAACCTCTCATTTAGTGCTATATATTCTAACTTTCCCATCTTATTTATTAGACTTCTAGCATTTGCATACAAGCATTTTAGAGACTGTATTTTATTCATATTAATTTGGCTATTGGTAGGTATGAGTAATTTGGGATCTTTAAGCTCTGTCTGCTCCATACTCAAGAGCATTTGGGCTACTTTACTCTTTTTTGGAACCTCTCTGCTTTTGGTAGTATCCTTCAAGGATACATTCTTCTGAACCATGCGCTCTTGTGCGACTGTCGGCTTTCCCCTGTTATCTGGTTTAAAAGCTGCTCTATCTCCTTTTTAAAGGTTAATGCCAGCAGCCTGATTCCATCCTGGTTAAGGTGAAGCCCATCCCTTCGGAAGAGCCCCTCTTTTTCCCAGAATGTTCCACAGTTCCTAACAAATCCAAAACCCTCATCCTTGTACCATCATCTCATCCACGCATTGAGACTTCGGAGCTCTGCCTGCCTTTTGGATCCTGCGCGTGGAACGGGAAGCATTTTGTAGAACTATATCCTGGAAGTTCTGGATTTCAACTTCCTACCTAAAAGCCTAAATTTAGCCTCCAGAACATCCCTACCACATTTTCCTATTTCATTGGTATCGACATGTATCAAGACAGCAGACTCCTCCCCAGCACTATCTAAGACCTTATCTAGGTGGCGCATGAGGTCCGCTACCTTTCCACCAGTCAGGCATTTTCCCAGGCGACCCTCACATCCACCAGCCACCCAGATATCTAAATGCCTAATGATCGAATCACCAACTATAACAACTGTCCTAACCCTTCCCTCATGGCCCTGGAGAAACTTCCTCGGTGCGAGAGTGTTTTACATTACCTAGAGGACAGGTTCTAGTTACAGGATCACTTCCTGCCACACGACCTCTCTCCTCCATGGCAACAGGGATGCTGCCAGACTATAGGTGGGACTTCAGGACTATATCCCTGTAGGTCTCGTCTATGTACCTCTCTGTTTTCTTATGTCTTCCAAGTCTGCTACTCTAGCCTCTAGAGAATGGACTTGTTCCCTGAGAGCAAAGAGTTCCTTGCACCTAGTGCACACGCAAGACCTCTCACCAACTGGGAGAAAATCATACACGTGACACTCAATGCAAAAGACTGGAAAGCCCCTATCTTGCTGCTGGACTGCTGTCTGCATCTTAGTTTTAAACTTGTGTTTAGATCTTTAAGTTCTTTACTTAATAAGAGTTGCTATGAATACTTATACTAATAAAATTGTACCTAATACGTTTAATATACCTTGTTCACCTGAAGCTTAATTAATCTCAGGTCCTTAGTGTATGACTGATTTGGATAACGAGCTGCACCTGAGAGCACTTCCTTTCCTTTAAGATGTGTAAGTACCTATAAAGCTACGATTATCCCAGGGGTGGGTGGGTGTTGGGGAGGGAGGGAAATAACACTTATTAAAAAAGGGCTGCTACACAGTACTCTGTCCTGTGCTTCTGAGGTAAGCTGTGACCAACTTACTGGGTGATTAACAGTCCTTGCTTGGACAGGAGTCCTTTCAAAACAGAGACAGTTATCCACAGAGACTGAGAAAGGAGGAAGAGGAGGGGAGGTTTTAGGGGGAAAGATAAAAAGTTGTCTTGGCCATGTTCAGTTTCAAGCGGCAGTGAGACATCCATGCAGCAATGTCAGAAAGGAAGGCAGAGATCCAGGTCTGGATTGCTGGAGAGATTTCAGGCATAGAGAGGTAGATCTGGGAGTCATCAGCATACAGATGGTATGCTGATGGTATGGGAATAGTTAAGCGCACCAAGGGACTGGGTGTAGAGAGAGAAAAGGGAGCAGACCCAAGACAGATCTTTGGTGTACACCAACTGGGAGTGGGGTAGCAGAGGAGGAGGAGCCACCAAAACACACACTGAAAGAGTGATGGGAGAGATAGGAGGAGAACCAGGATAGTACAGAGCCCCTAACAGGCCAAATCAACAAACTTTAGATCAACAAATCACCTGGACCATATGGTATATTCCCCAGAGTACTGAAAGAACTCAAAATGAAATTGCAAAAATACTATTAGTAATCTGTGACCTTTCATTTAAATAATCTATGTTACCAAAATTAGAGGGTGACCAATGTAAACCAATTTTTAGAAAAGGGATCCAGGGGTAATCCAGGAAACTAGACTGGTGAGCCTAACATTGGCAAAATAGCAGAAACTATGTCAAAAAAACAACATTACTGAACACATAGATCAACATGGTTTAATGGGACTAAGTCAATATGGATTTAGCTAATGGAAGTCTTGCCTCAACAACATGCTCCTGTTTTTGATGGCAGAAATAAATGTGGAGAAAGATGAACCAGCCTGATATGGTCTATTTGGATTTTCAGAAACTTTATGAAAGACTTTGGAATAAATTAAAAAGCCAGGGGATAGGAGGCAATGTCCTGTTGTGCATAAGGGACTGGTTAATAGAGAGATAACAGAGAATAGGATTAAATGGATATTTATCTCAATTGAGGAAAGTGAATAGTGGAGTATCCCAAGGATCTGTGCTGGGACCATTGCTTCTTAATAAATTTATAAATGATCTGGAAATGGGAACAATAAGTGAGGTAATTAAGTTTGCAGATGACACCAAATTATTCAAAGTTATTAAAATGCATGTGGACTGTGAGCAATTGAAGGACTGTGAGAAACTGAATGGGAGACTGGGAATCTGAATGGAAGATGAAATGTAATGTGGACAAGTGCAAAGTGATGCACATTGGTAAGAATAACCAAATTATAGCTACAGTTACAGGATGCTAGATGCCATATTAGGAGTCACCACTCAGAAAATGGATCTATGAGTGTGTCCTCGTAGACACTGAAATCTTATACCCAGTGTGCAGTGGTGGCCCAAAAAGCAAACAGGAATGATAGAGAATAAAATGAAGAATAGTATAATGCCTCTGTATCATTCCATGGTATGACTGCATCTTGTGTGCAATTATGGTTGCTACTTCTCAAAGAAGATATAGTAGAAATTAGAAAAGGAACAGAGAAGGGCAACCTAAATTATAAAGGGGATGGAAGGATATCTGTATGAGGAAAGGCTTAAAAGATTAGGGCTCTTCAGCTTGGAGAAGAGACAGCTGAGGTAAGATATGTTTTTGTTAAGTGTCCATCGAGTCGGTGTTGACTCATGACGACCCTCTGGATAGTTGTCCTAAACTGTGTTCAATCTTCAGTCAGGCAGCTCATTGTTGATAGAGCGGCACCCATAACTGCTGCTATTGTATTGCTCCATCTCATTGCTAGCCTTCCTCTTTTGATTTGACCTTCAACCTTGCCAAGCATGATGTCTTTCTCTAACAATCTCTCTCTTCGCATGATGTGTCCAAAGTACTGACTGGTTTCTTCTTCAGGCAGTACATGGTATACACAGTATTCTTCGCCAGCACCATAATTCAAAGGCATCAATTTTCTTCCTGTCTCTTTTTCACTGTCCAACTTCTGCATCCATATGACGTTACTGAAAATTCCATGGCTTGGACAAGTCAAATCCTTATATGGTATACTCATGCTTCTTAATGTGGCACAGACTTTCTCATGGTTTACACAGTCAAAAGTCTTGCCGTAGTCAATAAAGCACATATAGATATCCTTTTGGTATTCTTTTGTCTTTTCATGGATCCATCTCGTATCAGCAATGATGCCTCTTGTTCCTGGCACTTTCCTGAACCCTGGGAAAACTTCAGGCAGTTCTTGTTCCCGGTATGATTGCTGAATGATGTTGAAAAGAATCTTTCTGTCATGTGGGGAAAAAGCAATTGCGCAATAATATCATAATGCCATAACTTGTTTAACTTAATTTAAGTTCAATTTACATTGTTCAATTGTACCTAATGCTACATGTACACTGTTTTGTTCCTCTGTAAATCACTTTGATTTATTGATAAGCAGTATATAAAACATGCAAATAAATAAATAAAATTTCCACAGTGAGTTGGATCACCTTTCTTCAGTATTCAAAACAAAGATCTTTTTCCAGTCAGTTGGCCATGATGTTGTTTTCCAAATTTTCCTGGCAAATTATTCTAAGTATGGTAACAGCTGCATCCGATAGCTGTAATACTTCAATGGGAATGCCATCAATGCCCAGTGCTTTGTTTTTTTATAATGCTTTCAATCCTGCTTTGACTTCTTCTTTAATCACCAATGGTTCCTGATCTAGGGTACAGGTCAAAATGGCTGTTGGTCCACTAGATCTTTATGGTATAATGACTCTGCATATTCTTTCCACCTTTTCTTGATCTTCTCAGCATCATTCAACATGGATCATTGAGCACTCTCGTAGCTTTAGAAAAGCCAGTCTTGTTCCTTCCTCTAAAAGTTTCTGATTCTATTTCCTTGCATGAGTCATTGTAGTACTTCTCCTTGTCTCATCTTGCTGCACGTTGTAATTCTCTGTTGAGTTTTGTGATTGCCTCTCTCGTCTGGCTTTAAGCTTCTCTGTGTTTCTGGGCAATTTTCAGTTTCTTCACTCATCCATTTTGGTTGTTTTTGCTTTTTTCACATTTTGTAGAGACTTCTCACTTTCTTCCAGAACAACCTTCTGGATCTGTCATTTGTATCTAAAACAGCAAATCAATTTTGCAGGCAGCCTTTAAATTCCGGTGGTATATTCTCAAGGTCATATTTTGCTACATTCATGAGTGGCTTTTTCAGCTTTAGCTTAAGTTTGCATACTACTAGTCAGTGATCTGTACCTTAGTCAAGCTCCAGGTTGTCTTTGTTGATGTTATAGAGCTTTTTCATCATTGACTTCCACAGATGTAGTCAATTTGAGTTTGTACAATCCATTGGGTGAAGTCCATGTGTACAGACTGCTTGTACTGCTGGAAGAAGAGATAAATAGATCGTTGGTCTTGCAGAATTCTACCAGCTTCATTTATGTAGCCATGTCCATATTTTCCAATAACTTTGCCTTCTTCTTTGTTGCCAACGTTTGTGTTCCAGTCACCCATGACCATCAGAATATTCTATTTGCATGTTCTGTTAATTTTAGCTCATAGGTGTTCATAGAACTCATCAACTTCTTCTTCTGCAATTGTTGTTGGGGCATATACCTGAATTATAATTGTGGTTGATGGTCATTCCTCATAAACAAATAGAAATTAAGCTGTCACTGACTGCATTGTATTTCATTACAGTTCTTGCAAGTTTCTTCTTGATTATAAATGTAACACCATTTCTTCTTTGTCTTTCATTTCCAGCATAGTAGACCATGTGATCATGAAATGCAAAGTGCCCAGTGCCATCCATTTCAGTTTCGCTGACAACCCAACAGATTGAGTGTACATGTTCCATTTCATTTTTGACCACCTCCAACTTCCCTTGGTTCATGCTTTTGCACATTCCATGTCTCAACCTGTAGACATCTTTGCAGCTTCTGACTCTCATTTCATGTGCAGTTAAATGAGCAGTCAGACATCCTAGGGGCTTTGATCTAACCACATCATAAATGCTGGCTTACTTTAAAAGTCTTCAGTTAATCCCCAGTAGCCTGTTGAGTGCCTTCCAATCTGGGGGTCTCATCTTCCAGCACTACAGTGCACATTTGTTTTGTTGTGACTATCCATTGGGTTTTCGTAGCAAGATACAGAAGTAGATTGCTGGCCTTTCTTATTATTAATTATTATTATTAAAGACTTATAAAGCACCGCAACATACGAAGCACTGTACAAACATAGAAGAGAGACAGTCCCCTGCTTCATCAGAGCTCACAATCTAATAAGACAGAAAACAAAATAAGTTACATAATACAAAACAAAAATTTACAGGACAAAGTAAGCAATGTTAATAGAGAGATTAAAATAGGGTAAGACAGGAACAGAAAGCAATAATGAAGAGGTGGGATTTTTAGTCTGGACTTGAAAATGGCCAGGGAGGACACCTGGACACAGAGATAGGAAGACTATTCCAAGCAAAGGATGCTGCCAGTTGGAAGGAGCAAAGTCTGGAATTGGCAGTACGAGTAAAGGGCACAGATAAACGAAGACTGTTAGAAGACCGAAGCAACCGAGAGGGGGTGTAAGGAGAGATGAGAGACGAAAGGTAATGGGGGGCAGAAGAGTGAATACATTTATAGGTCAGGAGGAGAACTTTAAATTGGATACGGAGATGGATAAGAGTGATGTGGGAAAAACGAGACTGGCGGAAAATGAGTTGAGCAGCGGAGTGTTGAATTGACTGACGAGGAAAGAGGTGGCTTGCAGGGAGGCTGGCAAGGAGAACGTTACAATAATCAAGACGGGAGGTGATTAAGGAGTGGACAATTCAATTTAGTGGTGTCAACAGAGAAGAAGGGCGAACTTTAGGAAATATTGTAATAGAAAGAAACAACAAGTTTTAGCAATGAGCTGGCTATGTGAAGAGAAAGAGAGAGAGGAATCAAAATAACACCAAGGGGTTCCGTGCTGAAGAAACAGGGAGGAGTAAGAGTTATCAACAGAGAGAGAGAAAGGGGAAAGAGGAGGGGAAGCATTCGGGGGAAAGATAAGAAGCTCAGTTTTGGCCATGTTCAGTTTTTAAGTGGCGGTGGGACATCCAGGCAGCAATGTCAGAGAGGCAGAGTGAGACCTTAGACTGGATATCAGGAGAGATAACAGGTGCAGAAAGATAGATTTGAGAGTCGTCGGCATAGAGATGATAGAGAAAGCCATGGGAAGAAATAAGGGTGCCAAGGGATTGGGTATAGAGAGAGAAGAGGAGTGGACGTAAGACGGAACTCTGAGGAACTCCTACAGGTAGTGGGGTTGAAGAGGAGGAAGAGCCATCAAAGCACACACTGAAAGAGTGATGGGATAGATAGGAAGAGAACCAAGATAGTACAGAGTCTTGAATCCAAGTGAGGATAGGGTTGATAAGAAGAAGGTTATGGTCAACAGTGTCGAAGGCAGCAGAGAGATCAAGAAGAATGAGGACAGAGTAAAAGCCTTTGGACTTTGCCAAGAACAATTCATTCGAGACCTTAGTAAAGCAGTTTCAGTGGAGTGTAGGGGACGGAAGCCGGATTGTAAAGGATCCAAGAGGGTATTAGAGGAGAGGAAATCAAGTGGAGTGGAGGAGTGGCCTAGTGGTGGGGCAAGGTACTCAGGCCGGAAGGTCGGGTTCAAATCCCTCTAGTGGACAGCATCCTTGGGCCGGTTGGACTGGGGTTTCTAGTCCAACAGATGCTCCTTGTGGTCTTGGGCAAGCCACTTAACCATCCATTGCCCATGGTCCCTGTAAAATAGTTATCTCCAAGTTATAATGCCCTGTTTAATGTAATTTCAGTTTGTTCAATGTAAACCGCACTGATGCAGAATAGCACGGTATATAAGAGAAATAATAAATAAATAAAATAAATAAAAGACTACGGTGATAGACTGCATGCTCAAGTAGTTTAGAGACGAAAGGAAGGAGAGAGATGGGACGATAGTTAGGATGACAAGTGGGATCAAGTGAAGGTTTTTTTGAGGAGGGGTGTAACCACAGCATGCTTGAAAAACAGAAGGGAAGGTTGCAGTGGAGAGAGAGAGTTAAGACCACTGTTCCTTCTAAGCTGTGCGCGTGTGCGCGCGCATACACCTCGCCGAGCGAGTGCACATACTTTACAACAGAGCGCACAAAACTTATGGTTCTGATTCTGATAGAAAACACAGATGTCTTAAAAATGAAAAGTTGTGGTATTTCCAGTTTTCACAAGTTCTATAATATTTTCTAGTGCAATCAATGTGGTGTACATACTGTATTCTGACGTGTAGTCAAATTTTGAAGTATATAACTCCAAGTGTTATGTAGTGCACAAAAATTTAAACCTTCCTTCAAAAGCTGTACATGCTGATATTTTATGTGCACACAGCCTACAGAAAATTAAGAGGGAACATTGGTTTAAGACTATGAGAAATAGAAGGGGACGAGCGATTAAAAGATGGGAGCTAAGGAGGTGGGTGGGGAAGGCGGTCATGAAGAGCAGGTAGTAGGTTTGGAGGAGAGAAGAGTAATGAGCGACGTTTCCTTGTCAGAGACCATGAGGGAAGGAAGAAAGGGTGGCAGAAGTTTTGGGGAGGGGAACTGGAAGGGTGATTGTGTGGATTCTTGTCATGGAAGTAGTTAGCCAAGTTTTTGGGCAGAAAGGGAGGGAGGGAATCAGGGGTGGAGGGACACAACTGAGGAGAGAGATTTGAGTGTGCTAAAGAGACGACAAGGATTAGAGGAAAGAGTTAGTCAGATTGAGGCAAAGTAAATTTGTTGTGAAAAGCGCAATGGCCCGATTGGAAGGAGTAATCTTCTAGTGGTTTGTTGCCATCACAGAAAATGTGATCCCGAACCATAGTCACATCTTCTGCCTCTGCTCAGATTGTGTCTTAGTCTGGCACCTCAGCTGAGACCTGTCCCGTTCTTTTGGAGATGCTGCCAGTAGTTAAGAGTCTATCGATAGGTTAGCTCTCAACATTCACTTTTATTTATTATTAATGAGGCATTTATAAACGCACTACCAGGCGTAATGTAGCCGCTGTAACAGACACAGAAAAGACAGTACCTGCCTCGTCGAGCTTACAGTCTCAAAAGGACGGATATACAGTAGCTACGAAAGCGAGAAGGACGAAAGGGGGCAATAAGGATACTGAAACATGGATGGGGAGATTATTAGCCAAATGGCAGTCTCCAGAGAGTTTGGTGTCTGTGAGCCTAGACCCCCCCCCCCCCCCCCCCTGGGGGAAGAGTGGTGAGGGAAGGGATTTGGACGCAGGGAAAGGAGTAAGTTGTTCCAAGCAAAAGGGGCAGCAAGGTCAAAGGAGCAAAGCCCGATAGTTTAGCAGAAGTAGAAATGTGGGCATGGAGAGGACAAACAGCCTTCACAGCACGGACAAGAATGCAAACCAAGTGATGGGAGTGGATACAAGGGTAAATTGCAATCAATTGTTTTACCACTCCTGGACATTTAAAACTATGAGAGAAATATTTTTTTACTCAACACAGATATTCTCTCAGGAAATTTTATGGGCTGGAGGGTTGTTAATGGAAACAGCATAGCTGGTTGAAAAAATGGACTTTGAACAAATTCCTGGAGAAAAACTGAATAGCGGTGTTATTAAGGTAAGACTTGGGTAATGCCCACTCCTTATCCTAGGTGCTTTATGACCTGGATTAGGTTCATTGTTGGAAAGAGAGCACTGGCTTGAATACACCTTTGATCTGATCCAGTATGTACTTATGCTCTTATGTAAGTTTTTGGTGTTTGTTTTTTGCCAAAACTAGTCGTCAGTCAAAAAAACTTTTCTATTTAAAAGATGTTCTCTTTTGAGACATCCTCAAGCCCCTCCAGCCCAGCTCTGTGCCCCATCTGGCAGGTCTCAAGCAGCAAGAGTGATCCCCTATTGCTCTTCTTGGTTGCTCTTTCGCCTTACTGATTCCGGCTGAACCTGAGGCCAGTGGCCATTTTAAAATTTTGCTATACAGCAGCTTGTCAGGGTGCTGATAAAGATATTGGTTTAAAGGTCGTTTTTTGGGCCACAGTAGTAATGACAGGACTAATTGCCTTTCATTATCCAAAATGAAAATATTGTTTTGCAGTAGTGCCGGTCTGAATTTCTGCACACCATTTAGAAAACATAGAAAACATGATGGACAGAAAAAAGCACCACATGGGCATATCCTAGTCTGTCCTTCCATATCAACAACTACAACAGTCCCCACCATGTTTTACCTTTAGAGACTCCTCTGGTGTTGGTTCCCATGCTTTTTTTGAATTCAGTTACTGTCCTTAATCTCTTACCAACTCCACTGGGAGACTATTCCACGTAGATCCACTATCTCTTTTTCCCGTAAAGAAATATATTCCGCATATCACTCCTGGAATTTTCTATCTCCCCTTCACCCTCATCCCATGTCCCCCTCGTAGGCAGAACTTGCTTTCAATTGAAAGAGGACTCTCTCTCCCCTGACCATTTATGCCACGGAGGTCATTTAAACATCTCAATCCATATCACCACTAATCCCGCCTTTCCTCTAAGGTGTACATATTAAAAGATCCTAAGTCTGTCCTCCTATAGCTGGTTTATAATGAGCCCACTAATCATTTTAGTAGCCACCCTCTGCACCGACTCCATCCCTGTTCACATCCTTTTGAAGAGTTGCGGTTCCTCCAGAGATTGCACACTATACTCCCAAATGAGGTCGCACCAAAGAACTTATATCAGAGGCATTAATCACCTCCTTTTTTCCTGCTAGCCATTACTCTCCGTATGCCAACCCCAAGCATCCTTCTTAGCTTTGTTTTGCCTGTCTCCCGCCTTTTCTACCTGTTTAGCTACTTTAAGATCATCAGACCACAAACCACGCCTAGGTCCCGCTCTTCTTTAGTGGACAAAAGCTACTTTCACCTCCTATACTGTATCTTTGCTCCCTTGGATTGCTGCAGCCCAAATGCATGACCTTACATTTTTTAACATTAAATCCCAGCTGCCAAATTCTAGACCATTCAAGCTTAACTAGATATCCGCTCCTCCATGTTATCTACACCTTCCTGTGGTGTCTACTCTATTGGCCAGATTTTGGGTATCATCCAGCAAGAGGCAAACCTGTACCTCGACACGCCCTGCCGCTATAATCAACTACACAAAGTTGTTAAAAAGAATCGGACCAAGGACAGATCCCTGGGGCACAACCACTGGGGCACAACACCTAACCATCCTTCTCCTTCCCTCAGAGTGAGCTCCATTTACTTGTACTCTTTGTCGCCTCCCACCCAACCAATTTCTATCCCAAGCAGTTAACTTTAGGGTCCCTTCCCTAGGGTGCTCAGTTTGTTTATAACTTCGCCTGTGGAGGAACAGTGTCAAAGGCTTTACTGAAATCTAAATACACCCACATTCTAGAACTCTTCGCCTCGCTCCAACTCCCTGGTCACGTACCAGTCAAGAGAAATCAATCAGATTTTGTCTGACCAAGACCTGCCTCTGGTGAATCCATGCTGCCTCGGATCCTGTAATCCGCTGGACTCCACGAAAACATCACATATTTTTCTCTTTCAAAGCAGCGTTTCCAATTAATTTACTCACAAAAACACCCGAAGTTCAAACTAAAACCGGCCTGTAGTTTTCACAAAACCACAAATCCTTACATTCCGCTTTTGGTTGTAAATGGCACCACATGAGCCTCTCTCCAGTCCTTTGGCACCACTACCCGACTCCAAACGAGGGCATTGAAAAGGTCAGTCAGTTGGAGTTGCTAGAACATCCCCAAGTTCCCTCAGTATGTCTAGGGTTGTAATCCCATCCCCAGTCCCATCGCTTTGGTCCTACTTTAAGTTGAGCTAGTTTCTCACGAACACAGTCTTCTGAAAATTGTTCAAGATGTCCCTCGCTTCTGTTTCCTATTTGTGGGTGGGTTTTCTGAGGTCCAGTCTCTAGTTCTTCATCTGTGAACACAGAACAAAAATATTTTGTGTCACAATTCCGCTTTTATCCTTATCAGCTTCTGCATTATTCCCCCCCACCCCTACACCCGTGAGTCTGGACAATACCACTTTTGCCGTTCCTCTTCTCAGTAATATATCTGAAAAATGTCCTTATCCCCCCCATTTTTATTGCATTGGCTATTTCCTCCTCCTTTTGAATCGTTGCCTTCTTGACTATCTTTGCTAGCTTTCTTCTCTTTCACAGTTTTTCCAAATACAGATGCCTGTGCTTCCCTCTCTGTGATCTCTTGCATTTCATGAAGGCCTCCCTCTTTTTCTTCACTTTTCAGCTACTTCCTCAGCAGAAACCATAGCGAGTCCTCCTTTTCCTTTTGCCTTTATTTACCATTTTAACAAAAAGGTTGGTTGCCCTTAAAAATTATCCCCTTTCAAGTTTTGCCCACTTTGTTGTTTCTATATCCCCCAGCTGTTCCCATCCCACTGAACGACTCCCTGAGGTATTGGCCCATTTTCGCAAAGTTAGTCTTCCTAAAGTCTAAGATCCTCCACCGTTCGGAATGGATTCTAACAGCCCTAGTCCTAATAACTGAACCACACCATCTGGTGATCACTGAGATGCAAAATGATCTCCCACTACAAACATCAGAAACACTCTTCACCATTGGTAAGCACCAAGTCCAGTATGGTCCCTTCACGTGTGGGGTCTGATTTACCAAATTGGCCCTGAAATAGTTCTCCCTGTAGAGAATCCAGGATCTCCTTACTTCTAGATGATACTGCCAGAAGGAATGTGCCAATCAACATTCTGGCCATATTGAAATCTCCTATCAGTA